>LPNX010876635.1:442338-619894 GCA_001517045.1 Pseudotsuga menziesii
GAGAGCATATCAAGTTTGAATTACTGAAAATATGTGCTGGCAGTGGGATCCAAATACAACACTCCATTCCCTACACACCCTAGCAAAATGGTGTAGCGGAAAGGAAAAATTGGGCCCTCAAAGAGATGAATACCTACATGCTGGAAGCCAAAGGTTTGGCTGCAAACCTACGGGATGAGGCTATGAATTTTTCTGCTCACATTCAAAATAGGGTCCCTCACTCTAACATGAAAGGAAAGACTCCTTTCAAATCCTATTTTGGACACAAACTGGATGTGTCAAATTTCAAGGTTTTTGGGTCCACTGCATGGGATCGAATTCCACTTGACAAGAGGAAATATTTGCAACCGCAAAGTATTGAATGTTTGTTCATTGGATATCCAAAAGAATTAAAGGGATTCAAACTTTTGAATATCAGAACCAAACAGATATTCACTGAGAGAAGTGTTCACTTTGAAGAACCTCTCCAAGAGATAGAACAAGTCGAGGAAAACATTGTTGAAATTCCCTCATGTTCTGTTGATCATTTGGATGATGAAAATGGGAGTGAAGGCTCTGATATTGTAGATCTGATGTCTGATATTAGTGAGAAAAATATATCAGGTTCAGAATCATATTCTGATGTGTCCACTCATCTCCCAACTTGGGCCAAAAATACACTCTCTTTCATTAGGACAAACATTGGAAATCCTGCTAATCTAAGAAGAACCCGGTCTGATTTTCAAAGAGTAGGTATTGCTCTCTCTTGTCATGATTCCTTAATATAGGAGACCTGTTATTTAATTATTGATTCTAATCCAAATTCCTACTACCATGCTCAGAAAGACCCGAGATGGCAAGCTGCAATGGATGAAGAGTTTAGCTCTCTCCGAAAAAATACAACTTGGGAGCTAGTTTCTCTTCCACCTAGGAGGAAACTGGTTCAATGCAAGTGGGTATATCGGAAAAAGATTGCTATAGATGGAAAAACCTGCAAGTGCAAAGCACTTCTAGTTGCAAAAGGGTTCTCCCAAGTCCAAGGAGTGGACTATCATGAGACCTTTGCACCGGTGGTAAAGATGGATTCCATAAGGCTAGTTTTGGCCATTGCCGCATCCAAGCACTGGGAGGTGCATCACATGGATGTCAAGAGTGATTTTATTCATGGAGACCTTCAAGAGGAGATATACATGAAGCATCATAAAGGCTATACATCAAATCCTTCCTTGGTTTGTAAGTTGCAGAAATCATTATATGGGTTGAAACAGGCCCCAAGATCTTGGTATGCAAAAATGGATGCCTCTCTGCTCTCACAAAACTTCCAGAGATAAAAATATGATCCTAATGTATATTTGCAGAAGTATCAAGGTAATATTCTGATCATAGTATTTTATGTGGATGATCTTTTGATAACAGAAAGCACACTTGCTTTGATTTCCTTTATAAAAATTACTCTTCATGATGCTTTTGAAATGAGCGATTTGGGCCTGCTGAGACAGTTTCTCGGGCTTGAAATATCTCAATACTATGATGGGATAATAGTAAAAATATATTGCAGACCTGTTAAATAAGTTTAAAATGGCTGATTGCAAGGCTGCACCATTTCCTTTCCTCTCAGGACTCAGTCTTGAAGAGGGAAAATCCACTCCACCCATGGATTCCACAATTTACCACCAGTTGATTGGAAGCTTTCTATACTTGACACATTCGAGGCCTGAAATTTGTTATGTCATGAATGCTATATCAAGATATATGTAGCAGCCTCATGAGCTCCATTGGAAGGAAGCCAAGAGGATCCTTTAGTACATTCAAGGCACTAGATCCTACGACATTCACTATGCTGTAGATTCTGAGCTAGAGTTGGTCGATTTTACAGATTCTAATTGGGTAGGGGATACCATAGATTGAAATTCCACTTCTGGGTATGTGTTTATGTTTGGTGGTGGCCCCATTTTCTAGTCCAACAAAAAGCAGGCTACATTAAATGCTTGCATCAACGTAGTTTTGCTGCAAGGCATTTTGTCTGATTTGGAGATTGGTAGTGCTTTATCCATAGTCATATTTTGTGACAGCCAAAGTGCTATCAAGATCTCAATAGATCCAATTCAGTGGTAGAGGACCAAACATGTTGAGATCCACATACACTACATCAAGGAATTGATGCATGACAGGACAATTGTTCTGCAATACTGCCCTATAGATGAGCAGATTGCAGATATTTTCACCAAGAACTCTATTGAGAAAAAGTTCACTTACCTTCGTTCACTGTTGGGGGTGAGTTCATCAGGGTGAATGTAGTTACTTCTTCACTATTCATCTTGAGGGGGGTTTTTCCCTCTTTCCTCACTTAGCATTTATTTTGAGCATTTTAGAGTTACTTTTTGTACAGTGTGAACTATGGCCTTTGTTGTCGGGGCCCTAACATTTTATTTTTACTCCTCCACATGAGTATAGCTTAAGGAGGGGTGTTGGAGTCATTATCCAACCCACACATATTTATTTGGTCAATTTGGCCTAATTACCCACTTATCCTAAGTATTGACTCGAATTACTGACATCAGCATCAGCACACTAGCACACTACTTCAATCAGGGAGGCCAACTAAGCCTTCTCCTTCAATCAGGGTTGCTAACAAGGCTTCCTCCTTCAATCAGGGAGAAAATCTGGGTTGATATGCTTGTCATAAGTGCACCAATTAGTTAACTGAATGTTGTTTCACCTAACAATCAATTAAGCTGAGTTGGAAAGACGCCTTCCTCATCTATTTGTCTATTTTGGGATGATTTGAGTTAACTGGAGCGATTTAAGGCGTCTCCAACAACTTCTGGTGACTCAATTGAGTTCAGTTCACTTCATCAAAGCTGACTTGAGGTAGATATGTGCCCCCACCTATTGATTGGCATGCAGTTGAGTTCTATTTAATTAGACTCAGTCATTACTGCCTCCGATTTAGTTAGGTCTCAGTTAGAGTCAATTATGGTTGTGATTAGTGGTTAACTGATGTGTTTAGTGTGGCTAACTAACAACTAAGCCACTCTCATGTTTCCAATTCGAATGACCTCCTTGGGATTCGAATTGTCTTGCTATTCATGCAAGTGTATGACATTGTATTATTCTCTCATTATTGATTATTGAGAATATACAGCTGAAACCTCTAATTGCAACATTGTTATTTCATTTTGTGTGTAAATTGTCTTGAATCTTCTGTAAGATTATGCTTTAGTCTCAAGATTGTTGTGACTGAATTTCACATGTTGTTGAGGAATCATTCCATTTGTAGAGTCCAACTTTGGATAAGGGTTTCACACTCGTGTGTTATTTTTTTGTTGTACATTTGTAGTTGAAGACCCCTCATCCACATATTCCTCCACCTTCTCGAGGAAAATGTTCCACTATTTTGGAGCATCCTAGATGACGGAGTTCAGTTTAGGGATGTCAAACACCTCATTCCTTGCCTACCTTAATGGAGTGCTTTCCTAGTTTGTTGGCCTACATGTGTATCTATTTCATATTTGGTGGGATGATCCACATGGAGTGTTTCTTAGATCATTTTATGTCATTTGTGAGGAATATGGCGTTCAGCCTTGTGAGAGTTTGTTGATGGGAGTTTCCAATGGATGGTTATCCTACATTTGGAGGTGCCCTATTTTCCATTCCATATTATATTGAGGTAGCATTCAACTTAGGGATCTCCCTTTCATCATTTTTTGTCGCTATTAAAGAAACATTCCACCCCTTTGGTCTTTGTTTCTTGGAGTTGTGCACTCTGAAATTGTTTTGCACTTTTTTAGGAGTATTGTCGCATCACTTTAAGGGTTATATTTCCATATTCATGAAAGCATTCCACTTTTTAAATATGTTTTATTCCATATTTAAAGGGATTGTCTCCTTTAAGGAGGGTTTTTAGCATACTTTTTGAGGATAACTAGAATTGGAGGAGATATAGGATGACCAAACTCTAAATCTAGGGTTCAACTACCATGTTTTGCGAACCTAACACAAGATTTAAGGCTTACTTTGGAGTCTGAGACATGGATTTTTTAGTACATCTCTACTTCCTAGTGAATTTCCTTTTCATTCCTCAAGGATCCATCACCAAAGAGTAAGAATCATCCATTAAGAGTAGATCCATTACAAAAATATGTATCCCCATCCTAATACCTTTTCTACCTCCATTAATCATATGGATAGAGTACACATCTATTTAATCCTTCAACAATAAGAATAAAAGGAATAGGTGAAAGAGGGCATTGCTACCTCAAGATTTTAAAGGGAAACAAACAGTATGTAGTGGAACCATTTATCTGTAAGTATAAAGGGAACATATGAACAAAATCATTCCACCTATAACTTATCAAATTGACATGAAAAAATAGCATGTAACATCATTAACCTAAGGTAAGGTCACCTATATTGATCACATTCCTTAGGTAAATTTAATTTGATGATAAAATAATACATTTTCCTTACCTTAATAGTATGTAATTCCTTAACAAATTGTTGGACACAATGGCCACACTGAGAGGGGGGGTGAATCAATGTGTGGGAAATTTAAACCTTTTCACCTTGAATTAGTCAATCAGAGTATATCAAGCATTATGTTCTTATTTACATTATCATATGCATCAACCAAATTAATCATGAGTCATAAGAACAATAATCACATCAAGAGAGACACAAGAATATTTTTAATGTGAGCTTTATTTATGGTAATGGAAGACTACAATATTCTTGATTGCAATCGACACCAACTGATGAAAAGAGCACCAACTCTCATAACATGACCCAAACTGGTTTTCTTAGCTCCAACTAAGAAAGGGTTTAGGAGTCCAATCCTCAAGTGCAAGATTCTACTTGGAAGCTTAATGCCAATCTCTGATTTTCATCAATCCATTTCTCAACCATCTCTTCTCATCAACCTCTACTCATCAACAATGTCAAGTCTTCCCATCAACACTGCTAGTCATGCTTCTCTGCTCATCACTCTTTGGTCATTGACACTGCTATTCTTCTACTCATCACTCTTTGGACATCAATACTTTCATCAACACTGTAGAGTATGCATCATCATCATCATGGTATGCAACATCATCATAGGGTGCAAGCATCAACAAAACATCATCAACATCATAGAATAAGAATCGTAATCACTATAGAGTATGCATAATCATCATCATGGTATGCAATGAATGGAGTATGTATCAACATAAACCTTCACGCATCATTGTAGAAGAGCTTTGACTCTCTGTTGTAAGACTTGTTCTGTATCCTCTTACTGTTGTTGCCTTGAAACCTTCAAAACAAGCACAATCTTCTCATGCCCAAAACTAATACCACTGTATGTGTACATCATGCATCATCATATCATGCATTATATCATAGAGTGTATCATGTCATAGCATGTAGATCGCCACTTCACATTTCACACCACTATATACTTTATTTTATCCTTTACTGTTCATAAACCATTGTATGTATCATTGTGCATGCACTACAGTGTACTTCATTGTATTGTTCATACACCACTGTACAAACTACTGCTCATCTCTTTCAAATTGTTATCACTTGTTTATTTACGTCATCCCTCATTCTGTAGTGTCAACATCATCATGGCATACTTCATCATCCAGAGTATATAGGGTAGCATGCATGATCATTATAACAAGTATGCATCATATCATTGAGTATGATCTTACCTTAGTAGTGCAAGTCAACGCTCATAAAAATCATCATGGCATACTTAATCTTCAATACACCACATACATACACAAATGTATATCTATTGTAAAAGTATGATCGTGAAGAAATTCAGACTATTTATGGAAGAAGATATGGTTTGGTCTTATCATAAACCATTGCAGCAATAACCATCACTCTAATTACCACAACCTCGGACTGTGTATGGGCTTTTAGAAAAGACCTGTGATTGAAGAAGAGTATTGTATGAATGTACTATGGATGACCTTCAAAATCTTGGAATTGCGTTGTAGATGACCATCATCCAACACCAAAAGAAAGTGAAGAACTCAGACTACTTCAAAACATCCTCAACCTCTGCTACAAATATCAGTTTGTACATACAAAACTTGGATTCATGTCATGTCAACCTTGCCACTGCAAATTCATATCACATACTATGTAAACCCTCAAATGTCTATCATTGTATTAAGCTTGGTATCCTCATATTCAGGACTATTTATGCACCGTGGATAAGCCTCCAATAGTTCTATCCTTGGAAGAAACTCGGAAGGAGTAAAGATACCTTCAAGTTCACCATACATTAACATATTGTTGAGGGTTTCATCAACCTTATGGTATGACAATGTATCCATATTAGTCAACAAGTACCATAGTGACCAAAAGGGGGTACCAAGGACCATAGTGACCAAATGATCCATATTAGTCAACAAGTACAAGAGGGCTTATTTATCAAGCCAAGGGAATCCACTACATGTCATACACCATATAAGGTCATCACCATCAAGGGTATCAAGGTCATCATCAAGTGCAAACAAACATGTCCAAGTGTCCAAGCGCCATCACACTACCATATAAGTGGGTGTCAAGTCTTCCTCATGCCCTAGGACCATCTTCAAGGGTTCTAAGACCCCATCAACCCACACATCATATTCAAGGGTTTAAGGACCATTAATTCATCAAGTGTGGGTCCAAGGACTTCTTTAATGCTTCTTCATAAAGCAAGAGGCTTTATGGACTTCTTCAACCACCTTAACCATGCAAGGGGACCTCCAAGGGTCAAGATCTATCATGTTACCTCCTATGGGGTTTTCGGACCTTCTCCTAGGGTATCATGACATCATAAGAGCATGAATGACCACATAATGGATCCTTAATGCTTCTCCAACCCATCCAGGGCTTCTCCATCATTCACAAGGACTTCAACACCATCTCCAGGGTCTTCAACATAATCAAAAGGGTCTGCAGTATTGTCAGGAAGGTGGTGGCTCCAAGATCCAACCTTGTGGGTACAAGGACCTTGTCAACTAGGTGCAAGGTGCTTTAAGGCACAAACCATCTCTGTAAGGGATCCAAGGCACTGGATGTGAGGGTACTAGGATCATCCATACTTGCGCATTACAAGTGGGACTTGGTGGCATCAATGAAAACCCGTGGGGCCATTGTAAGTCCATGTTAGCATCAATGACAATTCAATCAACACAAATAATAGAAAAGAATAGCTCAACAGATCTATATTTGCTTCTTTTCTTGGAAGAATAACAGGAGAGTCTAGCTATAGCGTTGGGCTATTTTTTTTTTAAATCTTATAGATATCATTGCTATATCAACGATTTTTTCGTAACTCTTTGTAACAATTTCGTTGCTAGTATAGGAACAACATCGCTTTTTCAACGTTTTTATGTTGCAACCATGATGGTTTTTTGTTGCTATCCTTAAAAAATTTCATTGTTATTATAGCATTGTCGTTGCAGCAATATAGGAACATTGTCCCTATTGTGGCATGGTTTTTTGTTGCTATCCTTAAAAAATTTCATTGCTATTATAACATTGTTGTTGCAGAAATATAGGAACATTGTCCCTATTGTGCAATTGACATATTGTTATATAAATAATATGACATAATATATATGTTATATAAAAAATATATATAACATTATAATATATAACAAATAATATTAGTATTAAAATATAACACAATATATATGTTATATAAAAATATATATAACATATATTATGTTATATTTTTTATATAACACATATCGACACCTCTGAGTTGCAATATAAATGGTTTTGTGTCACTATAGTGACAATATTTCGTTGCAATTGGGAAATAAAGACGTTGCTATTCAACAACTGGTGTGGCAATAGCAATGATTATGTGTTGCAATAGTGACGGTATTTAGTTGTAAACGGGGTGGGAAGAGTCTGTTAAAGAGGCCACGTGGAATTTCTTCTTGGTCAATATTCCGATAGATTTTCATATATGTCGACATAACAACAAAAAAAATAACGAATAAGAACATGCGTTTGTCACAATTGCAACAAAACATCGTCGCAATCGTAACAGATGGTTGTTGAAAAAAGTCACATATATTTGTGATATGATCTGGATAGAGATTTGAGCATGTACATCATCTAGCACCAACAAAAATTTATCTTGCACCAACAACTTATGTACATTACGCCAAAATTGAAAAATGAAGAGACAAACATGTCTTTTTTTCGTTGAATATCTATCTGACAACACATCAAATTTTGGATCATTGGTGGAGGATGTCTTGTACTTGGCCTCTCGAAGTGATATTGTGTTAGATCATTCAGTAAAGAAATGATGGTAAGGGTGACGATAGATTTAAATTATCATTGTCCTCAATATTTTAGTCCAATTCGCGAGCAGGACCTTGACCTTTGAGGCAATAAAATTGCAGTTATTGAGAACATAGGAGCAAAAGAGGACCAATTTGAAAATATAGATCTTTCAAATAATGAAAATATGGAAAATTTTCCTTATCTAAAGTGACTGTCCATATTGTTAAATAACAATATTATTTCCTGCAACAATCCAAATGTTGGAGAATTTTTCAAAAAACTTTAGGCACTGATTTCTCTTATTTATTTTTTCACAAACTGTCACGTTCGCTTGCAGCCTGCTCTGTTGTAGATGAGTGATCTTGAAGCGTGAAGAAATTTTCACAGTTTCTTTGTTCCAGTTATGTTCCCTCAACGACCAAATATTTCAATCATTCTTGTTGTGAACTCACCACACAAATTTACTCTTCACCTTAGCTTGCACCTTCCTCATCTGCCGCTATCTTCAACAATTAGGTCCATGAAATCAATATATCAATATAGTTGGGATGATCACCTTCTTCCTCCTTCACTCTGTTGTTTTTTGTTCATGTAACTAGTCTCATCATCTTCCACAAAACAACCAAGAATTTGAAAAACCCTAATCGATCTAATACCATTGTTAGCATATCAATAAAGAAATCAATAAGATGAAGAAACACTAGTTTGGTTTTTTTTTTGTTGATGTAACTAGTCTCGTCATCTTCCACAAAACAACCAAGAATTTGAAACTCTAATCGCTCTAATACCATTGTTACCATATCAATAAAGAAATCAATAAGATGAAGAAGGCCGCAACATGGCACAATAGGATCACCTTGAACTTCTCAATTATATGTATAAAACACTTTTATAGTACAAATTTAATAACTACCTAATAGTTGCACCATAACCATATGCATGTTAAGGTATACTTAGGACTTAGATTAGGGTTATTTTAACCCTCATTGCTAGTGTTGTTTCCCT
This sequence comes from Pseudotsuga menziesii, assembly GCA_001517045.1. Lineage (NCBI taxonomy): Eukaryota > Viridiplantae > Streptophyta > Pinopsida > Pinales > Pinaceae > Pseudotsuga > Pseudotsuga menziesii. Next base: position 451,612 of record LPNX010876635.1, read on the forward strand.
TATCTTCCACAACTCTTTCCAAATTTTGTTGTCAATTTTCAATCTCTATCATTGTGACTTACTTTAGGAAATTCATGAAGCTTATGAATTTCCTTCATTAACACTTATGCTACTTGGATTGTAGTGTATGTACTTTGAGTTCAACAAAAATGTGCATATTTTGTGAGCCTATCCATGACCACAAAATTGGCATCCTTACCTTCTAATTTTTTTAAACCTATAATGAACTACATGTATATATCGTCATATCTTAGATTAGGTATGTGTAAGGTTTGAAGTAACCCTAGACTCTTGAAAATATCTCCTTTATTTATTTGGCACACCTAACATTCTCTTACAAAACTTTGAATATATTCCTTCATTCCTTAGAAAAATTATTATTTCATCCTATGTTTTAAAGAACCTCGAATTTTCTACCATGGGAAAGTCATAATATTCCCTTAATATTTGTTGTTTTAACCTCAATTGAGGGAATATTATATCATTGTACCTAACGACATCTCTATTCCATTCACAACGTTTTGTGAAGTTCATCCCTTATTTTAGGCATCTTATTTTATGTCTAGTACTATTATCTTCTTACCACTCATGGAAAGTTTTTTCGAGCCACATAGCAATGTAAGGTGTACTGGATTATAAACTAGATCGTATTGTTATTATAGAGAGGTCTGTTATAGCTCAAAATGACACATCTCTTCCTGTGACCACTTTCCCATGATTTTGTCGCATGTCGACACTTCCATGACGACATTTCATGAAAGTCATTGAAAGTCACTGAAAAAACACCTAAATTGGAGGACCCATATCTTGAGTTTTGTAACTCTATTTGACCTCATCTCTACACCGTTGGAAAGGTATCTATGTTAGCTAAAACTTTCCACAAGACACCAAAGTCTGAAAATTCCTAGAAGTACCCTTAAAATGTTTTTTTTAATGTGTACACGAGTTTCCTTAAGGAAACCCGCGTACGTACGTGACTTTTTCTATATAATACCCGCGTACGCCTCCAAAAAATGTCAAAAAAATATATATTTTGAAATTCGGGTAATTTGGGTAGTTTGGATAGCTATGCAACTAACTCCTTCAGTTGTAACTACTTTGTCTTTGACCCTAACTCTTCATTAAGCATGTAAATAGAGGTAGGGAGGTCCATGAGAAGGGACTTGAATCTTTGCATTGTTATGCTGGAGGATTTGGAGCTCTCTTTGCCCACACCTTTTCCCTAGAAGCTTTCTCCTTGTGTTGCAGAGCTTGGAGGCTAAGTTCCTTGGAGAAGAGAAGCAGCAAAATCAGATCAAGGTTTCGTGAGGTGCTAAACTTGGAGAGAAGGTATATTTGTACTTGTTTTCAAGATTAATAAAGATGTGATGTCATTTTTCTTCCCAAATCAATGTGTCTTGTATATTGAATCTATGATTATGATTATATGATGTTATTTATCAGATTATGTTTTCATGTTTCATTGAATATAATCTCCTTTCATATAGTCTATTTTGTTTAAGGAAGGTATAATTCATTTTGCAGGTCTCTTGGAGCAAGAGGAGCAAGAGAAGGATTGAAGGGATTCTTAGATCAACCTTCGTTTGGATAAGGTATGAAGCATTCCAATCTCTGATATTGCTTATATATTCTTGAGTAACATTATGCATCTCTCTTTCAACCCCAGTACGTTGACGGCCTCTTAAACCCTAGCCATAGGAAACTTTCCTATACACCAGAACTAGCGACTCCTCTGGGGAGAGCCTTGTCTGTTTGGGGTTTCTCTGTATTTATTTCAGCCTTTTGTAAAGTTTCAAGTCCTTCTTGCCACTTAGGAACACCTTCTAAGTCTGATAGAACACCTCCCCTGCCTTCCTAAGGTAGTTTTTGACCTTTTTTGTGTTTTTCCCACCCATACGCAAGTTGCAGACTGAACAGTCGCGTGTCTGGTTTGGTACATGCGACTTTCTATACTGTCAACCTGCGTATGATATGTGACTTGTCAATGGCACAACCTGTGTGTGATTGTACACGAGACTTGCTGTACTGTCAACCCGCATATGACACGCGACCTGTCAGTAGTGAAAATCGCGTATGCCCTTTTAAACAGTGTTTTTTCCTCTTTTGTGGTTTTTTCTTCTGTTTGAAGGTTGTTTGGTAGGTCTTTTGGGGTGCTCTGCAGGTGCATGAAGCTAAGTATTTAGTGTCATCCTTTTTTGTTGTTCTTTATCTATGTGGTAATCCTTTTTATAGCATTAGGTTTTTCTCTTTGCTCTTTTCCCCCACCCCGTTTGCTTGGCATGATTTTTGGCTTATGTTTCTGGTCAGCCTCTGTTAGTGATCTTTGTTTGAACTTAGAAGCTTATTGGTTTTTGTTTCCTTCTTATTTTGTTGGTTAACTTCACTATGCCAAAATAGTTGACTTGTCTCTTATGCAAGCCTTCCTTCCAAGTAGGGCTTATACTGACTTTAGGGCATTCTAGATTCTATTTGGTGGTTGTATAACAAAGTTCCTTTTGCTTTGTTCTCATTATCTACATACATTTTAGTTTGTAGGTATTTTTTCTTTCGTATTTATAAAAGAAAAATAAAAAGAACATATAGTTGTTTAATATGCATGTAGATTAGGGTTTTGTCTTTAATGCATTGCATATCATTGTTTTTTAACAAAATAAAAAGAATTGTTCTTTTGTGGCTTTCAAGTTTTCTATTTGAAAAAGAAAGAGAATTGTTTTTGCTTTTTGCATTTCGTTTCTCTTTGCTTAGTCATTTTCTTTCAACTTTGAGTCAAAACACCAAATAAGTTTCACGCCATTTACCCTCTGACTAAAAAAACCCTTAAAATAAACGATATAATTTAAAAATTATTAGTAAGTTTTATTTTATAGGGTCATACACCAACTAACTCAGGCTAGACTTGTGGATTAGAGAGTTTTAACTCTCCACAAGTATTAAATTTCAAATGTAGTTGGCCAATCACTAGATAAATCCTCTTCTGTGTTGATTGTATCTGGGAATCTCCTCTCAAACGGGAGTTAAACACAAGGCTGCATGGAGGCTTGGACTGAGGAGATAACCCTCCAATTCCTTGTCAAAGCGTAGACCAAGGTTTTTGCGCATCTGGGGATTCTATCTTAGACAGGGTTTTGGGCTTTGCTACCCTTCCCATGCATATGAACCAGGCTTGTGACTGTACCCCCAAACTGTCAATATAGTTAAGGTAGCCTTTAGTCTCTTTGACATCTAGGGTTCATACACAGGTACACCGAAAGGCTATTTCTGGTTGACCTTGGATGGGCTTGGAAGGTAAACCCGATAGAAAGTGTGGGAGGGCGGTGGGTGATTCCTTCGCTTGTGCCTAAGAACATCTATAGGGATGCCAAGTAACTGTCTATCAGCTTTCTTCTGGAAAGCATATTTTATACCTGTTTGTCTATTTGGCTTTAGGAATTTTTTAGTGAGTGCTATGTGGTTTGTCTGTACTTAGCTTTCCTTCAGGTGTGTGCTTTGTACTTTTGGTTTCTTGTTGACCTCAGACTTTGTCTTATTGTTTGAAACTATGGCTAACACCCATTTGAACACTAACCAAGAGATCCCCATGCTGGGAACTCCTTGTACTATTCCTTTCACAGGGAATGTCGGTGTTCCTTTGATGGCCACCTTGAATCTACCTGGATTCACCCTAGGGCTACTGGTGCGGTTGTTTTCTACTCCAACTGTCTTGAATGCTCTTGATGCTTCTCAAGTAAGATCCTTACATCAAGGGCATCAAAACACTGCTTCCTCTTCACATGTAGTTGATTCTCCTCCTCCTTCTACCTCATGCAGTGAAAGTACTGATACTAGTAACCGACAGTCTAAAAGGAGTAAAAGAAGAAGGAACAAGAAGAAGGCACATAAGCAAGGGGGCACCCATTCAACCTCTGCAGGTCAAGTTGAACCTCAACACCTAGCCTTTTTAGTTCATGTTGGGGGCACATATCCAACCTCTGCATGTCATATTGGATCTAAACACTCAACCTCTGCAAGTCAAGTTGATCTTCACCATCCAGTTTCTGTTGATCATGCTGGTGGGATCCTTCCAACCTTTCTAGGTCACATTGGATCCAGTCACTCAGCCTCTGTAGTTCATGTTGAGGGCACCCGTTCAACCTCTGTATGTCAAGTTGACCCTCCCCATCCAACCTCTGCAAGTCATGTTGGATCCATTCACCCAACGTCTGTAGTTGATGCTGGGGGCACACACTCAACTGCTGCAAAGCATGTTGATCTTAACCATTCAGCCTCTTTTGTTCATGTTGGTGGTGCCCATCCAACCTTTGCAGGTGATGTTGGACCCAGTCTCTCAGCCTCTTCAGCTCATGCTGGGGGCATTCTCTCAACCTCTGTGGTTCATGCTGAAGACAATCCGTCAACCACTGCGAGTCATGTTGACATTGTTGAAAAGACTACCCATTCAAAAGACAAGCCCAAGTTTCCTTGTAAGCTTTGTGAGGGATACCACCTTACTTATAAATTCCCTTCTATCATGGAGATGCAAAGAGTTTTCTTTCATGGTCATCCCATTTTTGAAAATCCTGAAGTTTTTCAACAACCAACCTCTCTTAGTCAGGTTGGACCTAGTCACCCAGCCTCTAGTTGTCATGCTGGGGGAAAAATATCAACCTCTGTAGGCCATGCTGAGAGAAAACAGTCAACCACTGCTAGTCATGTTGACACCATTGAGAAAACTGGTCGTTTGAAGTGCAAAATTAAGTTCCCTTGTAAGCTATGCAAGGGAGATCATCTTAATCACCAGTGCCCTACTATCGCAGAGGTGCGAAGAGTGTGGTCCGAGACTCAAGAATTTCCTTCTCCTGAACAACCTATAGTTTCTCAATAACCTACTCAACCTTTGGTTGATCTTGATCAAGTGTTCGAACCAATCTCAACTTTGGTCGATCCCATGATTGAACCATTGTCATGTTTGGTCAATCCCACTCTCCCTTCGGAGAGTGACTCTCATGAAGGGGTTGAATCGATTCCATTGTCGATCAATCCCACTCTTCTTTCAGAGAGTGAAGTGTCTACTAGTCACATTTTCTTTACTGCCAATTCAGAACTTAATGAACAAGGGGGCACTGAACTCGCTTCGGATCAACCCCCACCAAGCTCTCATATTGCTTCCTTTAATTGGGATAGCCTAGTTGAGCCGCGCCTTCCTTCTGATGCACCTTTTGAGATAAAGGTCAAAGTTGAACCATACACGATTTCTCAGTGTATTGTTGATGAAGGAGCCTCAGTTAGTATCTTGTCTACTCGTTCTTGGCGAGGCATGGGATCTCTCGGCCTTGTGTCAACTGCTAGTCAGTTACTGGCATTTGATAGAAGAACTTGTATAGCCTTGGGAATTCTTGCTCAAACACCTGTTACTTTGGGTGGGAAGACCGTCTTAGTTGATTTCATAGTGATAGAATACCCATTGGACTTTAATATGCTCCTTGGACATGATTATGCCTATGCCAAGCAAGCTGTGGTGTCAACATTATTTCGTGTGATGTACTTTAATCATGGCGAAGAAATTGTCACTATCGATCAATTGGATTTTCTTGATCTGTCTCCTGACCCAACTAGAGGCCAGGTCTTTCCTTTATTGATTCCCAGTGTTTCTATAGACACTACGCCACCATAGGTGAGCTATGTGGCCTCATGTACTTTGCGTTCAATTGCTACTGAGAAGTAGCCTCTATTTTCATGCTTACCTTCTCGGGACTTGGTCCCAGTAGTTGACTTGGTGAGTCATCCTATACAGACCATGGAGCTTTCTCTCCACTCTGTCAATCCATTCGAAAGTTTAGACATGTGTCCTGTCTTGGATGATCTCCTTCCTTCGGATGAAGTCTTCCTAGAGTCTTTGATACAGTCTGAACTTCTTTTGGATGTTGGTTTAGTTGTGACTAAGTCTAACCCTGACTTTCTTAATAAGCTTGATCTTTCTATTGATCGATCTCCTTCTATTGGTCTTGTTGAGTCTTCGAACTCTCCCTTTGATCAGCAAGTCAGTGATCCCGATGAGTTTTATTTTTCTTATGAATTTTTCAACTCCTGTGATACTGAATTTGTTTCTGCAGACTCTATCTCCCTTGTTGATTTTTTCTTTCCTTATGAGGTTGATCATATTGATCTTAAATCCTTGGGCCTTGGCACTATAGAATCTCCTTTTGGTTGATTCTGCCTTGACTTTACCTTTTATAGAAGATAGCAAAGTCACATGTGTTTCTACCAAAGTGACCTACATTAGAACTTTTCTTTTGAATATGATCCTGATGTTGTTGGTTCTTGGAGACAGGATTCTTAGTTGGATTCACAACTGTTTATTGGCCTTGTCTTGCTGTTCAAGATGTAACTGCATTTGCATGTATCCTGCTCGTGCTTTTGAGCCTGATGTTGGCTTCCATGTTTTTAGCTCCTTGTATAAGCCCTCATCTTTGTTCTCATCATCACTCAGCCTTGTATCTTTTTGCCTTTGCAACTTGACACCTTTTACCTTGAGGATATGTTCCTTGAGTGTCTTTATCCTGCTCATGTTCCTTGCATTATGAATAGGTCTGTCCCTTGCTCTTGGAACTAGTTTCACCTGCCTATGACACTTGTCTCCTCGCATTTAGAGCATTCTTTTTGCTCTCCTTCGAGCTTGTTAAAAATAGTAAGGAGGCCGCGAGTTGACTTTTTCGGACTCGTAAAAACTTCACAGGAAAGATATTGAGTTTCTTTAGGCCCAGGTCTGACTCCCCAAAATAGACTTGACTACCAAGTAAATTTGTCCGTTCAGGCTCATTAAGAATATGTGAATGGGCATCCACATTGGTGGTAGGTTATCACTTTCTTGGACCATGTGGAATAATACGAGAAATGAACACTCTCTTTTCTTCAGAATTAAGAAGAGTATTCTCAGGTATAGGTTTATCGCTTTTTCGGACCCGAGGGACTAAACTTACGGAAAAGGAACCCCTGGTATGAGCTTAGTTTTCTCTTTTTCATGTTTTGGATCCAAACATGAAAAATATTCCGAGTGTACTTTATGAATTTGTCATGCTCGTTAAACACTAAAGAACAAAGCATCGAGTTTATTGTTGTAATCCCCATTTCTCATAATCAAATGGATCTTTCCAAGTGATCTTGCCTTCCTTCACACTCATAAAACTCAGACTATATGCTGCTTTTGAAGGAGCGTTGGGTAGGTGGTAATTTAACCTTTTTCATACCTTCCTGACTAAATATGAAAAAGGTGCGCCTTACTTCTTCGGAAGCTAAGAGAGTTCTTCTTTGGTATGTTTTATACTTTTTCGGCCTCAACAGACTAAATTGTACGAAAAATCACCCCCCTGGAGTCTTCTTTGGAGTTTTCAGACTCTCTAAATTATGAAAACACCATCGAGCATGTACTAGTTTGGGATTGTAAAATCCACAAATAATTTCTTTATGAAGAATTCTTCTATCTCTTCTTCGAGCTTGCCAAAAATGAAGAAGGTCCCGAGTTTGCTTTCTTGGACTTGTTAAGCCTTTACAAGAAAGAGGGGAAGGGAAGTTTATTCACATTTTTTTTACATCATGGTAGCAAGTCTTGTTTCCTTGAACAAAGCACCAGTTTTGAGTCTATCAACAGTTGGGTCCTAGTATTTTGACCTTATCCTAATTCAAAGTTTCTTACTCCTCCAATTGGTATCTTTTCCAATTATATGGGGAATCTGTCAATGTCTCCTACATTGCAGATTTGTGTCATTGGTCCTTTTGTGTCAAAAGCTGCATAAGTCACTTTTGTGTTGTGCTCATTGTTCAACGATTAAACCTTTGTCGGCCATTCTGCAGTTTCCTTGACCATTCCCTGGTATCAGTTCATTACAACATGTCTTCGGCGGTCCTTGTCGTTAAATTTAGTACCAATTCTAGATCCAATTAGTCTTTGACTTACCTCGTGTTGGATGATGAAGGATTCCTTTATGCCTTCCTTCCAACGGATCTCTTCCTATCGACTCCAACACATCTTGCTCTGGGGATGAGATTTAGAGTTTTATGACAGTACCTTGGGGATTGCAGTCATCAGTGGCAATTTCCCTTGCTATTGGGTAGTGGGAATACCTTAATGTCTCCTACTCAATGGATTCTTCAGGTGTTCGACTTCAAGTCCTTGTATTCACACTTGTTAGAATGTACTAGGTACCTTAGGGACCATTTTTCATTAATGGTGGTTTCCCTCGCGTTTGTTAATGGTTCTCATTATTGACCGGTAATCAAACGGTTTCCTCCATGTTTGACTTCAGCTCCTTTATTCGCATGGTTAGGATTCGTACCTTTTTTGGGCGGTTTGGATTGAAGACCTTGGGCCGATAGTAGCATCGTCATTTTTCTATTGCCCAAGCTGCACAAGACCTTGTTACATTTTATATGAAATTTTTGTTGAGACATAGATCCACCTTGTATTCTTGTGGCTATGATCGATTGTTGAGCTGGATCCACCTTGTTCATTTGTGGCCATGACTCCTTTAGATTTGATATGGTGCCTTTTTGCATATTGAGCAACCATGATAGTTTCATCAGTTATACATATGTTGGATCCGCCTGTATATTTATGGTGATGATTTGTATATGGACTTGTATGTCCCAGAGATCAGTTTTGTCTGACATTTATCTCTCTTTCAGGTACCTTTGTTCGAGCCTTTCGATCTTGGATTCTATGCTCTCTCCATACTCAGTTGTTTCCTTTATAATGTATTTCGGCTATCATATTTCCCTCTAACCTCATACATTAGGGGTCATCTCTTATAGCTCAAAATGACACATCTCTACCTGTGACCACTTTCCCATTATTTCGTCGCATGTCGACACTTCATGAAAGTCATTGAAAGTCACTAAAAAAACACCTAACTTGGAGGACCCATATATTGAGTTTTGTAACCCTGTTTGACCTCATCTTTACACCGTTGGAAAGGTATATGTGTTAGCTAGAACTTTCCAAAAGACACAAAATTCTAAAAAATCTTGCAAGTACCCTTAAAATGAGTTATTTTTATGTGTATGCGAGTTTCCTTAAGGAAACCCACGTACGTATGCGACTTTCTCTATATAATACCCGCGTACGCCTCCAAAAAATGTCAAAAATATATATATATTTTGAAATTCGGGTAATTTTGGCAGTTTGGGTAGTTATGCAACTGACTCCTTCAGTTGTAACTACTTTGTCTTCGACCCTAACTCTTCATTAAGCATATAAATAGAGGTAGGGAGGTCCATGAGAAGGGACTTGAATCTTTGCATTGTTATGTTGGAGGATTTGGAGCTCTCTTTGCCCACACCTTTGCCCTAGAAGATTTCTCCTTGTGTTGCAGAGCTTAGAGGCTGAGTTCCTTGGAGAAGAGAAGCAGCACAACCAGATCAAGGTTTCGTGAGGTGTCGAACTTGGAGAGAAGGTATATTTGTACTTGTTTTCAATATTAATAAAGATGTGATGTCCTTATTCTTCCCAAATCAATGTGTCTTGTATAATGAATCTCTAATTATGATTATATGATGTTATTTATCAAATTATGTTTTCATGTTTCATTGAATATAATCTCCTTTCATATAGTCTATTTGGTTTGAGGAAGGTATAATTCGTTTTGCAGGTCTCTTGGAGCAAGAGGAGCAAGAGGAGGATTGAAGGGCTTCTTGGATCAACCTTCGTTTGGATAAGGTATGAACCATTCTAATCTCTAATATTTCTTATATATGCTTGTTGAACATTATGCATCTCTCTTTCAACCCCAGTATGTTGATGGCCTCTTAAACCCTATCCATAGGAAACTTTCCTTTACAACAAGGTCATATGCTACCACATTCTCCTTCCATTTGTTTGTAAATGATCTCATATTCAAATCCTTGCATTTTAACTAGCCATATTTGTTGTTATTTTGATGGCAACCTTTGCTCCAAAAGTACTTTAATTTAGTATGGTTTGTCTTAGTGTTAAATTTTTTCCCAGTGATATATTGTCACCAGTTTTCTTATTGTATGTAAAAATGATGGCATTTATTTGTTATAAGTAAATATCACCAAGTCTTTTTCCTTGAGTTGTATTCTTTCAAAATCCAATGATCTCCCCTCTTGTATCAATACTACTCCAATTCCTTATCTCAGTGCATCACATTCAACTATAAATGTTTTAATAAAACCAAGTGTTACCAACATTTGTATGGATGTCGTAGAGTCCTTAAGTGTGAGAATGCTAAGGTAGCCTCTTCATTCCATACAAGAGAGATGTGAGTGGGGTTGCAATGCATGCATAATTCTTAACCATTTTTCTTGCTATCCTTTAAGACCCAAAAATCCTCTAAGACCCTTGATGTTCTTAGGAATGGGCCATTTTGTGATAGCTTGAATATTTTGAGGGATAGCCTTAACCCCTCACTCTGAAACAATATTACCCAAACACTCTACTTGTTTCCCAAAAGCATATTTAAATATTTTTATACACAATTGATTATTCTAAAGAACATGTAGGGCTTTATCCACACTTATAATCTATTATTCCCATGATTTGATATAGATAACTATATCATCAAAGAAAACCAGCTTAAACTTTCTAAGATGAGGTCACAAAATTTTGTTCGCAAGTCTTTGTAAAGTAGGAGCAATAGTCAATCCAAATGGCATGGCCAAGAACCCAAAGTTCCCTTCATGTGTTCTAAAAGTTATTTTGTGTATGTCTTCTTCTCTTAATCTGATTTAGTGGCATCCTGGTTTTCCTAAGTTTTTTTATTATAGGATGAATCAATCCCTAAAGGTTGAAGACACAAAGCAAGAGATGAAGGTTGTTCTTCTTTAATTTAAGAATGAAAAATCCCAAGCCCTGATGGATGGGAGTTCTACCCAGGGTTCAATGACCTGTTAGAAGAAGAAATTTTAATAGTTGATGAAACTAGGATCTACGTGAAGGTGCATGGTGCCTTGAAATCAACATTTATCACAATCATTCCAAAAAAGAGCAATCTCAATTCTTTTGAATACTTTAGATCCATTTTATTAAGAAATCTTATTTACGAAACTATTGCAAAAGTGATCGCTAGTATACTTTAAGGGATGTTGTCTTCATTCATCTTTGAAGAACAAATTGGTTTCCTCTTCAATGGATAGATCCATGATGTTGTGGGCACAACCCAAGAAAGTTTTATTTCTATTAAATATGAAAATATGTATGTCATGGTTCTTAAGATTAATCTATAAAGGGATTTTGTTAATGTCTATTGGTTGCACATAAGGATAGTTCTTATGCAAGCGAGCATGAACCTGAAAATAATTAAATTGACAATGGGTTGTGTGTCTCGAGCTTCTTTTGTTGTTTTAATTAATGGTTCCCCTTCATGGGCTTTCAATTCTTCAAGGGACCTAAGGCAATGTTTCCCTTTTATCTCTTTCTTTGTTCATTCTAGTAGCAAAAGGTTTAAGTAGGCTAATTCTTGAAGAAAAGAGAGAGGGTTATATCCATGCTATAAGAGTTGCAATCTCAATGAATATCACTCACTATTTATCAATGAAATTTTAATATTTGGTCAAGACACTTTAAGAGAAATGAAGCAATATAAGAATATCTTGGGTATCTACTATGATGTAACAAGAATGGAAGTGAACATGAAAAAATATTGCTTGTTTTTCAATGAGCTAGAAGAATATTTGGAAAGACAAATCTATCAATTCCTTTCTCTAGATTATGCTCCTCTAGACCCACGACTAAATTATATGGGTTTTAATTTAAAGACAAATGATTACAAATTTTTAGAGTAATTGTGGCTATATAAGAAGAATGAAGCTAGAGTGCCATGTTGGTGCCATGGGTTGTTGCCTCATAGAGGTAGATTGGAGTCGATTAAGTTAGTTTTATAGAGTATCATGTTTATTGGCAATCCATAGCACATCTTCCAAAAGGTATACTTGAAAATATAACACAAAATTGTTTTAGCTTTTTTCAGACGTAGAGGAAGGAAACATAAGGAATTCCCCTAGTAATGTGGTCTAGAATAGATAAGACAAAGCAATTAAGGGATTCTGGCTTAAAAAACATCTACATATGTGGTCAATATGTGGATACTAAAATATTATGGATATTTTTTTTCTCATAAATGGTTATGGGACAAAGTGTTAAAATCTAAATATATGGGGATTAGCTTGTGGAGTGGATCAGAAAAGAAAGGAAAACCTTCAAGGGAAGGACTAGTCAAGGCTTGTCAAATCATCAACAAATGGGTATCCTAGAAGGTCGATAGAGGTGACAAAGTGAAGTTGGGAGAGGAACCTTGGGGTAGGGTGTAATGGAAATTATAGACCTTCCCTAGTTTGGTTGATGCTCTTGATTTGCAATTAAATGCAAGGCTTGCAAATGTGACTACACAAGATTTTCCATGAACTTGGGTGAAGGGATGGAAGATAGAAAAGGAATTGAATCTTTAGGAAGCCGTGGAAAAAGAAGGAACCGATTACAACTCTCTTTCTTAACCTAATGCCTTACACTAGAGGACCATAATGATGTGTTCAAATGGTCAAAAAACAAAGAGCATCGATTGAAGCTCACAACAAGGAGGAGAAGGTTTGGTGGTGGAGTCTGATTTGGAATCTAAAAATTGCCTTAGAGATCGTAATATTCTTCCAATTATCCCTTTCAAACAAGATCCTCACCTAGGATAATTGATAGAAAAGGAATTGGACTAGAACATGTACATATGTTCCCATTAAGGGAGATAGTGAAATTGATATTCGTATGTTTGTAACTTGTCCACTCTCAACTTTAGTTTGGAAGGAAATTATGTTAATAAAGGGATTTTTCTCCTAGGAAAGGGATACACTTCTAGATTATTTTGAACTATGGATCAAAGATCCGACTTCCTCAAGCCATAGGGGCTTGCCCTATTTTGTGTTGTTGAGGCTCTAGATAGCCAAAAATGAAATGATTTTTTAAGGAAAGGACCTTTCTATTGTTCAGGTTTCTCATAGCATTAGGCTCTTCTATAGAGAAATCTATAAGGAGCCAAAAAAATAGATTATGATTATCCTTGCATTGTTTTTAATAGGGCTAGTCAAGGAAATCCAACAAAAGTGTGGCGATGGGGTCATCCTTCATATAAACAAGCATCGCCATTTTCTTTGAAATACCAGAAATGTTGATGGAGGAGAAAAGAAACGTAATGTAAAATGTATAAGTAATAAATATGAAGAATATGGCTTACAATAATAATTGCCCCGGGTATTTATACATTAAGTGGGGAAGAGAGGTGACTTTTCAAGTCACCTCTTAGTTTAATTACAAACATTTACTAAAATGAACCTAGCATAAAATTTAAAGTTAACATTTGTAACATTGCCTTCTCCTTTTAAATTGGTTTGTCCTCAAAGCAGGGCAAAGACGGGTGTTGCTGAATGAATTTCTCTGTTTCGCATGATGCATCTTCTTCTGGGCAATTCTTCCACTTAATGAGGTATTCCTTGATCATTCTAGTGCGTAATCTCCATTCTCTGATGTTGATGATAGCTTCTGGTTCTAAGATTAGTTTCCCTTCTTCATCTAGAGTGGGGAGTGTTGTTTGAATTGTTTGTTGTTGACCCAACAACTTTTTAAGACTTGATACAGGAAAGACGTTGTGAATTCGACTTGTCTCTGGTAACTTTAGCTCGTATGCTACGTTGCTAATCTTCCATATAATTTGGTATGGACCATAGAATTTAGGTGCTAATTTGTTATTTCCTTATTGTTTTAGTGATAATTGTTTGTATGGTTGAAGTCTTACGAATACCCAATCTGCTAATTCAAACTCTCTCTCTCGGTTCTATGCTGGTCTACTTGTTGTTTCATACGATTTTGTGCCATAGTTAAATTATCCTTGAGTGTTTGCATAATTCGTTAGTTGTCTTCTAGTTGATATTTTACGGCGGGTACTTTTGTGCTTCCTTGAATGATTTCTTTCCATCGGGGTGGTTCATAACTATATAATGCTTGAAAAGAAGTCATCTTTGTTGAGGTGTGATACGTAGCGTTACACCACCATTCCGCAAGATGTAGCCATTGTAACCATTTGTTATGTTTGTCCATGATGAAACTACGGAGGTAGGTTTCAAGACACTTGTTGACCACTTCAGTTTTCCCATCAGTTTGTGGGTGATATGCTGAGCTCATATTAAGAGTGATCCATGTTTGCTTGCAGAATTCCTTCCAAAAATTGCTTGTGAATTTGGTGTCTCTGTCGCTAACTATAATTTTTTGGAAACCATGTAATTTGTAAATATTTTTACAAAACACTTCAGCAATTTGTTTAGCGGAGTCAGTTTTCTTTATGCCCATGAAATATGCATATTTCGTTAGTCGATCTACTACCACAAGAATTTTATCCTTACCCTCTGATAAGGGTAACCCTTCAATAACATCCATAGAAATTTCCTCCCACTTTTGCTTTGGAATATGCAATGGGTGCACTAGCCCTGGAGTCATGATATTTTCACTTTTATTCCTTTGACATGTGTCGCATTTGGCTACATATTTTTGAATGTCCTTATGCATTCCTTTCCAATAAAACGACTGTATGGCATTGTAATATGTTTTGAAAAAACCTACATGTCCGGCAGCAGGTGAATCATGAGATTCTATCATTACCTTAGTTTTAAACCTTGATGTTGGGTTTATAGATCCTTCCTTTGTACCACAAGATGTCATTTCGCCACTCGAATTTTGAACCTCTATTTGGGTCTTCGATTAAGGCGCACGTGTTTGGATCTTTAGCGTATTCTCTTTGTATTTCTTCCAACCATTCTGGAATAATGATTGAAATTGTATGTCTAGACTTCATCCTTTCTAGATAGAGCATCAGCGACTAAATTGTCTTTCCCTCTTTTATGTAATATCTCCATATCAAAGGTAGCGATTTTTTCTATCCACTTATGTTGTTCTGTTGACAATGTTTTTTGTTGGAGGAGGTATTGAAGACTGTTATGGTCTGTTCTTATCAGTATTTTGCTCCCTAGAAGGTATTGTCACCATTTTGTTAAGGCATGTATAATGGCCAGCATCTCTTTATCATAAGTGGACTTCAAAATTTCTCTCTTGTTGAGCTTTCTACTTTCGAATGCTATTGGGTGCCCTTCTTGCATCAAAACTACTCCTAATCCGAACCCTAAGGCGTCGCACTCTACTACAAAGGGTTTTGTGAAGTTTGATGTGGCTAATACTAGAGTTGAAGACATCATGCATTTTAATGTTTCAAAACATTTTTCTGCTTCACTATTCCATTGGAAGGAATTTTTCTTCAATAAATTTGTGAGGGGCGGTTTTATGGGTGTAATTATTTACAAATCTTCGATAGTATCTTGTTAGGCCTAGAAATCCCCTTAGTTTCGATAAGTTATCAGGTTTGGGCCATTCCATGATTTCCTTGATTTTACTTGGATCAACCTGGACACCTTCCTTTGATATTTTGTGACCTAGGTAGTCCGCTTCTTCTTTCCCAAAGGTGCACTTAGACCTCTTCGCGTAGAATTTGTTTTCTTCCAAAATAGTAAGTACTTGACTTAAGTGTTCCAAATGATCCTTCCATGTTCTGCTATATATGAGAATGTCATCAAAAAACACTAGTACGAATTTCCTTAAGAATGGCTGGAACAATTCGTTCATTGCAGCTTGAAACGTAGCTAGAGCGTTAGTCAACCCAAAGGGCATTACTTTGAACTCATAATGGCCTTCAGGAGTGCAAAAAGCAGTTTTGGCTATGTCTTCTACTCTAAATTTGATTTGGTAATAACTAGATCGGAGATCCAACTTTGAAAAGTACTTATCCCCATGAAGTTCATCCAGCAACTCATCGATGAATGGGAT
Source organism: Pseudotsuga menziesii (assembly GCA_001517045.1). Classification (NCBI taxonomy): domain Eukaryota; kingdom Viridiplantae; phylum Streptophyta; class Pinopsida; order Pinales; family Pinaceae; genus Pseudotsuga; species Pseudotsuga menziesii. The sequence goes on from LPNX010876635.1 coordinate 467,456, forward strand.
CGAAAATTTATTTTTGATAGTTATTTTGTTCAGTCCTCTGTAATCTATGCACAACCTAAACAAACCATCCTTCTTTCGTACTAGCACTACTGGAGCTACATAGGGGCTTCTACTTTTTGAAATGACACCACACTCCAGAAGATCCTGAGTTAACCTCTCAATTTTTGTTTTATGATGATGCGGGTATCTGTATGGTTTGCTACTTGCAAGTTTTGTCCCTGGTTCTATTTCAATTATGTGTTCAATCTTTCAGTTTGGTGGAAGATCCATGGGTAGTTATTGAAACACCTTGTGATGTTTTTTAATCAGCTCTTTTATCTCTATTTGTTTGTCCATGTCTCCTTCACACGTTAGAAGCTCCATTTCTTTGCATTGAAGTATGTATGCTGGTGCGCCTTTCCGAAGTAGTTTTTCCATCTGATGTGATGTAACTAACTGTGTCGGAGGTGGTTGGAACTCGTATAATTTGTGTGTCTTCCCGAATGACTAGAATTCAATAAAAATGCTCTTGGTGATTTGCGGAGTATGTACCCAAGGTTTGTAACCATTGTATTCCTAATACTACATCGACTCCTCCTAGTGGTACCGCAAAAAAATATGATTCTAAGTTATATTCTTGCATTTGTAACTTGACTTTGTGACATTTTCCCACGTTGTCAATCTTCTTGCCATCTTCTACCATAACCTTCATGTTAGGTACTGGACGAACAAATAAGTTAAATATTTTAGCAAGGCTGGCATTAACGAAGTTATGCGTGCTGCCAGAGTCGATGAGAACTGTGACATTATTATTTTTTATATGTCCTTTAATCTTCAATGTTTGAGGTTGGGAGATTCCGGTAATAGCGGCTAATGATATTTTTGGGGTGTCGTCCTCGATTTCTATTTGGTAGTCTGGTTGACTATCTGCCTCATTCTCAATTTGTTCTTCAACTTCCAACTCTCCTTCTGCTTCACATGCATACAATTTCTTTTGTAAGCACAGGTGCTTAGGATCCCATTTGTCTCCACAAAACTTACATTTCCCTTCCCTTATTCTCTAGGCCTCTAAACTGGGCTTTATTCCTTCCCTGAGTTGTGGCGGTGTATAGCTTGGATTTCCTGTGTATGTTGATTGGAAAGGCTTCCTTTTGGAGTCGTCTTTGTCGAAATGTGTATGAAAAGATTTCTTGAATTTTTTTTCAATAATCCTGGCTTTGCGTTGTGCTTCCTCCAAGGTAGAGATGTTATGTAACTCTAGTTCATCACATATGTGTTGTTTAAGACCATGTATGTAGGTCTGTAATCGTTGGTCATCAGTTAACTCTGGAACTTGAGTTGACAACGCTTCCCACTCACAGGTGTACTCATCAACACTGTTTTTTTGTTGTAACCTTGTGAGTTTGGAAGAAAAAAAAATTCTTCAACGCCCTGAAATCTTTTGATGAGGTCATTCCTGAAACTAGCCCAGTTGTGAGAACATATTCTTGCAGTGTTCTTCCACCATAAGTACCAATTGTAAGCATTTCCTTCTAGATGCATGGAGGCATATTTAATTTTCTTGCCTTCGTAATGGATGTTGTGGATGTCTAGGTATTCCTTGGCTTTGTTAATCCATGCTATGCATTGTCGTTCGTCCCCACCGTATTTGGGTAACTCGACTTTCACCCGCATTTGGCGTCCTTGTGTATATGAGTTTGAGGACGACATGTTGAATAGAGGATCTGGCTGCTCTGGTGTTCTTGGGGAGTTTGGATGCGGGTCATTAGATATTTGTAATCTGTCCAAGATGGCAGTTAAAACTACCTGATTTTTCTTTTATTCTTCTTGTAGAGTGAGGAAGGTATTCTCCATTCGTGACGTTGTGTCCAAGTCGACGTCAAATTGTCACTCATTTGTTTGATCTTTGCCTGGAGTTCCTCATAGTTCTTGTTAATCTTCTCATTGATTTGGTCGAACCAAGCGTCCATTGATCTTGTGATTGGAATTTTCTCGGAGCTAAATGTGGATTTATTTTTGTTTGCGATATGATGCCAACTTGCCACAATTTTTTTTATAATAATTATAATAATTATTATTATTATAATATAGTTTTGTTTGATAATAATATTAATAATTAATAATACTAATAAAAATATATTAATATTAATAATTTATTTAATATTAAATTGGTATTGGAGAGGAGGCGGGGGGAGGGGTGCTGGGGAGAGGCGGAATGGTCGAGCAGGCTGGAGGTGGAGATGGAGTGCAGTGTGAGCGCGTGGACAGTAAAGAGGAGGTGAGATGGTGGTGGACTAGTGCTGAGAACCGAGAGGCTCTGATACCAACGAAATACCAGAAATGTTGATGGAGGGGAAAATAAACGTAATGTAAAATGTATAAGTAATAAATATGAAGAAGATGGCTTACAATAATAATTGTCCTGGGTATTTATACCTTAAGTGGGGAAGAGAGATGACTTTTCAAGTCACCTCTCAATTTAATTACAAACATTTACTAAAATTAACCTAGCTTAATATTTAAATTTAACATTTGTAACATTCTTCAAAGATATTGTGTTGGACTTAGTTAAAACAATAGAGATAAGTTATTTGCTTTGTGGATATTGTTAAAATTGGCATAAGACAATGGTGTCAAATACTTACATGTTCAATAGATTCTAAACTACTCATGGATTGGGCAAGTGCCAGATCACTAACTTGGCTCTAGTACCTATCATGAATAGAGTTCAGGAGGTAAAATCCAACTTTGATTCAATCTCCTTCAGTAATATTTATAGGGATTTTAACAACAAATCAAAGTCTCTATCTAAAGAAGCCCTCTCAATATAGGAAGGTACTTTATTTGTACAAGAATTCAAGGAGGATTCTATTTCCTCTTACTCTTCTCTATTTGTCCTTTGAATAAAGTATAAGAATACATTTTGATGCTTTTTTTAGAAAGATTGGACGGATCTTATAGGCCCAGATGACCAATGCATGACTGAAAAGTAGTTTAGGATTAGACCGATGGCTCAAACAGTTCATGATTTCTGTACTTGAGTCGAGAGGCTAACATAATGTATACTTTGATTCAAGCTTGGAAAAAAAATATCCACCATATCAACCTCATCTAATAGTTCATCAAAAGGAACTTATCCTTGATAATTATTTTGTTTAGATCTCTATAACTAATACACATCCCCAAAGAGTTATCATTTCATCTCACAAGTATTATTAGGGCTAAAAATGAACACTTGCTTGGTCAAATAATACTTGCATCCACCATGGCTTGGCACCATTTTCTCAATCTCCCCATGTTGTTGATTAAGGCATCTATGAGGCCTTTTATTAGGTGTACTTCAAAATATGAACTCAAATTGATGTTCATGATTTCTAAATGGATATGGCCCCTTAGATTTTTTTGGACGTCTAGGATGCTTTTCCAAGGTACATTTTAATTCAACTAGAACATTTTCATCTTCCTACTTCACTTCCATACAAAATCTAGCAATAACTCCACAACCCATTTATAGGATATTTTACATTCTATGCAAGCTAATGAACTGAAAGTGAGGATATTTTTACCCTTGAGTTCATATTGAATCCTTCTAATTCGAATCTCGTGAATAATTCATTAAAATTTGAAAACAATGTACCCAAAGTTCTCAACCACAAAATATATTGAACAACATCTACTTCTCCAATAGGAATGGCATATGGGGTTTGATAAGTTATAATCTCTCATACTAAGTTTAATGTTATGGCATCTTCCTCTGCAATCAATACTTCCCCATTAGCAACCAATACCAAAAAATGTCACTAGATACACAAAACAAAACAATTTAGGTGCTCTAGTAATCTTTTATCAATGAAGTTATGGATACTACCTAAATCAGCAAGTACTATGACCTTTTGCTTTATCATGTATCATGCAATCTTGAGGGTTCAAGGCAATGTCACACCTACCAACGCATAAACCAATATTTCACAAATGTCTAAATCTATGTTTTGCAAAATTTCTACTTTTGTCTTGCTCTTTTAGGTTCACAAGAGAAACCTTACTCATTTGTGTGGATGCCTTTGCATCCCCCTCGTTGTTATTTTCCAACGTGAACAATTATGTTTCTTGACAATTATGCCCCTTGGACCATTTTCTATTACAACGAAAGCATGGTCCTTTTACTCTTCTTTCATCCATTTCTTTATATGATATTCAAGTGGGTTGAGGCTTTATTTCCTTACAAGGAACCAATCTATACCTCCTCCATCTGTTTCAGTGTTAAAATTGCATTTAGGAAATTATTGGCTTGATTATGATGAGTAAATTGCATATAGCTTGATCAACATTTTATGGATGTTTTAGGAAAAACTCATGTTTAATGTGTTCTTTTAATGCACCCATGTAAGTTTCCAATAGATGTTTGTTGTTTATGTCCATCCTCGTGGCATGTACAAAAAATTTCAATTTTTAGCCTTCAACATCACATATGTGTTTGATTCTTATCCACTGACTAACATAGTCTTGTTCCCAAATTTTACCATATTGTGCTTCTAGATTTCTTTTAAGTATAGTTGCAAGAAAGAGGATTCATTTTAACTACCCATTAATAGCACTAATATTATTTTGCCTCAAAATATAGAGGTGTTAAAGATAACCTTTGCTTATCATCATTGATATTATGCAATTCAATGTATTGCTCTATATTGTTTACCCATGTAAAAACATGTTCCATCAAACATCCTTTATTCAACCCTGGGAAAGTGGATACCCTTAGAAACCCATCCATGATTAGCTCCGATAATAAAATTAAGTTGTAAAGTATGATTATTGGTAAAGTCCTAAAATATGATTATTGGTGGTAGGTTATTCAACTTGAACTTTTGTATATTTATTTTTACAAGTTCCTTGGGTCACATTTTCACTTTAAGAAAACATCTCCTCAACTTTTCATGGGTTCCTTGAGTTACATTATCAATTTTAGGAAGCCTCTCCTCAAGGGCATATATAAGCCCAACTTCCTTTTGTTCAAGTTCATGATATTGGATAAGCAAATTGAATATTCAGTTCTCCAAGTATGCACCATGCTTCATGACTTCAGGATGGGTTTTCTAGAGAGGTTTAGTAGATGTATATTTGTTTCCATCATCTTTGCCATGTAAGCCAATAATAATATTTTTTTTAAACACTCGTCTTTCTCTTTACCATACTTTTTAAATCACCTTAAACAAATATTCGAGCAAAAAGTTTTCAATTAACACAATTTTTTTTAAATCACTGAATTGCAAACTATCATATTAATCAACCTTGCACCTAATATAAAGGAATATTTGAACTTCCAAGTCTGTAACTTCAACTTGTAGAAACCTGATATGTTTTCTCTACAATGCCCTAGGTTTAACTAAAATATGATGTGCCAATAAAAAGTTAAGTTTCCTAAAACTTGTTGATTTTGGTCATTTCATAAGAATGAACTAGTACAACTTGCCACATGTCCAATTTGTCATGTTTGATTCTAAAATTTCAACCTAAAACACCATTGGCACTAGTGGCACTCAATTTGGAGCTCACCAACATCGATGATGACTTGTTTATCATGAACACCTATTTCAGAATAGTTTTGGGACTAGTTAATAACCCCTTGATATCCATAACTTGTAACTTGACAAGCATAGGAACCATATCTGAAATTTGAACAATGTACTTAGCTAAGTCCTCTCATCACCCAGAAAATTTTGTTGTCTGAAAATTATCTGGAAAAAAAAACCATTAATAGCAAAAATGGCCAATCAGCGCCATTTGAAGGAGCTAACCCAAGGACAGTATGCTTTAAGACCAAATATTATGTACCAAAAACCCCAAATAATATAAATATGTAAACAACAAATAATTCCACGCGATTGCAAAGATATCGAGCCAATAAATAATTAACATATTCAAGGAGGCAACATCTTTTTACAATATATCAAATGCACGAGACAATGCTAATTCAAATTAATATATTTTACTATAAATAGGAGGTAGTGTACACGATACATCCAACTAAGCCAACCTAATTATAAATAATGTAGTAATAATGATCAAGGGTTAAGGACAGAGCAATTGTAATATTATGTATTGTGCATTCTAATTGTAGAACACAATTATCTTGTTTGATATTTACAAAGTTAAATACATTAAATTTTGTATTTTTACTTTTCTCTAGACATTGGAAACAAATCAGATTGCTAGAGGGTTTTATTTTTTCTAAGCAAATGAAAGTTGATTGGTTAGATAATCTAGTCTTATTTGTGCTAAACAGAGCACATTACATGAACTAATATATAACTAATTACCAGGTAATTATTCTAGAGGATGTAATATGTAATAAAACTTAATAACTTTGAATAAGATGACCAAAAAAAGGATTTGTGCACGCAAGGGTGTAGCTCAATCAATGATTCAATTGATATAAAGGACATGTTGTAAATGGAGGTCACGAGTTCAAATCACCCCAGCTTACCCGTCCCCATGCTTGTGGGATGTGTGGGTGCACCTAGAGATATAGTGGTAGCATGGTTAGATCCCTAGACTCTCTGTCACACGAGTACCGACCCAGTTAACAATTGTCTTCCACCCTAAGTCACCTGACACGGGGACACAGGACACGAAAATACGAGAGTCCGACACGGACACGGTGACCCCTGGAATCAGGACACGTAGGATACGTTTTATATATATATATATATTAAAATTTAAAAATATAAACATATAGATCCAAAAATATTTAGAAACTAGAACATTTACAAATATTCAATAGAAATTAGAATAAAAACACATTAATGATTAGTAATTACACATTTGTCATTCATAAGTCACAATTCACAACACATTTGTCATTCACAAATCACAATGAGACACATAGATGCATGTCGGAACCATATTTCTCATGAAGTCATCAAAATCAAAATGTATACAATGTACATATATGTCGGAATGCCACTGGGCATTGGCAAATGCCAAATAGACTAAAGTCTAATAGTAAATACAAAAAGGGGTGGATCAAGATGGGAGAATCCCATATGTCAGACTGTCAGTAGTCCTCCTCCATGCCTAAATCAACATCAACATACTCATCATTGCCCCTGCACCTGCCCTGATCCTCATCCTCGTCCCCCTCCTCCTCCTCTCTGCCCATCTGATGATCTGCATCTGCTGCTGTGGAGGATGACCCCTCCATACGATCACTATCATCAAAAGTGACCGGCTCTAGCACTGGATCATTAAGATCCATGTTGGCTAATGCCAACTCAATAATGTTGTCCAAACCCATATCATCAGGAAAGACATCCCACATCTTTGTCTTTTCCTTCACCCACTCCTCCCTCTTCTTGTAAATAAGACGAAGGTTGGAGTGCACATACACCATTGACTCTGCCCTGGACTGCTCACGCCTGCTCTTCTTCACACTGTACAAGTTCCCATATGTGCTCCAATTCCTCTCACAACAAGACGGTGATGTAACTTGAGAGATGATCCTCAAGGCTAACTTCTGTAGAATAGGGGATGTTGCCCTATGAGTTGCCCACCAAGCATAGGGTTTCTTACCTCCCCTATCTCTAAGCACATCATAGCCTCCAAATCTCCCAGTGCTAGTGGAAAAATCTACAAAGCCCTCCTCCGCCTCCTTAAGCATGTCACTATCCTGAAATAGCCGTCTAAGTGCTATCTTCCTCCCATGTGCAATCTCTGCATCCATGTGAGGAGGGACTTTGTGTGAGGCCCCCGATCCACCAGTGAGCCACTCCTGAGTGTAGAACTTGGGGTTAAAGGAGTGGGCCAAGCAATGCAAAGGTGTGCAACTCTTATCCCACCTGGAGATAACAATATCCCGAATAATGGTCCATAAGTTCTCTACCGATGTCCCATACTCGAGACACTCATTCTCCATGACAATGGACCGCATGGACTCAATCATGGAATCCCACCCCTCATAAACCTTTGCTAGGATGGGTTGGTCCATGTCTGCAAACTACAACAAAGAACTGATTGGCTCCATGATCTTAATGCTAAGATCTACCGTGTCCCACCAACCATCATCTAACACCCTATCCTTCACCTTTTATGAAGCAGCTTGATTCGTCCTTCTCCAAAAAGCCCAAAACTCTGAAATCACCATGGACCCAAGAGCGGGTTTGACCTCCCTCAACCTCTTCAGCATGATGAATGAGGAAGCAAACCGAGTATCTGCAATCTTCAGCAATGAAAGTTGTGTACTGTTTGTAGATGGTGAGGGCATTTGTGTGGTTTTGTACAAAGTTACGGATATGGCGTGCATCCTCAATAAGGTTGCCAATCCATGTCACATCCAAAGCAATGGCTTTCAGTGCTAAATTCAAGGAATAGACAATGCAAGGTGTCCAAAAGACTTGTAAGAGCAATACAAGCATGTATCAATGACTCTACAACACTAACATTGCAATGACCAAATTCAAACAATGAGCAAATTAGAAATGAAAGGTGTCCAAAATGAACATACCTGTGGATATTTAGCTTCCACAATCATCCCAGCAGCCTTGCAAACAGGTGCATTGTTCGTGATGATTTGTACACACGAATCAACACCTACTTCAATGATTTTGATGAATAAATCACCCATAAATTGTGCATCCTTGTATTTCCCAAGAGCATCCACCGCTTTCAAGAACAACAGTCCATTTTGGGAAGATACCATGAAATTGATGAGTGGATGGCGTGCGGGATCCATCCATCCATCATAAACAATACTCACACCGCATGAGGGCCATGTTGTTCTAATTGGCTCAAGGATTTTATCTACCTCCTTTGCTTTAACCAACAATGTGGTTCTAAGCTTCTCTGAACCAGAAGGCACATAACCACTTGGAGCTCGTTCCAAGATAGTTTGAACCATCTCAAAATACAATGGTGACCGTGCAACATTGAATGAGATGAGGTTGAGGAAGAAAAAAAATGCAATGGTAAGGTCTACCTCTTCTCGCGCCTCTTGTTGGAAAATCCTATCCATTGGACCACCTATAGATTGCCTCTTTCTTGTTTGATAAGTATCTCCACGCCTATGAATGCTAGGTGGAAATGGAGTCTTGGTGTTAGAAAACTTCCTCAAAAATGGAAGAAGATCATCCTCTTTTTTCTTGCTTGTTGTTGCCACCTTCCCTAAGCCAACATGATCCTCTCTTTCCATATCCCTCCTTTGGTTAACAGTCACTGCTTTGCATGAAGAAATCCCACAAGAAGAAAGGGCCAACAAATGGCCTTTAACCCGGAAATATGTGCTCATGAACTCATGGTTGCAAAAATTGCATCTCCAAGACACATTGCCTTCCCCACCAAGCTTTGCCTCGGGCCCATCTTTCCTTGTCACATACTTCCACAAAGGGTATTTTTTTTATTGGGTTTGTTGTCTTGCTAAAACAGGGTTAAATGGAGCATGAGCTCCACTAGCAGCTGATGGCGCACTTGACGGAGGAAGAGAACCGGTTGTGCTTGGTGGAATAGGAGGGGAGGCCCTAGATGGTGCATTTCTCCCTTTCCTTTGACCCCTAGCTCCTGCCCTAGCTGAATGAGACATTCATTTTCTTGTGTGATGGTTGAGCTTGCAATCCTCTCCACAAATCCACTGGAATGCACTTGGAATCGCTTGGAAACAATGGATAGCCTTCAAAACTCCTTCACCTGCACATAAAACTCACTCTCAACCAATTGCTTCCTTGCAAATGACAAAAAGAAAGGCAAAAAATTGACTTAAAACAAACCCGGCTGTCTTTTTCTGCCGGATCTGTGTTCTGTTTTCGAGATTTGTGTCATGTTTTCGGGACACGCTTCAATTTCTTGTCCAACACGTTTTATTTTCGTGTCCTGTTTTCGGATTCGTCTAAAAGACGAATCAGGCACGTGTCCGATTCGATCCCCACGGGACACGAGGGGCCTCCAGGACAAATCCGGTTTCACGGCTTCCACCAAATATAGAACCAATTGCCATGTATCTATTTTTTAGAATTGAATACGTAATAGAACTTATGTAATGGATAGATAATTAGGAATTGCATTTAATTTGTAGATGAGTAATGAGTAGATATATCACTGATTACCATTTTAAAAGTATTCCATGTGTAAAATAATGTGTAGTGTATGGAGAAAAGTAAATATATCACTTATTACTATTTTAAAAAGGTTCAACATGTTAAAAAAGTTGCACAGTGATGAAGAAGGAATTCCATCTTATTTCTAAAAAATAATTAGTATGAATCGTATAACAATTTTAACAAGTGTTATATATAAAATTTCGAAATTGTTGTTTTAATTTTGTTGAAATTGATATTTTGTTTTTGAGGTATAATAGAGAGGTGAAAGATCAAAACAAAGTAAATGATATATTACATTTTAAAAATGGCCCTAACTTTTGCATTTACTTTGCATCATCTTATATTACTATCTTATACATAATATTTCTATATTAAAAATGGTTTAGTTTAGTTTATTATTATTTACATTAAGTGAATTAATATTGAATGATAATGATGTAGAATTTGACAGCAAAATATATTAAAAGAAATTTGCTTTAAAAGGACAAATTTAAATAATACATGGTAACATATGCTGAATCAAAATGTCTACAATGCCATATTGTGTCTTAAAGTTTATGTTCTGTTTTATGTTTCTGATGTGTTCAAAAGTTCTATTATGGTAAGTGTGTGTATCTACTAATGATTCCAAGTATTGAGCCATTGAACTCTTCTTCTACGATCTCCATACCCTTATGATAATTGTGTCTATCTACTAACGATTCTAACGATTGAGCCATTTAACCCGTCTTCTATGATCTCCATACCCTTATTTTAAGTGTTGGAGAAAGTGATTATTGATGGGCTTGAGACGTACAATGTTAATTCTGTTTCCATTTTAATTGCATATAAATCCTGGATTATATAACTGTTAAGTTCGAATTCGGCCCAAGACTTGGGTTATCGAAGGTTAGGATCTTACGTTACATAGGAAATCTTCAAAACACAACCACAAAAAGAGTGCAAATTTCGCTTTCCAATATCATAACATTGTGCGTACTTAGTTGAGAAACTAAATATTTGGTAAAAACAGCATCTAAAAGTCTTCTCAGATTATTCTTTACACCTAAAATGCATTTCCACACAATCCAAGAGAAGCTTCGCGTTTCATTCAATTACAAACTACTAGCAAACTGTTACAACATAAATGTCTCTAACAGATTAAATGAAACCATTCTATTCCGTCGAAATTCACGTATTTTAAACTTTTCACTAAATATGTTTTACGTATAAATGGTCCATATTTTATTATTTTCCTCTAACAAAAATCAATAGTTTGGATAAATAAACGGACCATAATTGCATATGAAGATTTAATTCTAGCAATGAAAATCTCAACTAGAGAGAACAAGCCAAAAAACATGCATGCATTGTGATCATCCTATGGACCCCCCAATTGCACTCATCCATAGGAAGTCATATGCCTCTTTCTCAGAGTTAAGACCAGAGATAAGGCTACAACAAGAATTCAGTCAAAAACAAAGCCCTCTAAATGACGTTGAAACTTCCATCAGTGGTTTAAATATAAAAGCTCCTGAAAAATAAGTATTTACAAAAAGCATCAGATTGCTTCAAAATGTGAACCTTTGGTGGCCACGCTGAAAAATAGAGGGGATAGCAACATTTTCTAACATCTACATAGATTTGGATCTCAGAGCCTGCACGTGTACTGGCGATTTTACTCAATCAAACATCTTAGAAAGAGGATATCAAATTATCAATAACTCCTTCCCCAAAGTGCCCATTTCTTGGCTGGTTTCCCAGATGCAAAACAAACTGTACCTACAGAAGTCCAGAGAATAATTCAGATTTCCAATACCAAGAAAATAGGTGCCAAAGTTTATATGAATAATTTCAATAACAGTAATATTAGGGGATAAGTACAATCAGAGCTAAACTGTCAATCTCTCCATCTAAAAAAGTTCTATTTGAAAACTGGAAAGTGGAAGCAAACACTGAGCCAATAATGAGGCAGCCTTGACTTGGCCTTCACGGTTCAACACATGTAACTCTTTAAACTAACAGATCCATCGTGACCTCAGATGTAGTAAGCACTGAAAGGAATGAGAAAAAACACCCCGGTGCAAACCTCTCAGTGCTTAAAAGATCTGGGATTGAAATGGATCTATGCAAGTTTCGTTTTTGTTTTATTTTTATTTTCTTTTTTTGCATCAGTTCTTTCATTTTTTTAAAACTTTTTTTCTGTTTTTGGCACTAGACATTGGAACCCAAATTATTTCCACTTCATTTTATCAGTGTAACCCAGGCTGTGAGAGCACCTCAGTTCTCTCAGTGCTATCATTATTACCCACATACCTCAGATTGCACTAAATTTAAATTCTAGAATCTCCAGGTAATACCTTCACTGCATTATATATAAGAAAAATTTAAAAATCTCAAATCCCAATAAACGTGACTCAAATTAATCTTCAACTATTTTCTAATTCATCTAATCAATACTGGCTCACTGCTTTCAACTTCTTTATCCCAACTTTTAAACACCATTAGAAATAATTGAACTGCATTATTCAAACTTGTTGAATTCTTCCCAACCATTCTGCTTTCACTAGCAACAAGAATGCATCTTCTATGTTGATTTTGAACTTTATTACACACGGATGCATTCCCAGGCATTTTGGGTACTTTGGGATTGGCAGTGACCCTCCCCATTTGTTTATTTTTTATATATCACTGTACATGAATATATATATTCATGTGCATCAATATGAATCTAAACCATTATACACAAATATGCAAAGTTTCTCATGTATACAGCAAAGGTGCATAAAACTAAAAAAACATCGAGTGCAATCCATATCTGACCCAAAATATATAACAAGAGGCTAAATGGCCTATAGATTCCAAAAAACTTGATGCTACAACAAATAATTACATATCAAAATCATAACCTATATTGGGATCCTATTCATCAATAGAACCATGTGCCCCCTCCTCTAGGCTCTAGCCCTTGCCTCTACCTTGAATATCGAAATTGGTCCTCCAAGGACATTAGTCAACACCGTACAGTTTGGATGAAACTTCCTAATCCAAGTGTTAAAAGATAGAAAAAGATTCCCATGCTTAATAAGTGATTTTGCTTGAGTGAAGGGTACATTTGTGTTAAGGTCATGACAAAGGAGTTCAACAATAAGCACCACCAACGTCAAGTTACATATAGACGTTGATGTGCTTGATTATATGGCAATCCCATACCTTCAAACATGATAGAATCCAGTGGAAACGTTGCAATCCTGAAATCCTGAAAACTGTTAAGTCTGTTGAATTCTGAATGGGATCTAAAATTCTACTTTGTGCTTATCAAGTCCAATGAGGTTGGAACCACTCTCAAACATCCTGAAAACATTAAAGGTGATGTTAAAAATTTAAGTAAAAGGATAGAAAATGAAAGATCAGGAGAATGTCAAACTGATCCCTAGGCGTCCCCAGGCATCCCCAAGACAGCAGTACCCCGTACAAAACTGGTCCCTAGGAAAATCCAAAACAGGAGTACCCCGTCCCCTCTGCAATCAAAACAGGGGTACATTGATTGCACCATGATAACCTTACAACATGCTGACTACAAAATATAAACATGACAAACAAGCAAGCCTCTGTCTAAGTTGACCATCATTCTATACCTGGACAGCTGGGCCTTGGCCTTGGGCTCTGTACCCATACGAGGCATTTACATTATTTACATCACAGATGTATTTTAAACCTAACCCACGCGGGCTCATCAAGTGACGAAATAACCATGTCTTTACACCTTATACATAATCTAATCAGATAATATTTCAAGCATCAAAATCAGATACTACATTCACCATCTAAGCTGGGTGGTTTTACCTTGCAAAACTCTCCCTGCAAGCTATCCCAATGAGGCCTATTTCCATGTGATTGCTCTAAAAGACTCTGGACTGCTCAATTGCTCCTCAGAGACATGGTTCACTGAGAGAGTATTCAGACAAAGATGGATGATATCTCATCATGAGACAATCTTCTTGACTGATGGGATCTTCTACAAGAATACCTTCTCAAGCCAATTCTGCTCCCATCTGCGGTATTAGAACTCTGTTTTTGTTGCACCTGCATTTATTTGGTTTTGCTCCTCCTCAGCTTGTGCTGCGAAAGTCTAAGAGGTAGAGATTTGTCCACTGATCTGACTCAACTGGCATAGGAACAAGGGGATTTGAGCCTACAATGGCATGGATACGTAGACCCCCTGAAACAGGTCACGTAGGCTACTATGCATAAAGTTGTAACTACGGTACATGATCAGACACAAAAATAAACCATAACGCATACATATAGAACCAATTATAGAAACATAAACTCAGGATCAGAAGTTATAAAGTTTCTCATTCAATGTCATAAATATTTATCACGTAGATAAGATGAAATCATGAAACTGAAACATTATACTAATGTACTAAAGTCTAACATACATAATCTAGATGGAATGCCAATGAAAAATATAAAAAAGGGAATATTTGTAGAAGAATCTTATGACTGATGAGTCATGGGCTGTATCTCATCCTCCAACATCTCATACCCATGTCATTGAGAAATTATCCCACATCTTTTTCCTTACCCTCAACAACTCTTTATTGCTTTACATATAAGTCAAAGGTCGGTGCCACATACACCAATATCTCCACTATGAATCTGGACTGCTTAAGCACACATCGGGACACATTTTTTGACATGTTGGGGCAGATACTTTGACAAATAAGGAAACATCTACTTGTTTGCCAGTATGCAGATCATGTTGAAGTTTTAATCTCTTTCCAGAACTTGACAATGATTTCACAATGATTTTTAAGCATTCATTTCATCCCACAGTTTCCATTGAATAATTGCACACTGAAAATTTCAACAATTTGAACTTAAATTGCAACGGAAACAAAGGATCATAGAAAGATAGCCATACACAAGAGACACAAGAATTTTATCCTGGGAAACCCAATAGAGAGAAAACCCAGCAACTTTTCTTCGAAGAAATCAGTCCAATTCAAGTACAATACCATTCATGAAAGGAAAGCATGGCAAGATAAGAGGTTCACCCTTCTTCACAATAAACCCTAGCAAGGGTAGTGAATCTTCTAGAGACAAGAAAAAACCCAAAAATTACTCCTTGGATAGTTGCTATGCCCTCCTTGAAAAGTGTGCCCTTGTGTAGCAGAGAAGGTGTTGGATGATGAGTGAACAAATGAAGTGTGTGAGCACTTTATTTATATTCTTCAATTCATTTGACTTTTCCCTCAATGGGGGCGACTTGCACATTTGATGGGGCAGATTTGCTCTTTCTTTTAGGCCGACTTGTCTTTTTGTGTTCAATCTTCTTTGGAACTTCTTCAATGCTATCTGGGACTTCTTCAATGGTTAACTTGACTTCTTGGTTATTTCTTCATCAAAGAGAAGTTGCCTTTGTTGATGTTTATCTCTTCACATGCACGTCTATTTACCCATAGAGCTCTAATGTTGATTTGACCCACAATAAGAAGTCTTAGACACTTCTTAGAGTTTATGTCGAACTCAAAATGAGACTAGAGTTAGTCAAAACACTCTAATATAGAATAGATCACTCTGTCCTAGAGCAGGAAATGTGAAAGCACCCTGGGGCCAATCACCACTAGCATAGCCCAGTGAGTGATTGTCTGACTGCCCTTGCCAGGGCCATTCACCACTAGCATAGCCCCGCGAGTCAATGCATCATTCCCCCTTCCCCCTTGGTCAAATCAGCAAGACCAATCCAGGAGAATGCCTGCCCAATACTGCAACCTGGAGAAACATCAACAGATCATAGGCAGGTACGCCACGTATCTGGAAGATTTATTGGTCTGGCTTCTGCAGAAAAGAATCCCCATATCCTCTCATTAGTTCAACTGAGTTTCCATGCTCCAGGTTGATAAAATTCTCAAACAAAGGCCTAACTTGCAGATTCAAGAACGTCTGCCCACTCACATTAAGCTTCATTGATAGTGCCCTAGATTCTTGGGTTAATTCAGGTCTTTGCAGCTTTCATTCTTTATTTTTTCAAAATAGCAACTATTCTGTATTCTCGAAGGTTACTGAGACCTACCCCAGACAGCTTTCATTACATGTAATAAAATAAATATGTCTGGATTCAGCAGAAGAAAGCAGTAAATCCACAAAACTACAATGCATGCAAAGTTAACTTTCCATTAAAGAATGGGAGAATTGAAACTTGAGAAGAAGGGAAGTAGCAGAAGAAAAGAGATCAAAGAGACAATCTCCTCAAAGATCACAGGATGGAACCATTGAGCCTGTACACGCATGAGCAGAAGATTGCCCATGAGGCAAACCCATCTGCAAAAGACTGCTAGTGAGTAAGAATGCATCAAAATCTCAGTGATAGCGTAGAGCTTACCCTTTGTAATAACTCCCTGATCAATAATCAAATCTCACTGAACCTATTTGGGTTTCCAGGATAAAAAAATGTGTTATGGTGTGAATTCATTGCTGCGTTGATGAGTTTCTGTTGCTTGCTTCAGTTATGCAATAATGTATGTATTTCCATTAAATTAAATACACATACAGCAATATTATTCATCGGATGATCGGACTGATTACTGGTCAAATTAATTCAATTAACGGTTGTTGAATGCTGTGCATAGCAAGCTACAGCACTCTCATATGCCTGTGGGATCACTGGTTAACTAATTGGCACAATCTTGGTGAATGCTTGAATAGTGGCTTACCAATCCAAATCAAATTGCCTCCCACAGCAAGTTTTAATATTTATAGATAGGGATCACTGGGATAACCTACAGCGATACCCACACTCCCCTCTAACTAAAAACATTGGAAATTCATCCATAGACCTTTGCCCTCAAGCCCAGGTTCATGGACTGTCACCTACAGGCATGGAAATCTCTCCCACTCATCAGTCTCTCAAGTCTCATGTATGGTATGATGGGCATCTCATTTTCCCAAATCATTCTCTCTAAAAGCCTGAGCATATTTCTAACCCCTACAGCCATCTAAAAGAATCTGCTTATAATTGCATACAAATGTGTTCTAGCAATTCTACACCAATAGAGATGGGTCATTAGAGCATTGGTTTTGCCTTTACTTCGCAACATATGTATACACACACACAGACACACACACCCTTCTGGCCAATAAATGTATAAATACTGTGACTGCACATACATGTGCTGTAAAGTAATGCTATGGGCTCAGGAAAACAGAGAATGCCCCTTTATCTTTAGAACAGAGTATGCATTGCCAGTCCTGTGAACAGGCATATTAATAACTGTTTGTACTTTGCATGCCATAAATAGTTGGAATCCAGTGGGCAGAATTAGAGTACCATGCTTCTTAATTGCTGAAGGCTATGTTAGTGAACAGGTTTCATTAAGGGGACATGACAGCTGAATGAGTACTGGGTTTAATAAGCAGTTTCTAGAGTTCCGTTTGGAATGGCAGACTCAGAGATCATTGGTTACATTTATTAATACAGCAGAGTATGTTGTTTAGTTTGGCTTGACAGTGTTCGATCGTTAGGCCTGAATTTTACCCATAAGCATAGATTGGGAACTTAGTTGGCATTGTCCTGGCCACCACAAGCAAAATAACCAAGCAGTGAGCAAATCTGAATACAGAGCTATCAAAACTATTTCCTATGCCTGGTGCTAGCAGCTCAGATGTTTTCACTCAGATTTACACTGAGAACAGAGAACAAAATTTACTTCCACAGAGGTCCATGTTGGTGAGATGTGTGGGCTATAAGTCTGTCGTTTACGGATCAAAGATTAACATAATTAGAGATGTGCACTAGCAGGTCTCGCATCGCAGAGAGGGAAGCGTTAAGTTCCAAGCACTTCACCCATGGAATGGATTAAGCAGAGTAGGATTCCAACTCCTAAGCGCGCAGGCCAAGGAGTTGTTTCCCAGCTTCCAGAGTGAATCAATTTTTCACCTTGCTAGTTTCTGCAGCATGTTATTCAGGCTTCAAAGCATGATTTCTGTTTCTCCCACTCTAAAGCAGGGCAGTTCACGTTGCCATGAGTCTCAGGGATGTGCTTCACACAGTGAGAGGCATCGCTTCAACCAATAAATGTCCCAAACACACAGAAACACTAACAGTGAGCAATTGATGAAGTCTTTTCCAAAGCAACTCCGTTCAAATTACCAACAGAGCCCAGAGCAAACAAGTTCCCGAGAGAAGGAAACCATAGAGGCATTCTTAGTGTAGCGCCTTTCCACGATTCTGTTTTAACTTTAAAAACTAGAAGAAGACCATACCTCAATCCATCAAAATGGACCATTCTTTTGGGCAGATTTCCTTGTGTGTATGAAACCCCGGCATCCAAACTTCAATCCAATCTCAGAGGACTTCAACGTGTTACCCATTTACTTGAGGTCACATGACCTCCCTCTGTTCCTTTGGGATGAGAATCTAGGAAATATTGGCAGCCACCTTGGCAAAGACATTTCGATGGGATCCTTCTTATGAAAACAGGGTGATATATTAGGCCAGATATTTTGTTGAAATGGATAACAGCCAATAAGTTACAGAAGAGTGAATAATACAAATGGAATGTTTTGTTGGAAAATGATAACTCTGAAGGTCCTCCCTCATGTTTTTGGTATGAGTGTGATGAGGGGGTTTTAATTAAAGGCTTTGTCCTTTATACATTTATGTAAAAAGTGACTTTTATATAAATAAAGTGTTTATGTTTTCTACTTTATAGAGGGGGTTTTAAATTTTAATTAAAGGCTTTGTCCTTTATACGTTTATGTAAAAAGTGACTTTTTATATAAATAAAGTGTTTATGTTTTGTACTTTATAAAGTGTTTAATGATGACCCTTGATTTTGTAACTTAATCTTAACCTTAGATTGAGTAGTTATGTAAAAGTAGTTACAAATTTGAAGTATAATACAGAGAAAGGGACAAAATGAAGACACTCACCATCAGCGAGAGGAAGACAAAAAGTGAAAAAGAAAGGAGAGATACCCTAGCAGAAGTTGCACGATTTCCAGGAGAAAGACAGCAGCACGGTTCCCAAGGCAGTCTGCAGACTGTACAGTAGTACGAGCAGCATTAATTTCAGTCACACATGTGGGCTCAAATCCCAAGAAAGTGACAGCAGCATTAATTGCAGACTGTACCAGCCATACAGCATTTACTGCATGCACTTGTGGGCACAATTTTCGAGGCAGAGAGTATAGCAGACTGTACAGGATGTACTGGCACGTGTGGACAGCCGTAAAGCAGACCATACAACTCCTAGTTGGAACGACTTTCGAGGTAGTGTGCTCCTGTAATTAATGTTTGGAATTTTGTCAGTGAGGGTTGAAGAAAATATTCATTGTATTCAAAATATCCAAGTACTCTTATGAAAAAAATTACTTCTTCAAGGTTTTCCCCAGATTGGGGTTTTGCCCGGCCTTTTGACCAAAACAACCGTGTTCAATGTGTTTGATTGATATTTCAGTATTTGGAATGTCTTTGGCTTGCTGGTTTTAGTTTCAAAGTATTATGTATGATTTTTTAATTAAAGCCCTAGATGTCCAAAGTGTTTGACATAATGTGCAAATGAATGTTTTCATACTTGTGCCATATTTCTTCATGGTATCAGAGCGATACTGAAGTAGGAAGCAAGCAAATGTTTCACAATGTGAAAGAAGTGCAGAAGGAAGTGTTGTAGTTGTCTTTTAGTTATTTTTTGTAGTAGGTGGTTTTCCAATGATGACCATATGGTTTGAGGATACGTTGGA
This sequence comes from Pseudotsuga menziesii, assembly GCA_001517045.1. Lineage (NCBI taxonomy): Eukaryota > Viridiplantae > Streptophyta > Pinopsida > Pinales > Pinaceae > Pseudotsuga > Pseudotsuga menziesii. Next base: position 487,245 of record LPNX010876635.1, read on the forward strand.
TGGTGTATCCAACTATATCCCATGAAAAGTAAGAATTACTGTTGTATACTATTGAAAGAGTGGAAAATTTGGAGTTTTGCAAACACTAAAATAACTAAACCACATATAAGGATGAGCTTGAAGAGTTTGAAGCTATTGAAGCCAAGGCCCAAAGAGTAATTATGGATGGGGTTAAAGACCATCTCATTCCACATTTAGAAGGGAAGAAAACAGCTAAGGAGATGTAGGATACTTTGAATTAGTTGTTCGAAGCTAAGAATGAGAACCGCAAGATGGAGCTTAAAGACAAGCTACACAATGTTAAAATGACCAAGGATGAGGGTGTAGCCTCCTACTTAACTCATCTGGCTCAAGTGAAGGATGAGTTAGCAGCTGTAGGAGAGATTGTTCCTGATTCAAAGTTGGTGAGGATAGCCCTGAAGGGCTTCACCAAGAAGTGGGACGTCTTTGTAAAGCTAAGTCACTGGATTCGGCGATTTTTCGCCTTGAAATTCGAAAATCGCCGATTTTTTCAGGCATACGAATTTATTCGTTCAAGTTCGGCGATTTTTTTGGGTGAAATCGAATTTTTTTAGTTTGGCGAATTTTAGGCGAATTAATTCGGCACAAATTCAGAGAATTAATCTAAAATAGTAAAAAAACCGTCTTGAAGGTTCGTTTGATCCCCTTCACACCCACGGGTGACCCTAATTCTTACTTGAACGAAATCCCAAGTCCTCGCGCCGTCGTTCATTCTACATTCCATGTGATTGCTCATTGTTCATTCTAAATAGTACCATAGAAGATCGAGCATCGAACCCGCCAGTGAAGAGTGAAGTGTGGTTGTAGGAGCATAGCACTGATTCCGAAAGAGTGAAGTGTGGTCGTTGTTCGTGGACCGTGACTCAAGATTCCACTGTGTGCAGAGTACATACTCACAAGTCGTAGAGTGCTGAATCGCTTGAAAGTTGAGGCTTGGCCTTGTTGTTGTTGAACGTGTATTCATAGATTCCCGTTGTCGGATTGTTGCAGACTCCAAACGGGGCGAATTGAGGCTCCAATAAACTATTGGCTGTGTCTAGTGAGCACTGAGACTTGAGAGTGGGGGCCGACTCTAGTCAATAGCGGACTGTAGCAGTGAGTGAGTGTCGGATTTCTACGGGCTAGGTAAAATTCCAATATCCTAGTCCAAGCTTCGAGCATCTGGCCTCAAGGATCCAGGTTTTGAATTTTTTTTCATTAATTATTTAAGTCGATTGCTTGCTTAGCCTATGTAAAATTGAAGTCTGTACACTATTATCAATTAGGTTGTTTGTTATTTTCCTATCTTCATATTTTTCTCTATTAAACACCGAATAAAACCCATAGAAACTGATTATCAACTTACTAGTAATGTACCCTATAAAATTAAAATTTTATCATTATGAATTATAATGAATTTTATTGATTTTTTTTATATATTTTTTAATTTCCATATTTTATACTAATTCGAACTTAATGCCGAATTTTATGCCGATTTTATAGCCAAAATTTTAAATGCCGAATTTCAAGGTCGTCGAATTCGAACCAGGTGACTTAGTTGTAAAGTGCATTGTAGGTAGAGAAAACCTTCCCAATTGGTCCAGATTGGGGGATGCCTTTACTCAGGAGGAGATCCAGGAGGGGTCCCAAGTTGGCCAGGTTAGTGAGGATGTTGAGCAGAATGTGGGACTTGCAACAAAAGCAAAGAATAAGAAGAAAGACATGAGTCAGGTCAAGCATTTTCAGTGTGGTCAGATGGGACATTATGCCTCTAAATGTCCTGAAAACAAGAAAGGGAAGACTGAGAAAAATTCAGCAGCAACTGCAACAGTAGAAGACTTTGTAGCCAAGTTCGAGCTGGAATTTTCTCTGGTCTCTATTGACTCTAGTATAGAAAGCTCTACTTTTGAGCATGTTTGGATTGTTGACAGTGGGTCAACTAGACACGTGACTGGAGTCTATGATGCCTTTCAGATTATCACAAAGTTAGGACCAAGAGATTATGTTCAGACAGATATTGATAGTCTACAAGTGGCCATAAGAGGAGTTGGAGCAGTAAGGTTCCAACTGGACCATGGTGAGGTCCTAGAAATACATGGTGTTCTCTTTATTCCTAAGATGAGAGTCAGTAAACTCTCGGTGTCATCCTTTGAGGAAGAGGGTTATGGGATGATGGTGATATCTGGTCATGTTTTCCTGTATCGAAGAGATGAATCAATTGGTACTACCATTCTACTTGGAGATCGCAAGGGCATATTATATGTTTTGAGAGGACATGTTGTACATCCAGGGACAGGTGGATGGTTGTCAGAGTCAAAGGATGGGGCGGGGAATGCACCTGATCGACATGTGATTTACATTTCTTCTCATGAGGAGAGTGATTCTCTCCGTAGCACTGGCAGAAGACTCAGCAAGTCCACTGGTGATGGTGATGAGTAGGATGATGAGGCTAAGGTGGAGTAACGTGAGTCAAAGTTTTAGTTTAGACTCTAGAGTTGAGCACATGTCTCCAAGAAGGATTCCAGAGCAGGAGGGAGCTGCATTAGGAGTCAAAGATGGAAATTCGGATGATGCTTTGGACCTTCCTCGTTACGAGAGAGTGTTGGAAAATGACAACTCTGAAGCGCCTCCCTCATGTTTTTGGTGTGTGTGATGAGGGGGCTTTAATTAAAGGTTGTCATTTATACATTTATGTAAAAAGTGACTTTTATATAAATAAAGTGTTTATGTTTTGTACTTTATAAAGTGCGTCACATTTAAATTTATGTATTTAATAATTGATCTATTACTTATTTAAAGTGAATTTAATGAAGACCCTTGATTTTGTAACTTAATCTTAACCCTAGATTAGGTAGTTATGTAAAAGTAGTTACAAATTTGAAGTATAAGACAGAGAAAGGGACAAATAAAGACACTCACCATCAGAGAGAGGAAGAAGAAAACTGAAAGAGATTGGAGCCGCATTAATTGCAGATTGTACCACTCGTACAACATTTATTACAGGCACATGTGGGCACGATTTTCCACGAAGAGAATACAATAGATCATACATGTCGTACTGGCACGTGTGAACATCTGTACAATAAACTGTACAGCTGCTAGTTGGCACAATTTTCAAGGTAGTGAGTTGTTGTAAATAATGTTTGGAATTTTGTTAGTGAGGGTTGAAGAAAAGATTCATTTTATTGAAAATTTGAGTACTCTTCCTTGTGAAAAAAAAATCTTCTTCGAGGTTTTGCCCTATCTTTTCACCAAAACAACTGTGTTCAATGTGCTTGATTGATATTCCAAAGAGTTTGACATAATGTGCAAATGAATGTTTTCATACTTATGCCATTTTTCTTCATGTTTCACATCGAGCCAAATCCTACACTCTACAGAAATATAGCCTTCCACTCTTATTCTTGTGGACCCTATGGCCATTCTTCCTCATCTTGTCCCTCAATGAAGAACCCAAGCAAGGGCCAAACACAAAAAAGGAAGAGGAAACTGAAATCTATTTGGTCAAGGGAAGAAATAAAGCAACAAAATCTCTCCATAAGAAAGGATGAAGATCAAGGGTGTTACAGTTGAACAGGTTGGTATAGTTAAAGCCCCAAAGAACAAGGCTAGCCCAATTGCAACCTAGAGGTGTCAACTCGATAACCACCTCTCTGAACTTTCGATTGGCTCTTCTCCAACTTAAAGGGGGATTCCCTAAATAAGATTCTTACGCAATGGCAACGACGGCACAAGGTGATTTGAAGAGTTAGCCTTAGCAAAACTTGAGGTCTTCCTTTGTGGTATACGTGATGGTAGGGTTTTGGAGACTAGTGCCAATCCCCAGGGCATATGGAGTCTCGAGATGATTACCCTTCAAGCCTTCAAGAGTATGTGCTTGGTTGGAACCTCTGCAACAAAAAGCAAGACAAACTCCTACCCTAGGCTACCGAGATTTTAAACTAATTCCCACCAAGCAAGGGTGGCATCTACGGCACATTCTTGCAACCTATATCCCAGCTTTTACCCTAGCTTGTGCTACTTGATTTGCAGCTCCTAATATCGTAAAACTGCAAGACAAGCAACAAAACTAACATACAAAATATCAAATACCACTTGAGCAAGACTGTACCTCGAAATGAACTAGGAATATAAATTTTACATTGGCAAAAACATAATAAGTTACCTCAACATTAATCCATCAAGTAAAAACCCAAGATAAGGAAATCCTTTCACTTCAAAATGCTCCATAAGATATAATAATTAGGCTCTAAAGAGAGAAACATCTCATAATCCAACCATGACAAATGAGTGAGAAGGCCAACCCTTATATAGGTTGTACCTTATACCACTCATACAATAATATATTCTTAAGTTCCTAGACCTAACCTATAGTAGAGTAAACAATGAATATTCTCCACAAATCCCTCTTAACAAGCTTTTAACAACTCCAACAAACTCCTAATTAAATGCTTAAAATAATGGTGGTCAACAACCACAAGAAAAAGGCATGAGGTTAACAAGGGCTTAGTTTCCTCAAATACTCAGCCCCCTTATCAAACCCTTTTCAAAGTGGTTAGATTCACAATAACTTATTAAAACCCCTTAACCACTTCAAATAAAAATAGTTGCTCAAGGATTCGAGCGCAAGGATTCGACCCCATAATAACTCCTTCAACTCATGGCCCACAAACCATAAGTTGAAATATCCCTATTGGATATTTCCCACATAGCAACAAAATCCCAAGTCTTTAATGGCCCACAAACTTTACCAAACACGCAACCAATACTCCAATGAACCATAGATCGCCTAAAGGGACAGCTCCCACCCTTCGGCCTCAACTATTCTTGCCCATAAAGTAAATCTTAACATCAGGCAACTTCTCCAAATCTTCCATGCATCAAAAGAAATTACCATGGCTCGTCCTCATGACTAAAACATGGCACATGATCCACAATTCGAGGCGACTCTCCATGTATCAAGCTGGGCTGCAACATACCTTTTCAACTTAAGTCACTTGACACAAGGACAGGGGACACGGAGGACACAAGAATACGAGTGCCCAGCACGGACACAGCGACCCCCAAAATTAGGACATAGAGGACACATTTTATTTATTATATATAGACATTCATATCCAAAATTTTGTAGAAGCTAGAACATTTACAGATATTCAATAGAAATTACAATCAATCCACATTACACATTCACAAATCACAATCCATATGTCAATGATAGACCTAACTGAAACCCCCATTAGCGAAAAGGGATAGGTCTCAATCCACTATTGAAGAAAGGGAAAAAGGTTGGTGATTGGATTCCTTTGCCCCCACTATTGGATGCTCGCAAGAGGCATAAGAAAGCCAACCAAAATACGACTATTTCTATTTGATTAGATTACATGGATGGGGGCCACACCCTATTCTTATATGTTCCCATTACTAAACAACCTTTGTATTTTGAATTATGCCACTTACAATGGTGATGCCACTTATTAGATTGAATGTCATGGGTAACCTCCCTTATGTGAAATGGATCCCCTCGTGATGTTGTCTGACTTGATTTGAGTCTAAGAGCCAAACAATTTAACATGTAAATGTACATATAAGAATACTAAAAATACATCACAAATAAGAGCCAAACAATGTAATATGTACATGTATATGGAAGAATAAAATACATTAGAAATTGCAGACAGAGAAAGAGAAGGATGACAAACATGGGGGGCTATAAATGTTGAATTTTAGCATTAGCATGAATACTTTAAAAATTTGCAGACTATTAGGTAACAAATGACAAGTGCAGTAAAAACATCAACACATCAAAACACTGAACACAAGATTTTTTCAATGGGGAAACCTTTAAAGGACAAAACCCCCAAAAGCATTAGTAATTCATCTCTTCAATGAGATGACCGAGTTTTCAAGAATTCACAAACCCTAATGGGTTTGTACCACAGATAAAAATCCACAAAATGAATTTTACACAAAAAATCCAGATTAGGGCTTTTTGCCCTAAATCTTCTCTGTTGCCTGATGCTGCCTGAGCCACCTGCCTAAAACCCTATTGCCTGCCCGAAATCCTACCCAAGCTGCCCAAGGGTCTGTTGTATGCCTGAAAGCCTTACTGGGTTGTCTGCTACCTGCCCGAGGGTCTGTGGCCTGCCTGGAAGCCTTCTCAGGTTGTCTACTACCTGCGTGAGGATCTGCTCGAGGCTTAGCTTCTTGTCGAGCCCTGTTAGGGCTTGTTGTAGTGGCCCGAAGGCACTAGCAAGATTCCCAAGCCTCGTTAGGGCCTATTGTAGGTGCCCATGGGCACTAACAAGCTACCCAAGCCTACTGTAGGTGCTCATGAGGGGTAGAAGGGATGTCGAAGGAGTAGGAGGGACTACCCGTGAAGTTTGAGGGCTTCCTGTGAAATCTGAGAGCTGCCTGTGAGGTCTGCAGGGTTGCCTGTGAAGAAGAAGAGGGCTAGGGTGAAACCCTAGCATGTGTAGATGGAGAGAAGGATGTTGTTGTTATTCTTCGTGAGTGAAACCCTAGGTTAGGGTTTGCTACAATAAGAATGGGTGCCCTAGCTAGAATCCTCCATGCTTGGGCATAAGCATAAAAAGTATTCTCTTCAAAAGCACGAGCGAAAGAATTCTTTGGAGCAGTTGTAGATGTTGAGTAAGTGTATGTAATAATGAAATGGAATGATCTTCTTTTACAGCCTTTGAATCACCTGCAAGTGGACCAAAACTTAAAAGAACAAAATAATATTATTTTATTCTTTTATTACTTTGACTTTCACCTTTAGTGGTACTAAAGGTCTTTTAGCACTTTCACTTTGACTCCTTCGTGGTACTAAGGGTCCTTATGTACTTTAGACTTTTACTTTAGCCTTCTTGAAGTGCCCTGTGGTCAAAACAAGTGGTCAAGGTGGTTCTTCATCCCTACTCAAAGTACATCATCATGAACAAAGAGAATTACTAATGCTTTTATCTCACACTCCATGTGCCACCAAGATCGGGTACTAAGGTGTCTTAACTAGGGTTAGTTAATCCTTAGAGAAGATTACAAAGCCCACAGATCGAGGGAGGAGTGTCACACATGCCTAGACCCAGTCTAGGGCTTATAGTGTTATCCTGGTAACAAACCAGGTGCCTCAGCCATAGGCTACATAATTTGACCCAAGGTCAAATACTTGGTAACAGACCAAGCGCCTCCATTCTCCCGAAGAATGGCCCTCAGCCCCAGGCTGAGTCCCTAGTCCCAGACTAGGTTAAATTGCTGGTAACTAACCAAGCGCCTCCATTCAAAGAATGGCCACTCAGCTCTAGGCTCAGTGCCCCAGTGCTAGACTGGTTCCACATCCTGGTCCCTGACCAGATGTCCCCATTCAACAGAATGGTCACTCAGCGCTAGGCTGAGACCCCAAGTGCTGGACTGGTTCCACATCATGGTCCCTGACCAGATGTCTCCATTCAATAGAATGGTTACTCAACTTTAGGTTGAGTCCCCCAGTGCTAAATTGGTTCCACATCCTCGTCCCTGACCAGATGTCCCCATTCTCCTCAAAGAATGGCGCTCGATGTTACTCAAGAAAAATCAACAATAATTCCATCAGTGCAATGGGTTCTCATAGACTCATAAAATTTCTCATTAAGTCGTCAAAATCAAAATGTTCTATTACATAGATGTCAGAATCATATTTCTCATTAAGTCATCAAAATCAAAATATATTACATAGATGTTGGAACACCACTAAAAAATACAAAATGGGGTAGATAGAGACAGAAAACCTTCTAACGCTCTTCACCTACAAAAAAAACCCCTCTTAGAGCTCAATCCTCACTGAAAAATGTGAAGGAATGACAATAAAATTGTTTTTTTACAGTTTATTTTGGGTTAGAAGTGTCCTGATTTTGGGACATGTGAACACGTGTTTTGGACGTGTCCTAAACCAGGACAGGTCCAAAACAAGTGTACGACATCGTGTCAAGACGTGTCCGATGACTTAGTTTTCATTACATTCATGGCTCCATGCTATAGCAGACATATGGGTCGAGAGCTCAACAATGGGTATAAGTTCCATAATTGAACGTCATTGTGATACTTCCAAAGGTGAACCACCTCGATCTCCAAGCAAACATTGTTTTGCGTGGACCACAATTTACCAGAACATGTCCCACGATCCATATATTAGAGATCAATTTCCACAAAATATCATTCCAGATCCTGACCAATTCTACTCGATGAATGGAAGATGCTATAGGGCCAGATGTAATTTCGTGTGAGAGGCCCGAGGAAATTCAAATTTCAACCATTACAGCGAATGCGACACCTCTACGAGAAACACTTTCAACCATTTCAACTCTATGAGATATGAGTCTATGCTTCATTAATTGGCATTAGAGTTATCGGATTTGACCTTGGGCCTAATCGCACCCGAATCTGATTCTCAGATTCTTTATCGGATTCTTCCACCTCATTTTGACTAATCTAAAGTTGTTTACCTAGGTTAAAAGTAGGAAAATTAGGGTTAGGGTTTCAAATCCCAGATTCCTAGTTTTGGGATGAACTTGTATCGGATTCTTCAGCCGATTATGATCGCACCCACGGTCCGTGTAACCTTGGTTGCCAGGGTCAATCCAAACCCATACAACATATTGATATTACTGTTCTCTGGGATGTAGCGAAGTTACCAAGATATGGATAAAGATTTGGATCCAGAAACAAATTCGCCAAATTTTTCAAAACCCAAGATCCGGATCCAGAAACAAATTCGCCAAATTTTTCAAAACCCAAGATCCGAATACGGCGACGAAACGGCAAGTACAAAAAGATATAAAAACAGAGTGAAGAAACAAAACTATTCAGGAAACAAAGTAGTAGAACTATAAATTATTGTCAAAATGAGAGTTCATGTACCATAACTGATAATTTGATGAGTTGTAACCATGATTGATATTGACAATTTTAAAAACCATTTCGGCATGAACTTAAAGCAAGGAAAAACAATGTTTTAGTGAGCCACAATCCACATGTAGGGAATAAAGTAGTTTTGTTGAAGGCTATGGCAAGACTACATAACAATGTTGAAGTGGGCAACAACATAGCACATAAAGATAGATCGGGCCTTGACAACAAACCTTAACCATAAAGATAAATCAAATAAAAATGTGGAGTAGACCTTGATATTGATATATTAAAGTTCAAGAGCAGATCTTGACATAAGGCTAGATCAGACCTTGATCAGGAATCGGGTTTATGCTTTTAGCCATTAGGTGTTTAGGGTTTTTTAAGTTTTTCATTAAAACAAAAATGGTGGGGGGGATCAATCGGTCATAGAAGCACTAGAAGTTCCAGGATCCATTTGAAAATTTCAGGAATTGTTTGATTTTTCACAGGATCCGTTTCATGGGCCAAGATACGTTTCTTTCTACAGTGGATACGTTTCAATGACGGATCCTAGGAGGATCCGATCCGGATACGTATCGGATCCGCAGATCCTACACACTGGGGTGGTGGATCCAGTAACATAGGGATGTAGCCACTGCTCTGATGTCTAGACTCGATTGAAAGCTCTCCTTCAAAATAAATGTCTAGACTCGATTGAAAGCTCTCCTTCAAAATAAATGTCTAGACTCTATTTCTAATCTTCTAATAATCTAATTTGATGTTCATGCATTTTATTGTCTTATAATCTAGATCTTCAAAAACCATTTCCACAATTTTTTGGAAATCATTAAAAACAGATCTTTATATTTGATAATTTTGACAATTTCTATTTTTCAAAATTTTTGCATCATCAACAAATGGTTCAGCACGAGTATAGAACTTCATGATTGAATAATTTACTTGGAAGAAAGACTCAAATCTAATATAAAAAAATACTTCATCAAAATCAATATTCAAGTTAGACTTTTAGATTTTAGATTGTGTTTCCAATGTTCAATTTTCATAAGTCACAAATGCTCTTTCATGCCATCAATTCCAAAGTCAAAGCACAGATCTCCCAGTTATTTCCAATCCCTGGCGGAAATTTCTATAGTTGTATGAAATACCTAGGTTTCTATCTGAAGCCTAACGAGTCAACGACTATCGTTATGCCAATTGCTTATGGTTCTATCACAAGATTGAAGCTCGAATCGCTTGTTGGTTTAATAGTTGGCTGTCACGAGGTGGTAGGCTTGCTCTTGTTAAACCTATGCTAGAAAGTATTTCGGTTTACTGGATGTCAATAGCTCATATACCGGACGGCATCCTTGACAAGGTAAGGAAAAAATGCTTCGACTTTCTACGGTCAGCAAGGAAGGGTAATGAAAAAAATCACTTAGTTAATTGGTCAATTATTTCCAGAGCAAAGGAGCATGGTGGGTGGGATTTAAAGAACATTTACATGTTTGGACAGGCCTAGGAGCGAAATGTTTGTGGAGGCTCCAGTTCTTTTAAGGCTTGTGGGGTAAAATTATGAAAGATAAGTATCTTCAAGAGGTCTCCACTAAAGACTGGACATGTACTGAACACAAATCTCATAAAGGGGCCTCCAACTAGGAGACGTGTGTTCAGAAGGAGTTCAGTCTTCAGTGGAGACCTCCTGAAGATACTTATCTGTAGTTACCATAACAACTGATCCACAGGTCAACTCCAATGATCAGTTGTAACGATAACTACAGATTGTCTTCTATAAGTGGGAGTCTCATTGTTGATTTTTCTGAGCAGCATCGAGAGCCATTCTCTTAGGAGAATGGGGCCACCTAGTCCGAGACCACGGTGAAGACTCAACCCAGTGTTGAGTAACCATTTTGTTGAATGGTAGATATCTGGTCTGGGACCATGATATAGACCCAGCTCTGCCCTGGGTAGACTCAACCCAGTGTTGAGTGACCATTCTGTTGAATGGTGGACGTCCGGTGGACGTCCGGTCCAGGACCACGATGTGGACCAGTCTAATACTGGTAGACTCAGCTTAGTTATGAGTAGCCATTCTCTGGGAAAATGGAGGCGCTTGGTCTGTTACCAAGTATTTGACCTAGGGTCAAATTATGCAGCCCATTGCTGAGGCACCTGGTTTGTTACCAGGAAGGCACTGTAATCCCTAGACTGGGTCTAGACATGTGTAAGACTCTAACCCTTGATCTATGGGGCTTTATGTACTTCTCCAAGGATTAGCTACCCTTGGTTAAGTTATCCTAGTACAAGATCTAGGTGTCACACAGAGTGCGAGATAAAAGCATTAGTAACTCCCTTGGTTTATGATGATGTACTTTTTGAATTAAAAGGAACAGAGGTAATGACCATAGGGGCACTTGGAAAAAGGCTAGAGTCAAAAGTCAAAAATACATAAGGACTTTTGGACCATAGGTCAAAGTCAAAGATAAATAAGGACTTTTGGTAAAAGTCAAAAATGCTTAAAAGACCTTTTTGGTAAGAAGATAAAAGTGAAATTAGAAAATGAATAAAATATTATTATTTTATCTTTTCTAATTTTGGTCCACTTACAGGTGACTAAAGGTTATAAAAGAAGATCAAGTCAATTCATTATTACACACACTTGCTCACACAGGTACAGCTGCTCAAGGTTGAAGAAAGAAGATTCTGTGATTGTGCCCTAGCATGGATGAGTCTAGCTAGGGCATCATCATCCTCCATTGAAGACAAACCCTAAGCTAGGGTTTCTTATCTTTTTTGTCTTAAGGGTTTTACCAAACCCTCATCTTCAACCAAGTTCAGATCTGGGGCAGTCATCTTCAGATCTAGGAAACCAAGTTCAAATCTAGGGCAGCCACCTTCAGGTCTTCAGATCCGAGCAACCATTCTTCAGATCTAGGGCAGTCATCTTCAGAACTGGGCAGCCAAGTTAAGATCTAGGGCAGCCACCTTCAAATCTTCATATCTGGGCAACCAAGTTCAGATCTAGGGCAGCCACCTTCAGATCTTCAGATCCTAGCAACCATTCTTCGGATCTAGGGCAGTCATCTTCAGATCTCAAATCTAGGGCAGCCACCTTCAGGTCTTCAGATCCGAGCAACCAGTCTTCAGATTTAGGGCAGCCATCTTCAGATCTGGGCAGCCAAGTTCAGATCTAGGGCAGCCACATTCAGATCTTCATATTTGGGCAACCAAGTTCAGATCTAGGGCAGCCACCTTCAGATCTTCAAATCCTAGCAACCATTCTTCAGATCTAGGGCAGCCATCTTCAGATCTGGGCAGCCAAGTTCAGATCTAGGGCACCACCTTTAGATCTTCAGATCCAGGCAACCATTCTCCAGATCCGGGCAGCCACCTTTACGGGCAGTCTTCTTTCCATTTTCAGGCAGATTTGTGATTTTTGGGCAGAATTCGAGTTTCAGGCAGATCTGATATTTTTGGGCAGACTGTTGTTTTGGACAGTACTGATCTTTTGCAGTCAGATCTGGAAATTTCAGTTACTAGGGTTTGAAACCCTTGCTCTGATTTTTACTGAGAAAATCTTTTTGTAAATTGTGGTTTAACCCAGATTGGGGTTTGAGGAACCTTTTGAAGAATTTCCTAAGTCATCTCATTTACGAGATGAGCTACTAATGCTTTTTGGGGTTTTTGTCCTTCGAAGGTTTCCCCAATGAAAAACTCTTGTGTCCATTGTGCTGATGTGGTGAATGTTATTTTACTGCACTTGTTATTTGTTTAAGTTAATCTGCAAATCTTTTAGTATATCTGCTAATGCTAAAATTCAACACTCATAACTGGAAGTTGACCTGTGTATCAGTTGTAATGGTAACTACAGATTGTCTGCTGGTTTGCTTCAGTTTCTTCATTCGCAAGGTTTTCCTAATCTATGTGATGTAGCAGAGGCTGCTTCGATGGGAATTTGGTTTCAATCCTGGTTGACAGTGGATGAGTTGCATTTACATGGTCCTATGATGGAGGAATGGTCGCAGTACACTGGTACCTTATCACACAGTGCAATGTTGATACAAGACTGTGATGATGAACTATAACGGTCGTGGAACAAACCCACAGGCACTCTTACTGCAAGCTTGGATATGAGGCATTGGTGGCAGAATCTCAACCTGGGGATCAACAGTGGTGGTAGACAAAAATCTAGAGACTGGGGTGCCCACTGAAAATCAAATTTTCTGTTTGGCTGGCTCTCTGCAATAAAAATTCTGACCTTGGTCAACGGTCAGAAAAGGAATTGACATAGTCCTAACCAGTGTACTATGTAAATCTGAGGAGGAAAGTGTTGACCATCTGTTTGTTGGTTGTTACTTCTCTAAGTACGTCTAGCAAGACTTTCTCCAGATGGTTAGTTGTCCAAGTCATTGGGCAAAGGAAACTCTTCTACAGTGTTGTGAGGCCTGGGATGCAGATCCGCTTGTGAAGAATTTCAAAGCATTGCCAAGCTACGTAATTTGGGGTGTATGGTATGCATGAAACAAACTAACTTTTGAAGAAAAATGCTGGACTCCTTCATATGTTGCACATAAAATTCGAACTTCCTTCAAGGAAGAATGGGTGGAGGAGTTGAACACTACAAAGCAGGTCCTTAAGCCTCCATCTATTAACCCAAAACAAGCCTGGGGTTATACAGGTCTTTGGAGATTTGAAATTGCTAATTAACTGATGCAAGAGAAGTTGTTTAATCACCAATCTTGCTTTGAGCCCAATGCTGGAAAGAATTCTGGAAATAAAACAAAGGTTTCTGTTGGTTACTTTTGAGCATATTTATCGAGAATTTAATGACAGTTAATTCTCTATCAAAAGAAGCTTTATCTGTACAAGAAGGAACTTTACTCATCCGAGAATTCAGGGGTGCTGATAAACAGACGGAGGTTGCTCTTCAGTTGATATAATTCGTCTGAGTTTCTTTTTGTTATTTACTTTAAGGTGGATTTTCTATGGACCTGTTTCCTTCAGGGGGGTCTTCTGCTGAATGGCATGACAAAGACTTGGAAGACTGTTTATTTTTGGATCGTTAGTCAATCCTACAGCTTGGCTTTCAGGATCTGCAATGTACATTTTGATTTCTTCTAAGAAATAACAGATATATGTTTTTTTCAGCGGAAAAATATATATATTCAAGTCATTTGACATGAGAATGGATAACAACAAAATTTCCAACAACATAATGTTCATGATTGAATAGTTGCTGGGATGAAAGACCTGATCTTATATATACATAATACAACAATGCATCTTTGTCAATAGGGTCTATCTTGAGTAGTAGAGAAGATAGTTGTTAATAGTTATCAACCCCACCCAGGTTTAAATCATTCTTGTGACATGTTCACTCTTAAGAACCCAATTGTTGAATGGAGCTGTTTGTGAGCTCATTGTTGATTGGAGCTGAGATGGTACCAGCAATCTCATTCTCGCCTATGGACTACATGGTAGGAGAATGACAAAATGGAAAAACAAAATAAAAATACTATAATAAAACAAATATTCAGGTTACAATTTTAGATTTTTCACTCAAAAACAATTCATCCATTTCTGCTCTCCTGTTAAGACTAAACTTTACCATCATACTTCATCAAAATAATTATAACTGCAAGTGTTACTTCCATAAAAAGCCAAATGGGTTTGATGTAGAGAATCAGACCTTCAGGCAGTTCTGGTTGATCAAAAGGCATACACAAAGTCTTAGCAGCCCCCATTTCTCCTTTTGTCTTTGCTTTCACATCCTCCTCAACATCCTGAAGAAACCAAATTTTTATATAATTCCAAAGATTTCAGAGTGAACTCATTGAGGACTCTTCTGACTGCTCAATTATCACAATATAAAAAAAATAAAACACTTTTGACACTGTATTCAATTAATATGAAAGCCCAAACATAAATGAACTAAGATTATGGTGTCCTAGAATGTAGTTCACAGAATTTAAGAAACAATGCATTTAATTTAGAATATAATCATACATTTTTGGTCTTTTACATCTAGTCAATATCACACTAAACAAAATTTGACCATGCATAAGCATTGAAACATAACTTATGTTAGACAAGGAATTGCCAAGGATAATAATTTTTATTCAAAAACATAATACTGCATGTTATTACTATGTGTGTTATTGCCATGCTATTAATCAATAAAGCTATTATTGACGTACTAGTAAAATAGTGAACAAATACATACTAATTCCCCAGCCTATATATGTACTTAACTAATTACTTTAAGGAAATCAGAATACTGTAACTATTTTGTATAACTTTTCCTGCCAGTCGCTGATGTGAACTGCCATGCTTCATGAATGTGCAATCAATGTTCCATTTCATGAAAATCATCTATGTTTATGCAGTAATACTTCTTGCTGTTGGAAGTTGGAACTTGGAAGTGTTCTGTTCCCTGTTAGTTCATTTGTCTATTCTCTCAACAAGACTTTAAGGGTTTCTCCTGGAGACCACGGATAATTTCGATTATATATTTTCTTGGCAGCAGTGTGGTGCAAAATATCTGGATATATCTAAGTTAGCAGATATAACTCCTCCCCCTCTTGGATTCATATTGATCTGATTCCAAAGCCTGGATTTGGCCTGCATCAGTATAAGATCAATACCCACTACAAGCCTTGTATGGATCTGTGTATGATCCATATCGAATATATACTGGCTACAGTCAGCATAGAACTTCTAAAACCACAGAAAGGAAAAAATAAAGATAAACTCTAAGGAGTACACCCAAAAATATTTTTTCATGAATTCCTAACGTATGCAATGTTTAAGAATTAAAAAGAAAGATTAAACTGTTAACAATGGCATCATTATGAAGATGGAGCTCATGGATTCTGCAGTTAAATTAAGGCCTGTGGAAACCTAGAGCGGTTTGAGGTTGATGGCCAGCTGCAGGATTACAGCGTGGATTTGCTTGAAGAGGAAAATAATTTTGTTTTTTTAACCTTCCATCTAATAGTGGAGAGTGATATTATGTATTCGGGGGAAGTAGTACACTATCGAAGCAATTTATATAATGTCAATTATCCATCCAAGTCACATAACATAGAATCAAGAAGGGATGAACCAAGAGACAACCCTTCATCCGATGCTGAAACAACAACCTGAAGTACTCTTCCGGTTCTCTACACATCCTGCCCAGTCAGCATCTGTGAAACTTGCTAACTGTAAACTCCCCCTGCGCTCATAAACCAATCCATACTCCACTGTACCTCTGATGTAGCGAAGTATGTGCTTCGCAGCCGTCCAATGCAGTCTCTGAGGATCCACCATGAACTGACTCAAAGAGTTGACTGCAAAGCTAATGTCTAGTCATGTGTTGACCAGATACATAAGTGATCTGATAAGCTGACGACACAAGGTAGGATCAAATCCCTCTGACCATGATGCATCAATCTTCCTCCAGTTGGAAACTAGAGGTATGGCCATAGGCTTGCAGTCCTCCATCCTAAATCTCTTCAAGATTTCTATTGCATACTTCCTCTGTCCAATGAAGAAGCATCCATCTCTTTGCCAAACCTCCAAGCCTAGAAAGTAATTCATCAACCTAAGGTCTTTCATCTCAAACTCCACTACAAGGTTGGACTTGCGCTCTCCAATCAACATCTCATCTCCTGTAAGAAAGAGATCATCCACATATAAAACTAGTATGAGAGGCACCTCACCTGTCAAGAAGTACAGGTTGTGGTCAACCTTACTCCGCTGAAATCCCATCTCCCGTAGATAGTCGTCTGTCCTTGAGTACCATGCTCGAGGTGCCTTCTTGAGCCCATAAAGAGCTTTGTGCAGATTGCATACATGTGTCTCCATGTTCTCCAAATCAAACCCCTCTGGCTGCTCAATATACACCTACTCCTCTATCACTCCGTTGAGGAAGGTAGTCTTGACGTCCATCTGATGGACTCGCAAACCCATCTCTACTGCTAAAGAGATAATGGTCTGAATGGAAGAATACCTGGTTACTAGGGCGAAGGTGTCCTCATAGTCAATACCCTCCTCCTGTTGAAAACCCCTTAGCCACAAAGCGTGCCTTGTACTTCTCCATGCTTTCGTTTGCTGCATGCTTCACCTTGTAGATCCACCTCAATCCCACCACCTCTTTGCCTTCATGTCTCGGCACAACCTCCCATACCTGGTTCCTCATGATTGAGTCATACTCCTCAACCATGGCCTCCTGCCCCACCTCATGTCATGCAACCTCCTCGAAACTGGAATGTTCAGAGTTAATCAACTCTGTCATCAATGCCATATAACTGAGTCTCTCTGGTGGTACACTCTGTCTAAAAGATCTCTATGGAAGATCCACTTACCTAGAATCTTGTACTGTGGACCTGAACCACTTAGTTCGTGGCCTAGTGTCTACCTCTTGCTGCTAATGGATGTCTGTCTCCTACTGCTGCTCATCCTCCCTATCAAAGATGGGAGTATCCTGTCCACCTAACTCCCTCTCACTACCAGAATCTTACCTAGAATCTTGTACTGTGGACCTGAACCACTTAGTTCGTGGCCTAGTGTCTACCTCCTGCTGCTAATGGATGTCTGTCTCCTACTGCTGCTCATCCTCCCTATCAAAGATGGGAGTATCCTGTCCACCTGACTCCCTCTCACTACCAGAACTTGTGCCCTGTGTTTGTACCTGTACTTGTACATTTGGCTCCTCCAACTTGATCCCTGTGTTCTGTGTTGGTTGTTGCTTTGATGGTAAGTCCATAGATCTCCGCAAGGCCTTGTCCTCATCGAACTGGACATCCATGCTCACAATGATCCTCTTGCGAGCAGGAATGTAAACTATGTATGCCTTCGAAGTCTCGCTATAACCAACAAGTAACCCCTTCTCTCCAAAAGGGTCCAACTTCTTCCTAGTGTCAGCATGGACATGACTCACATATGTGAATGTGACTCACATCTGGCCTAGTGCCTGTGAAGAACTTCTTGGTTGTCTTCCTCCCCAAAATTGTTTGGGGACACTTGTTCTGAACGTAAACTGCAGTCTTGTATGCCTCGGCCCAAAGGAATAGTGCTAATCCTTGATCAAATAGCATGGCCTTGGCTGCTCCTACCATAGTCCTGTTCTTACGTTCTGCAACTCCATTTTGTTGTGTGGTATGGGGCACAGTGTGCTCCTTCTTGATCCCCTCTGCCAAACAATACTCCATGAACTCATTGGAGGTGTACTCACCCCCATTGTCTGTCCTCAACAATCGAATCTTCTTTCCTGTTTGTTTCTCCACAAGAGTCTTGAACTCTCGGAACCTCTCAAAGACCTCCGACTTGGCCTTCAAGAAATAGATACAGGTTTTCTTGGAATAGTCATCAATGAAGGTTACGCAGTAACTGTAACCACTGGACGAATGGACACTCATAGATCTACATACATCCGAATGCACCAAGTCCAAGGGCTCCTTTAACTTGTGCTCACTCTGTGGGAAAGGCTTCCTAATGTTCTTCCCCAAAGCACAACCCTTGCAGTGGTTATGCTTCTCCTCCTGTGCCTGAGGAACTCCAATGACAACCTGTCTCAAGTGCCTCAGTGCTCCATGGTGTAAGTGTGCCATCCTCCTATACCACAACTCACCCTGACTGTTGTTGCTACTGAGTAGAGCCTTTGTAGGCTCAAAGTGTAGTCTATACAATTTCCCACTCCAGATGCCAATCACCCAATCCAAGCTCCTATCTAACCCCTTGGGCCTGATATACACTCTATGGTCTCGAAACTTCACCTTATATCCCTTGTCCTCCAAAGTGGAAACTAATATGAGGTTCTTGGTCAATCCTGGAACATATAATACATCAGCAAAACTAAGGGGTTTGTCAAACTCCCTCTGAAATGAGACAGTGACAACTCCCTACGTTTGATACCACACATCATCACCCAGCTCAACATGGATCCCTATTCCACCCTCCTGCAAGTCTCTGAAGAATCTCTTCTATCCAATCATGCCACTAGATGTTCCACCGTCGATGTACCATATGTTGCTCCCTGTGGTGCTTGCCATGCAAGCTATCAAGCAAAACTCCTCATCGACGTTCCTACTAAAATCCTCCACCTCTGCAAATCCATCCATGTGAGTGTTACTCTTCTTCGTCCTATCTAGACACTGGGAGGCAGAGTGTCCCTGCTTGTGGCAGATAAAACACTTGACTTTTGACATGTCAAAGTTCTTCTTACCACCCTTCTTCCTCTTTGCCTTCCCCTTGCTCTTCCCAGTAAGGGCTAGAGCCTCCTCATCCACAATCTGTGGGGAACTGTTGGATGAACTCTTCCCTGCACAAGGTGTCCCATGGTTTAGAGAAGCCATTGAAGGCTATTCGAACTAGCTCCTCATCCTCGATAATAGAGCCAACAGCTCCAAGCTCATCTTTGATCTGTGTGAGTTTTGTGAGATACGGCACAACTGCTTCTCCCTTGGCCATCCTGGTACTACGCATCCTCTCTTGCAGCACCATCTTCTAGTTCTCGTTCTTGCTTTGGTACAGACTCTCCAAAGCTTTCCACATCTTAGCTTCATATTTTTTCTCAGAAAGATAAGGGACTATATGGCCCTTCACTTCATCCATGATAATCAACATGGCTCTGGAATCAATCTTCTTCCAAGCTACTAACTCAGTCGGATCTATGGGTTTAGCTTTCGTGGAGTCAATGTGCTCCTTTGCATCACTGACATCCAGGATCCTTGTGATCATTTCTTTCCATGTAGGAAAGTTCTGAGCACCCTGGAGTCTATCATCAACTCTCAACTGCACGGCCATACTTAAGTGTACCTATCAAACCCTAGATCTGCAATCTAGGTTTATGTCTTAAATAGATCTGGCCCTGATCTCTCATTGTTGCTGCAAATCTCTCAAGCTTTAGCTCACCATAGCTCTCATACCATGTAAATTTTCTTTTAATATTCAAACTAGGGCTAAACAGTGTATTCAAAATTTCTACAGATAACCACACATGAATATCTTTTACGAGTATGTAGTGGAATATAAAGTACCGAGAAATAATTCACAACATCACATCACAATATAGACACTATTATTTTGGGTATGGAGACCCCCAAAAAAGCCCAAGATGGGAAAACCGGTCCAGCAGTCAAATATGGATTTTATTATAGAGAAAATATGGAACTTTTACAATCACTGCAAATCACCCAAACCTGGCGAAGCAATACCCGAAAGAATCACTAGACAACCCCAGCTAAAACCCAGCACACCTCTGCTCGGCAGTACGGCAACATTACAACCTCCCACACGTGCGATACAGATTCGTATAGTTGTACGGGTACTGTACGGAATCTGTATCGTCTTTACAGAATTTTATACGATAGTACGGCCTCCTCTACAGCTGCTTCTTGTGTGGTATGTGCGGTCTTCTTCCTACCTGGAAGCTCGGTCACCCTATCTATTAGCTCCTCCGTCTTCTCGGCTAAATCCTCCGTCTGACTTTCTCTCTCTGTCTGTATCTCGTCTCTGTCGAAATACAAGTGTTTGTCCTCTCCACCAATTGACCTTTCTTTTATAACTTTAGGTAAAGTGAAAACCCTAATTTCATTTTCACTTAAAGTCAATAAATAATTTGATCACTTTAATTATTTTCCAAAGTAAGCTTAGGAAAACTAATTAAATACAATTGGCTTCCTAATTTAAGTTTTCTACATGCAAGGACATATGCATGCAGGAAGGCTGTCCTTGTTGCTGCTAGTTTAACACACATGGCCATAAGTATGGAATCTAACGCATCTAAAAGGGGCATTACAATAATCCAAAACTTGGAAAAGTACTAAATCACCAAATTCTATTTCAATGCCAAGGGCTAGACCCTCGAAGAGATCAATATCTACCAAGACTGCCACGGATTGATATACAGAGTATTTAAATGAGGAATCAACCAATAGAGTCTTACCTAGAAATTTGCCAAGGTCTCAGAGAAATTTTTGGTCCAATTTCCTCATGGCAGACCCAGAAGTTTGACTATGCACTCTGTAGGGGTGCAGAGGAATCAACCACAAGTTTATTCATCAATTGACCTTTCTCCAAACAAATTTGGTGGGACAAGTAACTAATCGAGACTTAGGTTGATTTCGAGGGAAACAGTATAGAAGACTATTTACATTTGTGGATTCAAAAGCATGATCTAAAACAGTTTAGATCTATATCTTTCCTGGTTTTCTGGGGAGTTGGGCTTGCCAAAAATGCAAGAATATTTGAAGACAGTCCAATGCAAACTCTCCAGGTGTATACTTAACACATTTCAGTTTTTTACTTTTGCAAAAAGGATACCAAAACAAAAGACACTAAGGAGAGAGGGGAGTTAAAGATAAACAAGACTAGGAGTTGGAGTTTCTTTGATGGGGCATGCCAGGGTCAACTGAAGATATGTTGTATAGGAGTAGTAATCTATCTCTCACATATACATAATATCATTCTCAAAGCCAATCCGGGCAAGGCAACTAACAATTCTGCTGAGTTGATGGCATTAAAAACTTTTCTGAAGTTAGCTCATGAGAATGAGATCCATGATATCCAGGTCTATGGGGATTCAACTTTGGTAGTCAAGTGGATGGATGCTTGGGGAACAACGGGTTTTTGATACATCATTGAGGGTTTTAGCAGAGCATCTCCATGAGGCAACAAGGCATTTCAATTTTCAACTACTTTCTATCTGCCCTATATATAAAGAATTAAACAGACAAGCCGACTCACTTTAAAAAGGACTCCAACTAAATACTATGGAATTGATAAAGGTAGAGACTATGGAGGGGGCATTGTCCAAAAATACATTCTCTTTCTTTAATGTAATTTGTTTAGCTTATGTGTTCAATTAGGAAGACTGTAATGTTTTATGAAGCACACTTAATGGTTAGAACCATTGTAGTTTGACTCACCCAAGACGTTCCAAACCTTATTGAGTCTTGTTGAGTCTTAGCTAGGCAGAATAATCAGCTTGTACTCGCCCATGAACTCCCCACTTGTCAAGACTTGTCAAACTCGGCAAGACTCGGCCAAGACTGGCCCATACTTGCCTAGACTATATTTTGAGTTTTTTTGTATTTGTCAAATCTTTACCAAGTCACTAAGTCTTGCCAAGTCCCAGGCCAACCGAGTCTTTGCCAAGTCCACATGTGACAACTTTGCTTAGAACTACCCTTTTTGGGACCATGGTTTTATGATTACTTGTAAATTATCAATTATTTTCATATGGATATTATAGGCCTAGCTTCTAGAAAAGCAATGCTTGCGCATTGATAGGAACAATCAAAGGAGAAAAGTATCGGGATGACTAGCAAACAAAAAAGAGAAATCATTCACCATTATGTAATGTGCATCAGCACCAGTGTTTTTATGCTTTCCAACTAATAAGAATGTGATTTTTTCACAGGATAATATATATATATATGTGGGGGGGGGGGGGGGGGGTGTATACAGCATAGTAGCATAATTCGAGTATGAATACGATTCAATACGAAAAAAATCTAGTACTAATCAAATACGGAAGTAGATTGCTTATATATAATATTCTTAATCAAATATTTACAAATATACCATAAATGTATATAGACATTCATATATTAAAATCAAACATATATTTAAGAAACAAAAATATAAAATGTCAACAACCTGGGATATGGGATGTGAGTGTGAGAGATGAAAACTAGTTATTAATAATTATTTTAATAAGAAAGTTTGAAATTGAAAGGTATTTCTATTCTAGTGTTTAAATAATTAATGTTTGGTTATTTAAAATTGCTTTTCAAAATTTAGTTGTCCACAAGTAAGAATCTGTATCCGTATGACACTTACACCGAATATTCGAGGAATTCGAATTTGTTCCGAATTTCGTACACAAAATACCAATACGGCCGAATTATGCTACTACAGTTTACACTATATAAAAATTGTATCCAGCATAGTATATTACTCTATCCATTTATGTCACTTTATCTGCTAAATATGTGACCAATGTAAGGTTAAGATGTTCTAGTAGGGGTTAGGTGCTTTTCGAGTGCTACAAATATATCACCATGGCTTCCAAGATAAGTGATAATAAGAAGTTAAATGTTGACTCCATAAAAACTAGGGCAAGTCACAAACCCCACGGGGCCCAAACATATCCATATACAAGATAAACTACAATGATGTGTAAATGGCTATATGTGTCTCATATATATGCTAATTCTCACTCATTACTCTTGTAGAATCAATTCCAAGCCAACCTACCATGTAATTATACAAGTGACCCTTTATATTGGCTAGATCGGCATAACATCCCCTCTCCTCTTGGAATACTTTGTCCCTGAAGCATATGATAAAACCCATATGTATGATCTTTGAAAGGTGGACCTTCACTTTTTCAAATGAATATCAAAAGACCTCGTTGTATCTTCGCTTCCTTCTTTTGAACAAAAATATGATGCTACCATCATTTATTTCATCCTTCATCAATTTTTGTTTGCATTTCTGATCTGAC
Organism: Pseudotsuga menziesii; assembly: GCA_001517045.1. NCBI lineage: Eukaryota > Viridiplantae > Streptophyta > Pinopsida > Pinales > Pinaceae > Pseudotsuga > Pseudotsuga menziesii. The sequence continues at coordinate 510,598 of LPNX010876635.1, forward strand.
ATTATCTTTCTCTAAGGCCTGATCTCTCAACTCTTCAAAATCAATCTATCTATCTATCTTCAACTCTCTCAATTGTCTCTTCAACTATGATATTATTCTACCTCATGTAGACAACTTTTTGCACTCTTAACTTCTATAGTATCATCGCTTCCCTAACAAGGGCTTCAATTTGATTATGAAACCCTTCTATAGTATCATCGCTTCCTTTCAATCATTCTTACCCTTCTGAAATTTGTTCTCCCTGTTACGCCTCAAATCTACTACAATGTACCAATAGAGCCAAACCTAGAGCAAGGGATCTAAAATTTGTATTGTAAATGCCAAAGTGGGTTATATTATATGGATATTTGGATTAGTTGTTGTTGTCCCCTTGGACTGGTCATGGCAGGCTCCCTTTGTTTCACTCTTAGAAGTACTTGCCTTTCTGGCACACCTGACAGCCCCTTTGATGTGTGGTTATCCCTACCATGCAGGGCTTTAAGTCTTAAAGTTAGTGCAGCAATGAGACCCATTCTCAAAGAGGATGGTACCCTAGTCAATTAACTAGCCTAGTCAATTAACTAGGGCAGAGTAAGACCCTAGAAGGTACCCTAGGGCCCACAGTAGTCTCCTAAGGTTCTTGGTCTGGGACCAAGTAGGTTGATGCCATGGCAAAGCCCGTAGCATGGGAGTGAGCTAGCTCGGGAGCAGACCTCCCTCCATCGGACGGAGGAGGAGCAAAGTCAACGCTAACTTTGCTCCTCCTCCGTCCGATGAGGGAAGTTTGCTCCCAAGCTAGCTTACTCCCGTAGCATGTGGCTAGGGCCCCTATGTGCCTCTAGGGTATTCTGGTTTGGGACCATGGACGTGATGTCCAAGTAGATCCTCCATGTAGATGCAAAGACATATTCTAGTCTAGGACCAAGGACGTGATGTCCAAGTAAGTCCTCCAGGTAGTTGATCAACTTTCAGTCTGGGACTGAAGCTCATCTTAGTACTGAAGACCATTCTCCGAAAGAATGGAGGACCCGGCCAGGGTCCAGGGGTTGATTAACATGATTAAGTCTAAGACTGAAACTCAACTTGAAATCCATTCTTTGAGAATGGAAGATAATGATGTCCCCTCTCCTAATCGGTTATTGCAGGGTTGCTTCCCAAGGGACTGGCCACCCCTTGACAATGTCCCTAGCACCTAACCCTTAGGAGCAATATTGAGGACCAAAAGGTCATACCATCTGTTTGGATCCTTCCCTTATACAATGATGACAAAAAATTTGGAGTTTGCAACTTCAGAAGTTATTATGTTCTTGTAGTGTACCTCCTAAAGGAGATGAACTTGTTGTAATCAATCATGCAAACCCTAGAAGAACAATGTAGACCTTGGGGAGAAAAGCAAGCAAAAGAAAAGGTTGCTCCCCCAAGTGAAGTCGGCCCCAGTCAACTTATTAGTGGAAAATCTATATAAATAGGAAGCGCCCCTACTCATTATTCCACATAGCAACAGCGCAGTGGAGTTCGCAGTTTTTTGGGAGAGAAAGAGGTTCACATATACTGCAGAAGAAGGTTGTTTTCATGGTGTCTATCTTTGGAAAGCTTTTCCATTTTTCTCTTTCTTCTTCATTGTACTCTGATCTCAGAATTATCATCTCTAGATGAAGGTTGTTGGGTTTTCTCCCATTTGGGTTTCCCAGGATAAAAATACTCATGTTATTGTTGTGTTATTGTTTTGTGCTTTATCTATCTTCTAGTGATCCTATTGATAAATACAATTAAGATATACTGCTATAATCTTATGAAAATCCAACATGGTATCAAAGCAGTGCTAGAAGAAGCCATTGTCAGAACTCTATCAGAAACCTGTCGAAACTAGGGCTTCATCTTTCAAGGTCTTCAGTCAACCTTTTGGCAGAAAAAGAGCTTTGGGAATTTCGCTCTAAGGAGGGTGCATCTTTTGGTGAACAATTCAATTTTGACATAATTCTACACCTACAACAAAAATTAGTGTTTCAGTTTTTTACCTACTCCCTCCACAGTTTTGGCCCAACTCTACCTCTTCTCAACTCGCCTCTCTAGGGTGCATTTATCTGTGGAGTCAGTTTTCCAAATCTCCAACCTTCAGTTTTGACCTGGTCTCTACTAGGGTTTCAAATCCAGATCTACATTCAAGATGATCAGCATCAAGGTTGGAGATCCTCTGGAAGGAGCCTCCAACTTCATCCACTGGAAGTCTAAGGTTCTTCTTCCACTAGAAGAAAATGACCTATTACAGTGTGTAAATGAAATGGTCCCAAAATCAGAAGCCGAAGAAGATGAACCTCGCTGGAGGAAGAATGATGCCAAAGCAAGAAGGATTTTGGTGGACTCAGTTAGAGACCACTTGGTTCCTTAGATCTCAGAAAAGAAGACAGTGAGGAAGATGTTCAAAACCTTAAAGAAGCTATCTGAACACATGAATATCAATGTGACTCTTACATTAAGGAATAAACTGTCGAATATGAAGATGACAAAGTTCAAGAATATTGCCTCATATTTCATGAGGATCACCGAACTCCGGGACAAGCTAAAGTCCAGTGGAGACAATCTTGAAGAAAAGAATCTCGTTATGACCACCTTAAATAGTCTCCCACCATCTTGGGAGTCTTTCATCCAAACTATAAGTGGTCGGACCAAGTTGCCCAAATTTGATAAGCTATGGGCAGAATGCACTCAGGAAGAAACAAGAACCACAGCACGCCAAAGACTTCATGGCGCTCAACCTGAGGAGAATCAAGCTTTCATATCTCATGCCAAGAAAGGCATGGAAAAGGGAAGGAAGTCGTTCAATCACAAGCATCAGGATAAGAGATCAAGTCCTTCCCCAAATCAGAAGAAACAAGAGAAGAAGGATTTATCTCAGATACAGTGCTACAGGTGCAAGAAATACGATCATTATGCTAGTAGTTGGCAAAATTCAATCAAAAGGAAGCATGAAGCTTCAACTGTCGATGTAGAAGAAGACCCTCCTCACAAGGAGCCAAGGAAGGATGATCGTTCAGAGTTCTTCTATGAAATGATATGAAGATCCAAACTGTGATGATCGTCAAGCAAGCATAGGAAGATCAGTGGACTCTGACAGTGGGAGCCCACCCACAAAACTACAAAAGATAAGTATTTGATTTTACATGCTCTAGTAGATTAGATCTGGTTGTTTTTTAATATATTCTACAGATCTACATTTCTAAATTCAGGTAGTTAAATAGCATGTCATGTTGGACAACCCATCTAGGATGACAACTCCTTTATAACATATTGGAGTAGAACACACTCTTAATGGTATACTATAATGGACACCATAAACATCCGAATAATGGCCTTACGTGTGTTGTGTCGAAGCATTGACTAAAAGGTTGCCGACATTATTAGAACATTGATTATGAAATATTGTTAACCATCTGACAAGATTTGACTTGTAGGGAATGCCATGATCTATAAGGACAAGTGATCCCATTGATATACGGATGGAACGGAAGCAAAAAGCATCCAGAAGCATGTATCATGACTCTCAGACCCAAAATGATCTCATGCAGAGATTTGGTGATCAAAAGCGGAAAGCTTCTACGAGTGTCGGTCTATCTATTGCTTCAACAAGATTTACTCAACCGACTTCCGAGAGACAGAGGAAGTTCCCCTCAAAGACAAGGATTCTAATCTATTACATATGATAGAAACCTGACGACACCGTTGTCATGCCTCAAACAAGATAATTGAAGGATCCTTGATGAACCTGGTTGTCACCAGGATGGATAATTACTTTCCAGTCTACATTCATGTGCCCAAGTTAGAACCTTCAAGCAAGAAGGGAACATTCGTGGGATATTGCAAGTCTTCAAAGGCTTACAGAATATACATCCCAAGATTGAGGCAAATCGAAGTCAGTCGGGATGTAACTTTTGAAGAAGAAATGGCTATCCAAAAAGGAAGAGGATCAAATATGGAGATCGATGACGATGAAGAGATGAGATTATCTCCCCTCCAAACATTAAGAGGGAGTCTAAAGAAATAAATAAACCGATCAACCCCATTGATCCAATTGAGCTAGATGATGCTCCCACAGATATGGCAGTAAGCCGAAAAAGACCCAAATGGGCACAACAGATTTTGCAGAATGCAGAGAAGCATGAAGCTCTGCATGGAGCGGATGGGAGCATTGAAAAACACAAGGCCACATTTGTTGCCAGAGTGTTCTCTCAGAAAGAGGGAGTTGATTATGATGAGACATTTGCTCCTGTGGCTCGATATACTTCCATCAAATCGATCATTGCTATTACTCCAGCAATGGGATGGAAGTTGTGTCAGATAGATGTCAAGACAACTTTTCTCAATGACATTGTTGATACATTACTTCTTGAGATTAGAAGTATGGTAAAGGCAGACGAATATTTTCCTAGGACAAGGAAAATACACCATAGATATACTGAAGAGATTTAGAATGTTGGACAACAAGTCCATAGCTACTCTGACGAATGCAAATTTGAAGAAGCTGAGAGATTCTGCTTCAGATTCAAATTTGATCTATCCCACTATGTATTGCCAGTTGATTGAGTCCTTGATGTATCTGACGAACATCGGACCAGATATTTGTTTTGTTGTGAATGCTCTCAGTCAGTTCATGTGCGGACCAAAGCAGATTCACTGGACTGCTGCAAAACATGTGCTCATATACTTATGTGGCAATATACGATCCACAATAGATTTCAGATTGTGACTTGAGATTACAAGGGTTTACAGACTCAGATTGATCCGGATGCACTACAGATAAGAAGAACAATTCAGGATGTTGTTTCAGTATAAGTTCTGCAATAATTCCCTAGTCCAAAAGGAAGCAGAACTCAGTAGCTCTCAGTACTGTAGACACCGAGTATATGGCTGCAAGTTCAACAGCCCGAGAAGCAGTTTGGCTTCCTAAACTTATTGCAGGATTGTTTGGCTAAATTCTAGAGCCAAGTGTGATTCAGCGTGACAACCAAAGTTGTGTACAAATGTCATTGAATCCTGTATTTCACGACAAGTCGAAGAACATAGAGATTCGGTATCACTTCATACATGATATGGTGCGGAAAGGTGTAATTGAGCTCCAGTATATTCCGACAGACGACCAGACTGCAGATGTTCACACCAAACCTCTTCCCAAGATGAAGCTTGAATACTTTCACGGAAGACTTGGAGTAGAAGAGAACGTATCCCTCCTTGAGAGGGAGAGATGACTGGGAGACATTTACCATACTTTTGTCCACGTACCTCTACTCATCCAGGTTCTCAGCCAGGTATGGGAGAAATCCCATCGACAGATGAGACGACAGGTAATAGATAGTCGAGTTCACACAAGTGCCTCTGCTCGTCCAGGTGCTCAACCAGGTATAGGAGAAATCCCATCGGCAGATGAGTCAGACAGGTAGCAGATGGTCGCGTGGTTGCACAGGTACCTCTACTCATTCAGGTTCTCAGCTAGGTATGGGAGTAACCCATCGACGGATGAGACGAACAGGTAGTAGATTATCGTGCACATTTACTCATTCAGGTTCTCAGCCAGGTGTGGGAATACCCCATCGACAAATGAGACGAATGGGTTGTAGATGTTCATACATATTTGCTCATTCAGGATCTCTAGCCAGGCATGGAAGTATTCCATCGATAGTAGAGACGGATAGGTAGCAGAAGATTTTCTCTCAAACATCCAAATAGAACAAATTCATAAAGACAACCTTCAGTACGTTTAGAGATGATAGAGACGGTATAGATGTACAAATGAAACCCAGATGAACGCGATGTTGATCAAGAATGAAGAATACCTTCCTTGTTGAGAGGGAGTGTTGGAGTTTGTGCAACAACTTCAGAAGCTATTATGTTCTTGTATTGTACCTCCTACAAGAGGTACAATACAAACCCTAGAAGAGCAATGTAGAGCTTGGGGAGAAAAGCAAGCAAAATAAAAAGACAAACTAAAAAATATAAAAAAAATAAATTATGTTGCTCCCCCAAGTGAAGTCGGCTCCAGTTAAATTACTAGTGGAAAATCTGTATAAATAGGAGGCGCCCCTCATTATTCCACACAGCAGCAGCACAACAACACAGTGAAGTTCCCAGTTTTCTGAAAGAGAAAGAAGTTCACATATACTACAGAAGAAGATTGTTTTCAGGATTTCTATCTTTGGAAAACTTTTCCATATTTTCTCTTTCTTCTTCATTGTACTCTGATCCTAGAATTATCATCTCTAGACGAAGGTTGTTGGGTTTTCTCCCATTTGGGTTTCCTAGGATAAAAATACTCATGTTATTGTTCTGTACTTTGTCTATCTTCTAGTGATCCTATTGATAAATACAATTAAGATATATTGCTATAATCTTATGAAAATCCAACAAAATATATATAAAACATTGTAGCTTGAGAGAAAAATTTACTGGTCTTGTTGTCCACCTTTTATGGTTCACCTTATCCTCTGGGTATGTGTGTTGTTGTGATCCTCTTGGTTGACACTTGGTCCTTTATTTTACTTGGTCTTGGCACTCTTACTTGTGTGTACCTTCGATTATGGTGACTCCTACTTGATGGATTTTATTTGGTACACTATCTTAAGTGTATTTACCTTATAGTTTTATTAAAGGACCATTGGACCATTTATTGTTATGATTTTATTATAAACCTTTGATTATGATGACTCCTACTTGATGCATTTTATTTGGTACACTATCTTAAGTGTATTTACCTTATAGTTTATTAAAGGACCATTGGACCATTTATTGTTATGGTTTTATTATAAAACCATTGGACCTTTTATGTCTTACCTTTTTTACCACTTTTTATTATTAGTTTATTTATTTATTTATTTTATGGTTGTTAATTTGACCACTTTATTTTTCTTTTTGGTTTTATTTAGGACCCTTTTGGCACTATCCTAAAGTGAGTCTAATTTCACCCCTAAACCTTATAAATAGAAGAGGTTTTTTTTATGTGATCTATCTATGAAGCTATCTACCTACCTATCTTCACGAATGTTTTCTAATTGCTATTGTTCGCGACTCCACATTCTGCGTGGCTCGCATCCTATGTGTCTTACCTTTGAATGTTGCTCGTGTCTCCTCTGCGCGTGACTATTGTTGCTGATCAGAACTAGATTTTTTCCGTGTCATGCATCCTCGTAATCTGCTGCATCTACGCGGTTGTTCACTATACCAGCATAATTAATCCGTAATCTCCTCGGATCTTCCCCGTGAGCCTTCCACAACCCTGTCTACCGACTTTTTCATCATGTTTCTTCCAGACCCCTCACAGCAGCTCTGTTTGTTGGCTCGTTCCAGCATGACTCTTCCGGACCCCTCACCGCGGCTATGTTTGCTGGCTCGTTCCAGCGTGACTCTTTCGGACCCCTCACCATGGCTGTGTATGTTAGGTCGTTCCAGCGTGGCTGTTCCAGACCCCTCACTGCAGTTGTGTCTGCTAGATTGTTCTAGCGTGACTCTTTCGAACCCTTCATCGCGACAATATATGTTGGCTCTTTCCACATCTGAACCTTTCAACGCAACTGTAGCCGCAGCATATTTAATTTGTGATCCTTCCGAATCCTCTACTGTGACACTCCCTCGAACCTCCACCGTGTGATCACGTGTTCAGTTTGTCGTCATCATATGGTTGCAAGCCTGTACCATAGTGTTGACTGTGGTCTTACTTTACCTTGATCATGAACCTATGTGAACTGTGGGTCTTCACCACCGCAACCAAGCCTGTATTATAGTATGCACTAAGAGTCTTCCCAGCATTACTCTAAGTTTCACTTTATGTGTGAACTGTAGTCTTTCCAACTTGACTATGAAAGCATGACTGCGTAAGGTATCGTTGTGTACTATGTGACTACATCCTTACCTAGCATGACTGTGTGTCCTTGGTCAGTATAGGCTCTCTCTTAAGGTACGTAAATTGTTTACCTAGTTGACTTGTCCCTTCGGTGACAAGATCAAATTAGAAATATATCAAAAATATTTGGGTATAAGGCGGATTCAAATAATGGTTATGATTCTTTAGCATTGTTATCTTTTGTACTTTATTTATTTCTACTATTTTGTTACTGTACATGGCAATTGGTGAATCATCACAAGGACCAACTTTAATGCAGTGACCAACAGAGTGTTAAAGTTGAATCAACCTTAACACAGTGACCAGTAGAGCGCTAAAGTTGAAAGAGATGAAAATTATGTTTAAATTAATTGCAGATCAAATTTATTGAAGTTAGTACTATCCTGAATCTAACCTTGCGTTGTCTATGCATTGAAGTATAAGTATTTCTGTTAAATCTGAAGCTAACATTAAATTCAACATTAAGCCCATGGATCGGCGTCTGGGGCTTCTAGGCATGACCCACTAGGGCACATGACCACCTTGGTTTTTGTTATGCAGAGGTGATTGTGTCTTGTAAAGGGATGTTGTCCCTATTTAGCACACCTCCTCCACCCACTTGGACCTCATTCCAGCACAAAGAAAACCCTCCTCTAGCTCTTTGGCCTATGACTTCATCCTTTCATAGTTGAGCCTACAAACCTGGAAAGGGGGCCATTGAGGGACAAACAACATTTTGGGGTTAGTTGGGGCATGACGTCCCCCTTTGGCTCACTATTTCATTAAGTGATTCCGTTATTTTAGTTTAATTAGTTATTTTATGTCTTTTAAAGTGCTTATTCCCTAACTTGTGGGGGATTCACCCTAACAATATTCTAATTTAATGTTGACTTGTAGGCTCGGAAAATTAAAAAGGTTGAGGTTGAAATTTTTTAAATAGATCACCTCACCTCATTGTAAAATCATAAGACGAGGGTTCTAATCTGTTTTCTGTTTTTTTTCTCCTACACTATGAGCTATTGATGTGATGTACACTTCTCTTGGGATGTCTTTTTCTTGCATGGAGGATGAACGTGGATGAATCTATGGTTTATTCTGTGCCCTTACTAAGTGGATGTTAAGAATGGTTGGAATAACTCATGCTCAAGGATGACCTAAGGTAACTGTTGCTCATTTATGGATTAATGTTGGTATAATTTCTCTTAAGGTAGGTCTAACATTGCTCATAAGGTGCTTTAGGCTGAATTAGGGTTTTACGTTAACATTTTCTCTACTTGCTTGAGGAGACCTTCCTTTACAGGAGATCTCCATTGTCACAATCTGCCTTGGACTTCCATCTGTCACAATCTAGCTTATGCTCTAGCTGCAAGTATTGAAAGCCATCTCAAGTAAAGGGAAGTTGATCATTGATCTCTCATTGCCCTAGGCATTGAGACAAGAATCATATCCCCTTGCTTGTCAATAAAATCACTCTTCTTTTCGTCAATTTACTTGTCTTTTATTCGTTGCAATTTTATGTTAAAAAACCCAAAATCATATATTGTCAAAAAAGCCCTAAAAATTGGAATAAATTCAAAACCCTAAAAATATTTGGAATTTTATGATTTTGGTCCACCCTAAAAATACGCCCTTAGTAGATATATCCACAGATCTCTGAGGGTGCCCTCATCGGTATTTGCAAAAACCATAACAAACTAATATTTCTAAAAAAAACCCTAAATACTAGATAAATTCATAAAACCAAAAATATTTGGAATTTGATCATTTTGGTCCACCCTAAAAATCCGCCCTAATGGATTTATCCACAAATCTCTGAGGGTGTCCTCATCGAATATTGCAAAAACCCTAACAAACTAATATTTCTAAGAAACCCTAAAACTCTAGATAAATTCATAAAACCAAAAATATTTGGAATTTGATGATTTTGTTCCACCGTAAAAATTCGCCATAATGGATTTATCCATAGGTCTCTCAAGGTGTTCCATTTTGACCTAGTACATTAGGAAACATGAAACTGCTCAAGCTAGGGTTTATGTAGGGATCTTACAGTGTTGTTTGGAGCAAAATGTGTGCCCTAGGCCATTTGACCTCTTCCCCTTCAGAGCACACTTTTTTGAGGCCTTGCCTTGGAAAGTGTGAAACTCCAGTCTTGGGATTTGTAAAGTTGCATTGGAAGTTGTGATTGCATTAGAAGATGTGATATTGGTTTATCCTGATTAGTGTATTGAATTAACTCCTCCACATGATTGTTGTGTCTTAGTTATGCATTGTTCACTCCATATAAGGCACTAATCTTTGCTATACGGCTTGTAGAAAGGTATGTGCAGGTTTGCAGGTGTCTCTTCCTTATTAGGGACTCTCCCCTTGGTTTAGGGGATACCCAAAGAAGTTAAGGAGCTAGACTGAGGTGGCATTGGGTCTTGCCTCCTCTTACATGCTTACCATCGCTAACACAAGGCCATAAGTAGTATGTTTTAAAGGACTGCTAGTTTGATTGGTAACAGTCCCCTTAAGGTCTTAACTTATTTCAAAGGAGCTTTATTAAGGACCTACAATTTGGAAATTTGTCACCTTTCTTTTGAAAGTTCTTCTAACCAAAGTGGAATAACTCATATTGATTTCTTGAGAATTCGCATTCAAATTGTATTGAAAGCTTATCATGCCAAAAGAAAAAAGTCAACCTATGTGTTTTAGATTTAAGTTAGATCATGATTTTCCTTACCTTAGAGTTCATTACCTAAATACTTTAAGGAAGTATCATTTTATAGAAGGCAGATGTATACAATGTAGAAATTTTCTAAAATTTTAATTAAGTTAAATGTTTTTTTTCGTAGTAATGAGATGTATACTTACATTTTTTAATTAGATTTTTCCAAATAGATTGAGTTCTTATTCATATTAACTATGAATTTGAATTTGCACAAGGTAACTATGCCTTTGACTTGTATTTATCCTATTGCAAGTTGGGCATTTCCTTCATGCAATTAAATTGGGTTGCAAGGTAAGTATGGTTTCTTTCTTAGCCTTCCTTCCTAAAATGTGGGACATGTTGTGTCAGTGTCTGAGAGAGAGAAACGACAATGAACGGTGTCTATGAGAGAGATAAACAACAATGGAATACACCTATATTTTACCATCTTTGAATAGCTTGTAAGCCTATAAAAGTATACTCTCCTCCTTGTGTGTTATCCCACATTGGTTGTGAGGGTTGGTCCATGACAAAATATAAGCCCCACTATACCATGCTCCTTGTGTCAATGGGGGCAGCCACAAGGGAGTGTTGACTCCTACTTGTTAAAGATAATGCAGATGTGATACCCATTCTTAATGAGGATGGCACCCTGGTCAGTTAACTAGGGTTCCTGGTCAGTTAACCAAGCAAAGTAAATCCTTAGAAGGTACCTTGGGGCCCCCAACAGTCTCATGGGATTCTTGGTATGGGACCAAGCAGGTTGATGCGATGGCAAAGTCCTAGCATATGGCTAGGGCCCCTATATGTCTGAAGGGTATTCGAGCATGGGACCAGACATTTTCTTGGTCATGAAGACCAAGTAGATCCTGAAAATTGAGACATAGACTTCCTGGTGTAAGACCAAGCAGTTCCTACAGGTACATACCCGATCAGTTAACCAGGTGGATCTTGGTCAGTTGACTAAGATGATGATGTGTGATGCCCTCCTCTCCTAAATGGTTAAGCTCAGTGGTTTCTCAAGGGACTAGCCACCCCTTGACGATGTCACTAACTCTTGACCTTTAGGAGGAGCCTAGGGGACCAAAGGATCACATCATCCAGTTTGGACCTTCCTTATATGGTGATGATAAAAACTTAAAAGTTATTGTATGGAACACGTGTGGATAATACACCTCGAGAGAAAAAAGTTAAAAATCCTGGTTGTTCCCCCACCTTGGTCTTGTAGATAAAAGGGTTGTTTCCCAACCTTGATGGTACACCTTGATCTTGTGGGTAAAAGGGTTGTTTCCCCACCTTGACAGTACACCTTGGTCTTGTGGGTAAAAGGGTTGTTTCGCCACCTTGATGGTACACCTTGGTCTTGTTGGTGAAAGGGTTGTCTTCCCACTTTGTTGTGACCTCTCTTATTGAATTATGGTCTTGTGTTGACCCTTGTTGATTCTTATGCTAGCGCCTCCCCTCCTAGTGTGGTACCTTGACCATTTTGTTATGATGACTTAGTTATATTGTTATGACGTCTTGACCTTGGTACCCTATCATAAGTCAACTTAACATTATTTTATGTTATTTTTGGTAAAACTCCAAAAAGTTAGGGTTAGAAGGATGACCCTTCTAGAAGACTCGTTGAGGTTATAAAGTCAAGTCCTAAACATTCATTTTGTGCATGCCTTAACAAGAGAAGATTGGAGATTTGATTCAATGACTATTCTAGGGTTTGTTATTGCTCTTTCTCTTGACCTATAGGGTTTCTCTACTGCAATAGAAGGTGGACTCCCTTCACCTCTTCAACACTATTGACACGTGACCTCTGCTCAACCGTGACGTATTAGGAAGTCGTGATTTCTGTTGAGGTTGTTAGGGGTTGTCGTGGACTGTTTTGCGTGATGTAACCCTCACCATGAAGTTGTTTTGTGGGTTGTACCTTAACCATGACCTTGTTTGAGCTTGTCTGAAGATGTCGAGTTGTGTTGGGGTAAGTTGTTAGCTTGCTAGGGTAGGTCGTGTTCTTTGTTTAACCTATTTTGTTGGGTTGTGACCACTGTTGAGGCTGTTAGTACTAAGTTGTGACCTTTATTGAGGCTGCTAAGTTGGACCGTGTCCTTGTTGGGTTGTTGGGACTGTGTTGTGACCTTTGCTCAGCCTATTAGTGATGTCTTGACCTTTACTCAATTTATTGTTGGTTGTCATGACCTCTGCTCAGCCTATTAGAGTTGTCGTGACCTTCTTCTCGGCCTTCTAGGGGTCCCCCGTGAGGGCTATTGTAGGCAGTCGTGACCTGCTAGAGAAGGTTGTGATTTGTTTGGGTCTGCTAGAGGAAGCTGTAACTTTGTTTGAGTGTTGAGTTGTGTTTGATGTCTGAGGGAGCCATAGGCTTTGTATGGGGTGCAATCTAAGTTATGGTGTGTGTGTGAGCTGTCATCATTGCCTTGAACCTTTATGAATCGTTGTTTCTTGGTCTGTTGCTATTCTACTAGGGTTCCCACACCAGTTGACTAAGATGACTTGACTGCTACTAGACATGCCTAATCCTACTGCACTTTACATCACTTTCTCTCTCAAGCCTGAAAATATATCTGAGTATAAGGAAGGTCTCAACTCACGTACTAAATTATCAAATTTGTTCTATTTGTATTTTGAGTTAGATCTACTACTACAGTCTACTATTATAACTTTGTCTTAGTAATTTTACTGCAACTGCTGCTTTACTGGCTATTGTTCTTGTTGATTTTTGCACCTAGGAAAGTGTTCCCTAATGATTTTTTCCCAAGTCATTAAATGGGGAAAATTAAAGCGACCCTTGCAATTAATAACTTGAAATAAGTTCTAATTTTCACTTTAGAGAATAAAGTGACTTTTTGATAAATTTAAGTGAAGTGAGCGAAATTAATTTAAGAGAGAATTAAAAGTGCATTTAATCTCATTCATCCATCTAATTCATTTTGGGCCGTTGGATTAGATAACTATTCAACTTCCTCATTTAGACACCAAAAAGGCAAGGGAAGGCATTTGAGTCTCATTATGTTTTTCATGAGTTAGAGAGCACATAAGGAGAAAAAATTGTAGGCGGAGCGAGAAGAGAAGAGGGCATGTTTCCCAAGACCATACAGCAGCAGAAATTACATTTCTGTACAGCACAGTTCTCGAGCAAAATTTTGGGCACGTTTTTTGAGGCAATTTCTCTGGGCACGAAAGTCCGTACAGTCCGTACAATTTCATACATTGGGCACAAAAATCGAGTCAGTCCATACGAAGCAGCAGCGGGCATGGAAATCGAGGCAATCCATATAGTCAGTTTGGCATGGTTTTCGAGGCAATGAGTTGGCAGAAATTTTGACTAAAAAAATTTCTGAATTCAATCAATTTGCTGACCATTGTGGTTGAGATAAGTTTATCTTTGTTTTTGTTGTACTTTCATCTTATTGCAGAAAATAAAAAAAATTCACTCTAGAACAGATTTTCCCCGGAGGTTTGGGTTTTGCCTGGGTCATTTGACCAAAAAATTTTGAGTCTAATTTTTTTGTGTGGGACTATGTTTTTTAATTGCTGCTCATTAAAAGTAGTAAAATTCTTCTTGTGTTTTAGTCATAAATTGTTTATGAGAAATGACTTAATTTGCAGCTGAGAGTAAATTGGGTTGGACATTATACTATGATGAAAATCGTGCTTGAAACTGGGTTGGGATAATGTTGAAAAATTTACATGGTATCAACGCTTCGTTAGATAAAGAGCAGAATTTTACACAATGAAAAATTTCAGACTGTCGGTCATTTCTTTTGTCAGTGAGAAACACCTTGTTGAAAATTGAACTTTGCAGTGAAAATGGCAACACGACTTAGATTGGAGGATAGGCTTGATGGGGATGGGAATTTTGTCCCATGGAAAGCTAGACTAGTGCTTATATTGGAGGAAAATGAGTTATGGGATAAAGTGGTTAAAAATACAACAGCAAATCCTATTGTTGTCCCTGCTTCCACCGATGCACAAGCTTTTTCTGCCTTCAACAAGAAGGGCATTAAGGCTAGAAGGATCATTCTAGATGCAATTAAAGATCATGTGACATTTCTAGTAAAACCCGTGCATATTAGATGTGGTGATGCAGGAGCATCGTGGCATGCCAACAATGTGATGAATTGGTCACATGCTGTGGCATCTTTTGTAACCATTTTTGTGCTGAGTCATAATCTGAATAGCGTCGTAGGGAATCACTACAAATCACAACTCCCTGCGTGGAGATCAAATTGAAGGTAATTTGTTTCAGACAGGGACGTTTCATAATGCGCCTTAGTAGTGTTTGTTTCAATTGCAGGACCACTCAGGATAGGATAGCAATTTTTAGTTTAAATAGACCATTTAGAGATGTAAGGGGGGTTCTGCTCTTCACCATTTAGAATTCCGAGTTTGCAGAGAGAGGACAGACCTGTGTCTGATTCCTATTTGTAAATATTTTGAAGAATCGAAAGGAGAAAGATCCAAACTGTGTGCATTTTTCCTTTGTTGTTTAATAGAAGGATTAACCATGTGTTTGTAGGGTTGTTAGCCTTGATGCATGTGTTGTGTTGAACTGTATATCTTACAGAGCCGACTTCGGCATTTTCATGAATATTTGTGTATTTCAGTGAAGTGTTGATTTTGTTGATGTATATGTAACTTCGGAATGTATTCTTCTATGTATCTTATGTATTGTAACCCAATGTTTATTCCGGGATGTTTCTATTATGCATTTGAGTCATGTGGTCATGCCCTGATGTTCCGATCGGGAGGATTAATAATGTAAACAAGTCATATCATGTCATTAGGTAAGTCCCCACAGTTTAGGGGCACTTGGGTTATTATACACTAATTAAGGTGTAGGCTCAAGTAATTAATTATAAGTTAAGCCTACATGGTTGAGTGCACTTCAAGTCAACGGAAGAATATAAATAGAGAGTGAGAGTCTCTCTATTTATCACTTGTGACATACATCTCTTGCTCTCTCAAGTGTGGCGCACTTTTGGAGAAGGAAATTCTTGGGCTTGACAGAAGACAGAAGGCTGTTGTTGTGTTGGGAGGTCATCTTACTGTTTTGGGATCACATCTTGTGGTGATACTATCTTAGAGGAAGTTGAGGGGTTTTCTCCATTTATGGTTTCCCCTCCTAAAATCTTTGTGTCTCTTGTCTCTTGTGATGTGCTTATGTGATTGCTGTGCTTGTTATTCTCTCAGTGAAAAGATCTTAACATAATGCTAGCTTAAATGTTGAAAAACTAACAGATTTCACGCATCAAATTCTTGCTTAAACAGTTGAAGTAGAGAGTAGATGCATGCATAAGAGTGTTAGGCTAAAGTATCGTGAAGATTGCAGGCTGGATTGATCAATTTCATGATCAATCAGCGCAACCCGCCGGTTTTCTGTCTTAACAAGTTTTTGCAGAAAACGAACGGTGGAAATTGAGGTCGCAGATCAAGATCTAACGGTCCTGAAGTATCCCGCGGCAAGAGTTGCGAGGAAGTTAACAAATCCGCAGAGATCTGAGATCCGCATTGAAAGAAAGGAGATCGATGGTCGTGAAGAAGGCCGCAAGAATCGGACAGTTGAGAAAGTTGCGGGGGTGCAACTTTGGAAAGTTGGCATCCCGCATCCTGCATGCGGAAACTCTGTTGCGGAAATAGAGTTGCGGAGAGCAATTTGGGCAATCGAGATCCCGCATCCCGCATCCTGCCTGCGGAAGGGGAGTTGCAGAGGTAAATCTGCGGGAGGGCAGTTTTAGAGCAGAATTTGGCCATTGGGCTAAATTTGAAAGTCCTTCTAAGTGTACGAGCCATTAGATCCTGGAAGTGCTGGTTGGAGTCGGCTGTGGTCGACCAACCTACACCAATTTTGGTATTAGAGCAAGGAAGTTGAGATTTCCTGTTGAGGAATTCCACGGCTAAGGTTGTGGGTAGAATTCTGAAGGATTAAGAAGAAGTGCATGAAAGAGAGAAGTATAGCCATAGGAGCCTGAAGAGAGCAAAGAAAGAGTGCTCAGGAGATTCTAGGTAGAGGACCAGCATTACCGACAGACCAAGGGCCAAGGAGAGGCTTGGTGAGGTAAGTTGTAACAGTGTGGAAAAGAACTGTTATTGCAGAGGCTTAAGGTGGGAAGATGGCTGCACGTATTGGAAGAGCAAGAGGTCGTGACAGAGGTCGACCAGGAGAGAACGCAGAAGTTCTAGAAGAAATCAGGGAGTTAAGGGCACGTTTGGAAGCCATGGAAACGGACAGACGAAGAGACCCAGAAACAGGGGATATAAGTGAACCTGAGGATTAAGAGCAAAGAGAAGAAGCTGCACCTATGCAGGAAACACCAGATTTAAGATGTTTCAAATATATTATGGGAGCTACTTCAAGGCTGAAACCGGAGTTGCCTACATATGATGGGAGTCACGTTGCGGAGCATCTCATTGACTGGATCAATGAGATGGATAAGTACTTTGAGTACGATGAGGTAGAAGAAGATAAGAGAGTCAGATTGGCTGTGACGAGGTTGAAAGGGCATGCGTCCTTATGGTGGGATAGTGTCCAAGCAGAAAGACAGAGGAAGAATAAACCCTTGATAAAAAGCTGGGATAAAATGATAGCAAAGATGAGGGCTAAGTTCTTGCCCAAGGATTACCAATTAATTCTGTATAGACAAGTACAGAAATCTTAGGCAGAGATTGTTAACAGTGAGAGAATACACTGAGGAGTTCTACAAAGTAAACCCAAGGACTGGATATGTGCAAGAGTCAGCAGAAAAGGCTGTGAGATATGTGAATGGTTTAAGGATGGATATCCAAGAAGAGATCATCATGACTTCACCTAGATTAATAGAGGAGGCATATCATTGCACCTTAAGGGCAGAGGAGAAGATAACAAGTAAGCAGAGGAGAAGATAACAAGTAAGCAGAGCTTCAATAGAGGTCGCAGTTCAGCTAGAGGAAGATTTGGACCACAGAGAGGGGAGTCCAATAAATCTAGCCTGCAAGAGCAGCATGGCAAAGGAGGTGATTCTAGCAGAAGAGGACCTTACCAAGGTGGTAGAGGTAGAGGACGAGGCAGAGAAACTATCGTTAGATGCTACAAATGCAACCAGTTGGACCATAAGTCATTTGAGTGTCCAGGGAAGGAAGACATAGGGCAGAGAGGAGCCTATGTAGTGCAGAATGAGCAACAGCAAGAACAGTCGATGGTAGAAGAAGTCTTGCCAGAGAAAGGAGAATCTTTGATGATGAACAAGGTCTTGTTGAAACCTGAGAAGGAGCAAGCAGAGCCTGCTCAAAGGAAGTCGTTGTTCAGGACTACATGTAAAGTCAAAGGGAAGTGCTGTAAGATGGTGATTGACAGTGGGAGTACTGACAATCTTGTTTCCATAGAGATGGTGGAAAAGTTGAGGCTAAAGAAGACCAAGCATACAGTTCCATACAAAGTATTTTCGTTACATAAAGGACATCAAATCTTGGTGAGTGAACAGTGTAAAATTGATTTTCAGATAAGTCCATATAAGGACAAGATTTTGTGTGATGTTATGCCACTGGATGTTTGTCATATATTGTTAGGCAGACCATGGCAATTTGACAAGAAAGTAAATAATGATGGTAGTACAAACTGCCATAGTTTCATGCAGAATGGCAGAACCCATGTACTTCACCCTCTACAAGTGGGAAGTACAGCAGGACAGTCAGAACCTAAGGTTTTGATGTTGTCAGGAAAAGAGTATTTACAGCAGGTTGAGGAAGCAGAGGCGAACTATGTTGTGGTGTACAAACCAAGAGTGGTGACAGTGAAGACTAATGTGACAGATCTACCTGAGGAGATTCAAGAGACGCTGAGTGAGTACAGAGACATTGTGGTGGATGATTTACCCAATGAACTACCACCAAGGAGGAATACAAGTCATCAGATTGATTTTATTCCAGGAGACAGTTTACCAAACAAGGCAGCATACAGGTTGACACCTCAAGAGAATGAAGAATTGAGGAAGCAGGTCCAAGGATTGTTGGAAAAAGGTTTGGTTCAGAAGAGTCTGAGTCCATGTGCGGTACCAGCAGTACTGACACCCAAGAAGGATGGTGAGTGGAGGATGTGTACTGACTCTAGAGCGATTAACAAGATCACCATTAGATAAAGGTTTCCATTACCAAGGATGGATGACATGATGGATTGCCTAAGTGGGGCAACATGCTTTTCAAAGATGGACTTGAAGAGTGGATATCATCAGATAACGATCAGAGAAGGAGATGAGTGGAAGACAGCCTTCAAGACAAATGATGGGTTGTATGAGTGGTTGGTCATGCCGTTTGGGTTGTCCAACGCCCCAAGTACCTTTACGATGAGGTTGATGAATGAAGTCTTCAGAGATTTCATAGGTAAGTTTGCGATAGTTTACCTTAATGACATTTTGGTTTTCAGCCAAACAAAAGAAGAACATCTGAGGCATTTGAGGTATGTTTTGGAGAGGCTGCAAAGGGCAAAGTTGTTGATAAATGTGAAGAAGTGTACCTTCATGAAGACAGAGCTAGTATATTTGGGTTTTGTTATCTCGAGAGATGGGTTGAAGATGGATCCAAAAAAGGTGCAAGCAATCATTGATTGGCCTTCACCTAGGAACATATTTGAGGTAAAGAGCTTTCATGGATTGGCAAGCTTCTATACGAAATTTATAAAGAATTTTAGTGGAATTTGTGCATCTATTGTTGAGACAATTAAGAAGGATAGACAACCATTTCAATGGATAGTAGAGACTGAAGGGAGCTTTCAGTTCTTGAAGAAGAAGATCACTGAGCAACCAGTATTGAAGTTACCAGACTTCAACCACCCGTTCCAGGTGAAATGTGATGCTAGTGGAGTAGCAATCGGAGCTGTGCTTAGTCAGGAGGACAGGCCTATAGCGTATTTCAGTGAGAAGCCGAATTATGCCAAGCAGAAGTATTTGTCTTATGACAACGAGTTTTATGCTATTGTTCAAGCAATGAAGCATTGGAGGTATTACTTGATGCCCAAAGAGTTTGTGTTATATTCAGATAACCATGCATTACAGAACATAATGCAGCAACCTAAGTTGAACCTGAAGCATGTCAAGTGGGTTGAGTTCTTACAGAGCTTTACCTTTGTGTTAAAACACATAAGTGGACGGTCAAACAGAGTAGTTGATGCCTTAAGTAGGAGACTGTTGATTATGCAAGAAAATTAGATCCAAGTTTTGGGATTTGAGCATTTGAGAGACTTGTATGAAGCTGACATTGATTTCCGGGGGGCTTACAGGGCTTGTAAGAATCCAGTAGAGGTGGACAGAGAGCCATGGATGGAGCATAGACTACAAAATGGTTTACTCTTTAAAAACAGTAAGTTGTGTATACCAAAGTGTTCTATGAGAGAGAACTTGATACAGGAGAAACATAATGGAGGTATGGCAGGTAAGTGATAAAACTTTCGGACAATTGGACCATTTCTATTTTTGGCCAAGGATGAGGTCTGAAGTTGAGAAGTTTGTAAGAAGATGCAGAGTATGCCAGCATGATAAGGGGAGAAGTCAGAACACAGGATTGTATACACCATTGCCTATTCCAACTAGGCCTTGGGATTCTGTGAGTATGGATTTCATTCTGGTTTACCAAAAACTTAGAGGGGACATGATTCTATCTTTGTTGTTGTTGACAGATTCACTAAGATGGCACATTTCATTCCATGTTACAAGACTAGTGATGCCACACACATTGCTAACTTGTTCTTTGATGGAGTTGTGAAACTACATGGTTTACCTAGAAGCATAGTATCAGACAAAGATGTGAAGCTCACAGGGTATTTTTGGATAACCTTGTGGAAGAAGTTGGGTACCAGACTGAATTTTAGTTCAGCATATCACCCACAGTCTGATGGACAGATCGAAGTAGTCAATAGGAGTCTGGGAAACATGTTGAGGAGTTTGATTAGGGAAAGTCCTAAGCAATGGGACAAAGTATTAGCTCAGGCTAAGTTTGCATATAATGATTCACCAAACAGGAGTACAGGGATGAGTCCATTTCAAATTCTGTATGGAATGCATCCAAGAGGAATGTGTGAACTTCATGACTTAAGTTAATTGGAGAAACGAAGTGCTGATGGTGAAGAGTTTGCAACAAGAATCAGTGAGTTGCAGGAGCAAGTGAAAGCAAGATTGCAGCAGAGTAACACCAATTACAAGACCCGAGCAGATTCCAAAAGGAGGGAAAAGAACTATGAAATAGGGGATTTGGTCTTAGCATACCTGAAAAGAGACAGATTTCCTAAAGGAGAGTATAACAAGCTAAAGATGAAGAAGATTGGACCCTGCACAATACTCAGGAAGTTTTCAGCGAATGCTTACGAGTTAGAGATGCCTACAGGAGTGGGTATTTCACCAATCTTTAATGTAGCAGATCTATATCCTTACGTAGCAGGTGACACTGGAACCTTTACAAGAGGTGAAGATCCTACTGAAGACTTACAATGGGTAACACAGATGCCTGTGACACAACCATTGGAAGTCGAGGTCGTTCTCGACACTAGGGTGTCAAAGAGTACAAGGAAGAAGGACTATCTGGAGTATTTGGTCTAGTGGAAGAAGCGACCAACAGAAGATTCTACTTGGATGAGGGCTGCAGAGTGAGAAGCCAAGGGTTTCACTATCGCTGATCTTATGAACAGGGGTTCATAATTTTCTACCTTGCGAGTCTGATGCAGGAGCATCGTGGCATGCCAGCAATGTGATGAATTGGTCACATGTTGTGGCATCTTTTGTAACCATTTTTGTGTTGAGTCATAGTCTGAATAGTGGAGTAGGGAATCATTGCAGATCACGACTCCCTAGGTGGAGATCAAACCGTCGGTAATTTGTTTCAGACAGGGACGTTTCATCATGTGCCTTACTAGTGTTTGTTTCAGTGGCAGGACCACTCAGGATAGGATAGCAATTTTTAGTTTAAATAGACCATTTAGAGATGTAAGGGGGGTTCTGCTCTTCACCATTTAGAATTCCGACTTTGCAGAGAGAGGACAGACCTGTGTCTGATTCCTGTTTGTAAATATTTTGAAGAATCGGAAGGAGAGAGATCCAAGTTGTGTGCATTTTTCCTTTGTTGTTTAATAGAACGATTAACTGTGTGTTTGTAGGGTTGTTAGCCTTGATGCATGTGTTGTGTTGAACTGTATATCTTACAGAGCCGACTTCGGCGTTTTCATGAATATTTGTGTATTTTGGTGAAGTGTTGATTTCACGCATCAATTTCTTGCTTAAACAGTTGAAGTAGAGAGTAGATGGATGCATAAGAGTGTTAGGCCAAAGTATCATGAAGATTGTAGGCTGGATTGATCAATTTCATGATCAATCGACGCAACCCATCGGTTTTCTGTCTTAACAAGCTTTTGCAGAAAACGAACGGTGGAAATTGAGGCTGCAGATCAAGATCCAACGGTTCTACAATATCCCGCACCAAGAGTTGTGAGGAAGTTAACAGATCCGCAGAGATCTGAGAGCCGCATCGAAAGAAAGGAGATTGACGGTTGTGAAGAAGGCCGCAAGAATCGGACGATTAAGAAAGTTGCGGGGAAAGAATTGCGAAGAGAAAGTTGCGAGGGAGCAACTTTGGAAAGTTGGCATCCCGCATGCGAAAACAGAGTTGCGGAGAGCAATTTGGGTAATCGAGAACCCGCATCCCGCATCCCTCCTGCAGAAGGGGAGTTGCGGAGATAAATCTGCGGGAGGGCAGTTTTAGAGTAGAATTTGGCCATTGGGATAAATTTGGCAGTCCTACTAAGGGTGGGAGCCATTAGATCCTGGAAGTGTTGGTTGGAGTCAGTTGTGGTCGACCCACCTGCACCATGTGGGATGCTTTGACCAGCTTGTTTCAAAGCTCAAATGAAGATAGGAGAATGGTTTTGAAAGAAAAATTGAAGAGTATCAAGATGGCCAAAGCTGAGGGAGTGATTCCTTACCTTACTAGGATCTCTCAGCTGAGAGATGAGCTTGCAGCAGTAGGGGAGGTTGTTCCTGGTTTTGAGCTACTACGGACAGCTTTGGACGGGGTTGCAAAGCCTAGGGCTGTTTTTGTGGAGGCTATAGTAGCCAGTGAGAAATTGCCTTCTTGGGACGGGATTTGGGATGATTTTGTTCAGGAGGAGACCTGGAGAGGTCTTGTGTAGGGCAGCTCTTCTACTAGCAGGGAGGATGAGGAGAATGTGGCTTTGGCTGCCAAGGGAAGGAAGAAGTTCAAGAAGGGTGAGGCCAAATAGCAAGATGGACAGAAGAACTTGAGCACTGTAAAGTGCTTTGCTTGTAAGAAGCTTGGGCACTATGTTGGACAGTGCTCACAGAAGAAGAAGAAGAAAAAGCAACAGACAACAGCTTTAGCAGGGGTTGACGAGTTTACAGCTACATTTGAGAGAGAGTTTTCTCTCTGTGTTGGGCATGTTGATAGAGAGAGAGCATCCATCATCAACAGTGCAAACATTGATATTGAGAAGGAGTATACTTTGTTGACTGACCATTCTTTCAATGCATCCACCACTAGCAGGTGGTATATTGACAGTGGAGCTTCGAGCCACATGACAGGTGCTCGAGAGATGTTCTCTGAGCTTTCACAAGTAGGGATGGATGTGGAGGTCGTGTTGGGGGATGACACAATTGTCAAAGTTGTTGGGCATGGGACCATTATATTTCAGAGAGAGTCCATGAGTCCCATGACTTTGAGGGGGGTATTGTTTGTACCTGGGCTGAAGAAGAACTTGATATCAGTTTCCATGATCGAGGATAGGGGTCTTGGGGTGTCTTTCCCGGATGGACATGTGCATGTTTTTCCCAAGACTGCAGGACCATCTGCCTCTTACACCATTGGAGTCAGATGTGCGAAATTGTACAAGCTCGTGTTTCAACCCCAGCATGCTTTGACACATAACAGCGGCAGTGAGCTTTGTGAGCTATGGCATAGGAGGATGGCTCATCCGCATCATCCATCTTTGAGGATGTTGAGGTACATGGTTACAGGTTTGCCTGAGTTCAACACTAAGCACAATGATGTATAAAAGGGTTGCGCTTTGGGAAAGTACACCAAGATTGTTTTTACAAGCAGTGATAGCAAGTCAGCAGGAGTACTTTATTTGATATATTCTGACTTGTGCGGTCCTATGTCATCTGTTTCTCTAAGAGGTTTTGAGTATTATGTGACATTCATTGATGACCATTCCAACAAGACCTGGATCTACTTCCTGGGGAGTAAGAAATCTGAGGAGGTCTTGCAGAGGTTCCAAGAGTTCAAAGCTCTTGTGGAGAACCAGACTAGGAGGAGGATTCAGGCACTCAGATCAAATAACGAGGGTGAGTATACCTCCAAGGAGTTCAATGAGTATTGCAGACAAGAGGGCATTCGGAGACAGTTGACAATACCATACACTCCTGAGCAGAATGGAGTGGCAGAAAGGAAGAACCGATCTATTGTTGCAGCAATGAGAGCCATGTTACATGATCGGTCGCTTCCTTTCTTTCTTTAGGCAAAGGCATGTAGTACAGTTGTTTACCTTCAAAACAGCAGTCCCCATCGTACCTTGGGGAACAAGACTCCTGAGGAGATGTTCACCGGCAAGAAGCCTGAGGTGAGTCATTTTCGTATATTTGGTTGCCTGATTTTTTCACATGTCCCTTCTGAGAAGAGGACAAAGCTTGAGCCCACAGCAGAGAGAGGCATCTTTGTGGGGTATGATGAGACTTTGAAGGCCTTCCGCATTTATCTTCCTGCTCTGAGGAAGGTTGTTGTGAGGCAGGAAGTGAGATTTGAGTAGGAGCTGGCCTTCAGGAAGTCCAGAGAGTCTGTGCAAGGAGAGCAGCAGGTTCCCACACCTCAGGTACCTTCAGTACAGGTGACAGGTTCACAAGTTTCTGTGGTTATTGGACCACAGAGTAGAGGCACATGCACAAGATCTCCAAGTTCAGTGGTTAAGCCAGCAAGTTCCTCGGGGACAGGTTTTGGTTCTCAGGTCACAGGTTCAGCATACTGAGCTACTCAATCACGGAGTTCACCAGCTCCTGGTACATAGGTTTATGAGCCTTCTACTTCTGGGAGTTACTCAAATGATGACAAACTAGTTTGGGAGCAACCTTCAGGGAAGAAGAAGCCTAAATGGCTTCGGGAGACCCTGAAGGAAGCTAAGGAGTTTGGAAAGCCCAAGGAGCCAGTGAGGAATATAGTGATGCCAGATAGGTTGGGTATGGCCTTGGTTGCTAGTCTTCGTGATTCAAAGCCATCTACTTTTGAGGAAGCCTCTCAACATCATGTTTGGAGAGATACCATGACGGAAGAGTACCATTCCATCATGAAGAACGATGTTTGGGAGATTATTCTGAGACTTGAGGGGAAGTCAGTGGTTACTTCTCGTTTGCTTCACAAGGTAAGCATGTTGCAGATGGCAGTGTGGAGAGATACAAGGCTCAGTTTGTGGCGCAGGGGTTCTCATAGGTAGAGGGAGTTGATTATGATGAGACCTTTGCATCAGTTGCTTGTTATACTTCTGTCAGATCATTGATTTCCATTGCTACGAAAATGGGTTGGAAGATCCATCAAATGGATGTGAAGACTGCATTTCTCAATGGAATCATATAGGAGGAAGTTTATGTGGAGCAGCCACAGGGCTTTAAGATTCATGGGAGAGAGTCTCATGTGTGCAGACTGAAGAAAGCCTTGTATGGGTTGAAGCAAGCTCCTCAAGCTTGGTATTCCAGGATAGACTCTTACTTACTGTCAATGGGTTTTCAGAAGAGTGAGGTTGATCTAAATCTCTATTTCATCATGGTTGGAGATGATCGACTCATTCTTATATTGTATGTGGATGATTTGTTTATCACGGGTGAGGAGAGACCTATTGCAATTTGCAAGAGAGATCTTGCCTCATAGTATGAGATGGTTGACATGGGGTTGATGCATTATTTTTTGGTATTAGAGGTTTGGCAGGAGCCTGGTCATATTTTCCTAAGGCAGGGAAAGTATGTAGTAGATATCCTAAGGAGATTTCGAATGGAGGATTGCAAGCCGATGTCTACACCTATGGTCACCAACTGGAAGAAGCTTCATGCTTCTGAGGGAGAGTTGGTGGATCCTACTGTTATCCCTAAAGTTGAACCTAGACTACAGGGGTTCAAGCTTAAGGAAATCTTTTTCAAAAATATAAATCAATGAGGTCAAAATGAAAACCAAGCTGGTATGAAATCAAAGCTATTGGTAAATCACACAATTATCAAAGAAATAGGCTGGTATGTCATGAAAGCTATAAGAGAATCACAAAATCATACAAGAACTGTATAACATAAAACAAGATACAAAATCCAATATTCAAGTAACTACGATCATGAAATCATGAAATGAAACTGCCTCTGTTTTTAAAAGTATAACAGATAATTGTATTTCAATATAAGAATCACTGCAGTGGAATTCAATGGACCATATACATGACAAATTACAAGAAACACAATTCATAATGCACACAGACAAATCATAAACATACTCATATACAGGTAGAACCGTATTGAAGATGTAGAGTATTTTATGTCATACAGATAGTGATCAAAATTGGATCTTCATAACTCCAAAAATGCCAACCCCCCTGTCTCATCTAGAGACTCTCCTTAAATACAAAACATCTGTTTGTTTAAGCTAACTATAAGATCCTACTTCTATGGATCAAGCCTTCTCAAAAATAGGGAGGTCAATCCCCTTTAAACAGTCTTTGAGTACAAGTGTAATATAAAAGAGACATCTGTCAATAAACAAAATTGCTTTCAAAAGCAAACTACAATTCAACTTCTAAAGACTTCTGGAAGCCTCTGCTAATATAGATAAATCACTTAAAACCTGGGAACGCTTTTGCAATCTGGCGAATTTAGCATCTTTGTTGTCCTCCTTATTCTGAGCTTTGATGAGTTCAAGCTGCTTTAAAGTATCTGTGTAATCAAAAAGGAACTTTGTATAATTCATGACATACCGATTCAAAGGATGAATGGCACCTCCAGGAATTGCAGACTTGGAAATTTCCCTCTGAATAGCATTTTCAAATTCAACAAATGTCCCTTTTTGCAGCCTCCCCTAATCGTCTCAAAATTCCTTCAACCTCTGCTCTGATGCTGGCACAGGCATCGTCCGATAAGATTGAATTAATGGTTGGAAGAAGATCCGAGAGGCTCTCATACATGTCGAGAATCCTAAAGAGCCTTTCGGGAGACCCACAACTTATTGCAATCGCCTTGACAAAATTCAGAAGCTGCATAATTGCACCTTTTGCAGTCTCAACAAAGCATGTGCCTAAATAGAACCTAATTGCTCAAAGATCTGAACACAGAGGCACTTCTCGCTGGCAAGAAGAACCTGAACTGCAATCCTTATAGCTTGATTCCATTTCTTGATCTTCCCTTCCAAAATTTCCCAATCCATCTTTTGAATTTCTTCAATACTGAGTTTCTCTATTCCAAGACGAATCAGGCCCTCCTTGACGAGTAGTGGAAGAGATTTCATTGCTGGTGGGAGGCTCCACGCCATTGGAACTTGAGACCATGACCTCAATATCGTTAGATGTCCTGGAGCTCTTATCCTCAATGCAAGAGATGCCCCCCGCGATCGCAAGCCTTGTCTCTTTTATCAGATCTAGGCTGATTAAGATTATGATTCTGATGGTACTGATTCTCCTTAGCAGCTCTGTCTTTCTCCCTGTGAGAAGACATTTGGGCTTCAAGGACCCTCTTGTCTTCCTCTTTAGGACCCAGAACGGTGCCTCTAATGGGAAATGGGACGTAGGAAGGAGGCACATGAACAAACCCATTCCGCGCCTTGTTGGGCTGATGAATCAAAGACCTCACCACTCCTTCCTTCTTGGCCTTTTTCCAAAGAAGCTCTAGCAGCTGCTTCACGTTGCCACATTTCTTGAAGGGCCTCTTGCAAGCGTTCTTTAGCTGCCGATATCTCTACAATGGGTAGTGGATAGTTGGAAGCCAGCTCAACTCCAGCAGCCTAAGGAACAGCTTGCGATGCATCCCATGGATGATGTATCCACTCTGTGGGCAATCTAGCCAACTCTGGAAGCCAACGCCGGACATATTCTCCCACTGGATCAAATTTGTAGCCTTCAAACTGAGGATTATCTATCCGATCCATCTCACGGGCATCTGGTGAGCAGCCAGAAATGTACTGCCATCCAAGAGCATCACACTCTAGATCAGCATCCAACAACATGTCCCAGAAATATTTCATACCCCATCTCCAGGGAAGCTGGAGGACCTTAACAAAGAAACTAGAGACCACCACTCGAATTCTATCACGCAACCATCCTGTTGCCCAAAATTCCCGCATTCCAGCATCAACTAGTGGATAGCCAGTCCTACCTTGCCTCCAAGATTTAAAGTAATCCCTGTCAACCCTCCATGGGAAATAATTAAGATGTGAAAGAAGTGGCTTCTCATGGCTGCAAGGAAAATTGAAACTCAAATATCTTGAATATTCCCCGAGACCAATTGACTTCAGAAACAGATTCACACTTTGTTCTCCTGAAGTATTTCCCTCATTAGCCCACAAAACTTCTCTGATGCAAAGAAGGTGGAAAACCTTTTTAACACTCAACTCCCCAAAATGCAGATGAGGTGACAGCAGAGAAGTCGTTGCACTATCTGCTTTCTAACGGTTTATTGCATAGTCAATCAAAGGTCCATTGATAAATGCAGTTAGAGCCTTGTCAGCACTGCTCCAACCAGGTGACCATGCCCTTGCCAAAAGTGCATAGCTGGCCTTTTCAGATTCATCCTCCAGGTTTAGATCATCTGATGAGCAGTTAGACACGTCACCTGCAACAATCCTTTTGGGAGGAAGAAGGGGAGCCAACGAATCATATGGCATATTAAGGCACTTATTCCAATAAGCTTGAAAGGTAGAAAATGCATGTCCTTCCTCATCATTGACCTCCCAGGGCTCATAGAGTAAATCTGAATTGAATGATCTAACCAGTATGCCTCGAGAAGAGAAATCCTGCTTCAACTTGTGATCACGAACAAGTGACAAAGGATCATAGAGATGATTGTCGAATGGCTGAGTGGCTCCAGTGGCTTGAATAACTTGGAGAATAGCAGAGAGACTATTTGTAGATCTCTTGGTAATCAAAGGGGCACCGAGGCTCCTTAATAAAGAATCGAGATGAGCAAGGCTATGTTTGAGCCACCACCTTGAAACTCTACTTGGATAATAGTGGCCTTCTTCCTCTGGAGACCAAATATAAACTACAATCACTGCCCATGCTCTAACTCCAGCTGCAAGGGCTGGATTGTCCTCCACTCTCAAATCTCTTCTAAACCATACTATGCTACAATTTGACATATTTCCTCTTCAACCACTCAATTTCACTTGGGGGCTCTTAATGATCGTCGCTTTCTTCAATTAGGCTCTCCTTCTAGGTATGGATCAATCTTTACAAAAGGTCATCCCAGATTCTCAGCTGCTTGACATTCTTCCATTCTATACTCTCATGGAGAATACATGGGATGCAATCAAAACCAATTTATCAAAACACACAAATTGTAAACTTTTCTTCCACATGAGTGCCATCATGATTGCTTTTCTATCTGATCTTGGTATCCAAATTGAAACCTGAGTGATCACTTTGACATCTGGATGCTGCCAGAAACTGAAATTTTGTTGGAGCAGATCTAATGATAACACCTACCTTATATCGTCGGCTCATAGGTTCGTTGATGTAGCTGGTCAACTCTAGCCTAGATCTGTGTTTTGCGGTGAACACTCTCAGTGAGTTCATGGTAGAGCCTAGGAGGGTGCACTGGGTTGCCACAAAACAGGTGTTGAGATACCTTGCAGGTACAGTGGATTATGGCCTGTATTATAAAAGATCGAATGGGGTTAGATTGATTGGCTTCACAGATTCAGATTGGGCAAGTAGTGTGGCAGACCAGAAGACCACTTCCGGATGTTGTTTCAATCTGCACTCGACAGCAGTGTCATGGTTCAATCGAAAGCAAGAGTCTGTTGCTTTGAGTTCTGTAGAAGCTGATTACATGGCAGCCAGTCATGCTAGTTGCGAGGCACTGTGGCTTCACAAGTTATTGGTGGAATTACTTTTTCAAGAGCTGAGGCCCACAGTGATTTACTGTGACAATCAGAGTTGCATCTAGCTCTCTGAGAATCCTGTATTTTACGACAAGTCAAAGCATATTGAGATCAGATACCATTTCATCTGTGATTATGTTCAGAGAGAAGCTATGGAGTTGCAGTACATTTCCACTGATGAGAAGGTTGTAGATATCCTGACAAAGTCTCTTGGAAGAGGCAAGTTCATTCATTTCAGAGACAAGTTGGGTGTGGTGCAGAACACCTTCCTCGGTAAGAGGGAGTGTTGATTTATGTACCTAAGAAACTATTCCCCTAGTGATTTTTGCCTAAGTCATTAAAAGGGGAAAATTAAAGTGACCCTTGCAATTAATAACCCGAGATGAGTTTTAACTTTTAATCTTCACTTTGAGAATAAAGTGACATTTTTATCAATTTAAGTGAGGTGAGTGAAAATAAGTTTGGAGAGAATTAAAAGTGCACTTAATCTCATCCATCCATCTAATTCATTTTGGGCCCTTGGATTAGATGACTATTCAGCTTTCTCATTTAGACACCAAAAAGGCAAGGGAAGGCATTTGAGTCTCATTCTGTTTTTCATGATGTTGGAGAGCGCGGAAGAAAAAAAAATTGCAGGCAAAGAGAGAAGAGAAGAGAGCGCGTTTCCCAAGACCATACAGCAGCAGAAATTACATTTTCGTAAAACACAATTCTTGATGAAAATTTGGTGCACATTTTTTGAGGCAGTTTTCTAGGCATGATTTTCGAGAAGCAAAAAAAATTATCGGCACGGAAGTCCATACAATTTGTACAGTTCATACAGTAGGCACGAAAATCGAGGCAGTCCGTACAGACAGTTTGGCACAGTTTTCGATGCAGCAAGTTGGCAAAAATTTTGACTATAAAAAATCTGAATTTAGTCAGTTTGTTGAGCACTGTGGTTGAGATAAGTTTATCTCTGTTTTTGTTGGACTTTCATTTTACTGCACCAAAAAAAACTCTCTAGAACAGGTTTTCCCCGAAGGTTGGGGTTTTTCCTGGGTCATTTGACCAAAAAATTCCGAGTCTGAATTTTTTATGTGTGACTCTGTTTTTTAATTGTTGCTCATTAAAAGTAGTAAAATTGTTTATGAGAAATGGCTTAATTTGCAGCTAAGACTAAATTGGCTTGGAACTATGATGAAAATGGTGGTTGAAGCCAGGTTGGGAGAATGCTAAAAAATTTACAGTTCTTACATGCTTCAACTTTAACACAAGGACCTTTGGGAGTGTTAAAGTTGAAAGAGATGAAGATTATCTTTAAATTTATCTTGGCTTGTTACAGTTGTGGTATCTTGTTTCTAGTATTGATTTAGAAATTTATTTTCTACATTATAGTATATATTTTTTAAATTTTCTGCTTCAAGCCCTAACCTAACCCTAATTTTAACAATACTAAGTTCTAACATAATGGATGATCGGATGGGAGGTGAGTATGCTTGTTTGCTTGGCCTCCCCCTCTATCCTATGTGAGACATGCTAGGTGCATGTGTCTGAAACAACGATGCAATACACATAACTTAACACATCTTGGAATAACGTTTATGACTATAAAATCTCCTCTACTCCTTGTGTGCTATCCGACATAGGTTTTGCTAGCTAATCCATAAAAACATATGCCCCAACATACCATGATTCTGGTGTCAATGGGGTCAACCACAAAAGAATGGTGTCTCTTTGATTTGTTGTGGGGCGACTATGCTAGTGTTCCAACTTAGGACATTTATCTTATGCTAAGTCTAATGCATCAACTGCATATAAATATCAACCTTTTCTAAAACATTACTTTAGCTACAAGGATGAAATTAACAGACATTGTTTTTTGAATACCCCTTGTTATCCTTGGGTTTCCTTCTTCATTAATGCATTGAAAAGTTTTGTTATAGCAATCATGTTTAACTTGATGTGTTTCCAACAAGTTCATTCCAATAAGGACATCATAAGAACCAAGCAAAATATTCAAATTTACCCATGTGAAGAGTCCATTCAGCTCTAATGGGCATTACTCCACCACTTCGCTAACCTTTTCTTGGTTCTGGTGGCTAACTAGACCAACCATGATTTACTATTCTAACAACTCTAGGGGTAACATAAATGTGAATTGATCCAGGATCAATTTAAATAAAACTAGATTGCATAGCAATATTTCCTTCAACCTCAACCACAACTAATTTATGATCTACTTAACTATCTTCTAATCATCGATTTCTGAAAATCTAGAACTGAAACAACCATCCACCTCACTATCACTTATGTAGTCCTCAGCACCATAGATTTACCCCTGAAATTTCATCGAATTCCAACTAAATCTACTCTTGTTATGGCCAAAAAAAGGAAAATGGCTCTAAAATTCATTTTTACTATCTGCTACCATGGCAATCAAATGGCGTGGCATGATATGTTGGGTTGATGATATGGAATTATGTCAACTTGGATCCCACATGGCATCCATTGGTTCTACCATGTCATCATTGTACTTGGAGATTCCTTGCAATGCAATTTCTAACACTAACAGAAAGGAATCCAATGAACAAACCTCAACCACGCAACCCATTACCCAAAAAGTTTTGGGTCACTTGTGGTAAAGCTTTATTTTCCACCCTTACACTTCGTCACGTCCCGCGAAGGGATCTCCACTATTGATTTGACCATCGTGACAAAGATCTAGGCCAATAATGCTTTCTTTAACCTTTCGAACCCTGACGAGACCTCCTACACGAAACAATATCAACTATAAATCTTGGGATCCCAACTAAATCATAGTCGTTCACACTACAACTTCTTTTCAGGACCTCAATGAGCTGCCACATTGCGATGCAACATGGGTTGTAGATCCCATCCCCCGATGAGATATCAACCATTCATGCTACTAGCTTTTCCTACCAATTTGCGCGTACCATTCAACGCCAGCGTTAATAAGTTGTTGATCTTTAAGGCACAATATAACCTTGGTCATTCACGACACTTCTCAAACTTTGGAATCCCAACAAATTAGAATCTTGTGAGATCTTAACAATTGTCAATTTGAACCAACGAATCTAATCTCCACCGCTTGTAGCATTCCTACAACCCTTAAATATCATAACAATC
Source organism: Pseudotsuga menziesii (assembly GCA_001517045.1). Lineage (NCBI taxonomy): Eukaryota > Viridiplantae > Streptophyta > Pinopsida > Pinales > Pinaceae > Pseudotsuga > Pseudotsuga menziesii. Next base: position 543,360 of record LPNX010876635.1, read on the forward strand.
TACACCGTTGGGTCTAGTCGATTAACTTTCAATTGAGGATCACCCTCTAGCCCCATAATTGGCAATTTAAACTTCTGTCAAATAACAATATTCACCATTATTACTGATTTCAAAAAATTCCCAATGGATTTTCTCAAAACTGGATTTTGTTGTTCATCTTCATAACTAGTTATGCCCAACTCATGGGCTCTGTCAAAACATCATCTAGCAATTCTAAATCATGAATTCCTCAAGGATATTTTGTCAATCAGTTTGTATGTACACTCAAATTCCTTTCTATAGAGACTAATTATAATCCATACAACCCCAATGCTACAACCAAGAGCTCTAATACCACAATGTATCATCCCCATCCAACATTCTAGCCACATGGCAAGTAACTACAAATACCAACTTTCAAAACTCATCCCGCATAAGCCAACATTTGAAACCATAACTATATTAAGCCCCCCGGGAGTGCTAGAATTTATTGGTGCACTTATTGCACACCATCAAGATGTGTGTTGCACCTTATTCACATGGTCAACTATTATTGAATTATGTCCACCTTGGAAGTGATCACAAAGGCTTTCAACACTAGATCTGGGAGTCTTCTCCCTATTTTTGGAGATTATACTTGGTCTAACTTATTGAGGAGCCCATTCTTCAGTATTATTTTATTGCTTTGTTGGAAGACACACATGTGGAGGCATTTCTTTGTCATTTATTGGAAAGCTTTACTTGGTCAACTACTTTGGAGAAGAAAAATGGCATAACCACTCTCACTATTTTAATATTGTTTGACTTGTCTCAAGAAGTTGGTTATGTGAGAGCTTGATTTCCTTGGTGAAATCAGGCTATGGATGCAGCCCATGGAGAAGGCGATGGAGGTGGAGTTAGATAGAGGCCTTCACAAAGGGGTGGATCTAGGTAAACAGTTATTATTTTATTATAAGAGCATGGAGCTCCACTCTATTTAAAGAGTAGATCTCTCCATTTGTAGTTTATGCTTGGATTTGTGAGGAGCCTCTCCTCTAGGAGCTTCATTGTATATCTCACTGGAGGGCTTAATGGAAAGTCGGAGGTATTAACTCTATCATGTGAGTGCTTAAAGTTCTCATTATTTTAAGTGTTGTTGGTTAACTTTACAGATTCCTTGTATGTTGTAAAGAACTTGTTGTGGAGTCCTTGTAATGGAGAATTTTCCATTTGGATGAGTTAATTTCAGCCTTGAGGAGCTTCTTCCTCTTATGCTACTTGCTCTTATACTTCTGAAGATATTCAGCTTGTGTCTATCAAATAGTTGTTGAAGTAATATTTCATTGTAGGACATCTTCATACCCTTGTGTAAGAGTGGCACTACTCTCCAAGACTACAATTCTGAATTTATTTTCGGAGTTATTAAGGCTGATTGTGGGATGATGTTAACAACTTTTTCTTTCTTTAATCATTCACAACACTGCCCTCTTAGATTGATACTTCTTTTCCAACATTTCGTAGGCACTAGTCTCGATCCCCAATCACCTCATTTTCTCATTTTATTTACTATTCTACAAAGATTATTTTGATAATGCTAACTCTTCATATCACCTTCAACCTCCACTTTTAGCCTTAGCAATCCTATCTTAGGGAAGCTCCCCTTGTGCTGGAAGAGAGACAACCTAAAGTGAGGGGAAGAGCTGATGTGGTCAGATTAGGAAGCCTTCCAGAGTGCCCTTGGTTTTGCATATTATGGTTGGAACTTTTTACACTTTGAGTGAAATTTCGAAAGGTAACAGAAAGCTCACTCGTTGTTGAGTTAGGGATGGGAAGCAAGCCTCATGGTCAAACTAGGGATCATGACCTAAACCTCGAAATACATGTAAGAAGTAGCAATCTCCACCTTTCAATCATGAAAGAAGAAATGAAAAATCCTCTAGAGATTTCTTGGAGGTATTAAAGATCATAACCCTTGGACTTGCAAAGGTTTTACCTCCATCTCCTTAAAATCACAAAGTCTAGCAAGGGTATCCAGTTGCTTTTGGAGGCCTTTAGTTGAGGAGCCAAAGAGATTCACATCATCTATGAACAAGAGTAATGCAATCAACATCTTGAATAGGATGGATTTGTCTTCCACATGAGTATTCTCTCTAAGGCAGCTTCCCAATTCATCAATGTAGATCCCAAACAATGTAGGTGAAAAGGGGCAACCGTGTTTGACCCTAATGGTGCTCCTCACAAAATCAAAAGGCCATGTTGTGTATAAAGCCACCATCAACTATCTCATAAAGCCTCATGGCAAGCACAATGAGGGACTCAAAAATGCCAAAAACATTGGAAAGGAAAGCCCTTGAAATCAAGTCAAAATCCTTCTGAAATTCAACGAAACAAGAAAGGCTTTGGAAATAGTTGTCTAACATCCTCAATAATAGCCCAGAGCCTCATAGTATACAAATGTGGTCCATAATCTGGTATTTGTTCTTGAAGCCTACTTGCTCAATGGCCCTAAGTTTGTTCCTCTCAAAATGTTTTAAAAACCACGTATATATTAAGATTCTCTTCGCTAATTTGTTGTGTGAACTAAATCTTGCATTGCCTACCAAACCTAATATGGGAGTATTGCTCATGGTGTCTATTGTGAATGGAGGCATCATAAGGCTAGAAGTAAGTGGTGATAAGCCTTGAGTTAACAATACGACGAGATTTTTCTCTAAGAGCTTTCTACTTGTTGTCGCCTAATTCGCACCTCGGGTCACGAGGCAAAAAACTTCAAGTCATTGGGTGCGACCTTGGGGGCAAGCAAGAGTCAAGTGTTGTCACTTGATCTTGACTCCTTCGTCTAGGCTCTCTCCTAGTGAAGCCAAGGGAGGTGGTCCCTAGTAAAATCACTAAGGTTATTTAATCTATGAAAGGAAAACAACTAATCTAGGAGATACAAATGATATAAAATATTACAACTGAGATAACCTTGCAAGAATAATTAAGTCACTAACACGTAAACAACACTCATCCAATCACATGAATTAACTTAAATGCTCACAAAACAAATTGACATAATAAAGACCGGTGCTATTGGAGTGCTTGCATGAATGTGGGTTGCTAGTGAGGTCTCGCTAAGTATTGCAGTTGTCTCGGTTGGTTCCTTTTAAAATTATTGAGTGAGTGATTAAGGAATGGGTTTATTCTTGGTTAATTTTATTTGAGATGTGATAATGATCTAATTATTAAAGGGAAAGAGGATTCCTGATATACCCAAGGGGTACGAGGAATGTGTCCGGATATACCTAGGAGTGGCTCTCACAGTGACGTGTGGGCTAGATGGAGTCGTGGGGTTGTTTTCAACACTACATCAACAAGGGTGTAGCCTAACAGTACCCCACGGTCACTTTCTCGTGGTTCCCACTACACTTGCAGAATTTCCCCACAACTTGGTAATGTCGAAAAAGTGTTGGATTTTCACTTGTAGGGATTGATTGAAGTGTTCAACTAATTACTAGTCACTCCAATCCCTTTCTAATTGTCCCACCGATCCAACCAATGGCCTGTAGTGGGCATAAGAGCATACGGATATTGAAGCCTTGTTAATTTTAAAGGTTTTAGAACTAAATATAAGTTTTAATTAAATCACAGTGTCGATACTCTCATTATCGAGAACACGGACGGATTGATTAATTTTACTTAAGAAACTAAAAGAAATTACAAATATAAAAATATAAAAAATATATAAAAAAATGAAAAAGTGCAAATCCTCCCGAGGGGGATGGAGTGTGGCCACTTGGCTACCCACTTGCGACTCTTTTTTTAAATGATTTAGAAGAAGAAAAGCTTATGTTCCTTTGTAGAATAGTAAACACAAGTTTACAAAATTAGGACCTTAGAAAATGGCCAAAGAAGAAGCTGTAAGACGAGGGATCTTAGGATGGCTCAGATCTTCAAAATTTGGCCGAAGTGCCTCTCTCTTTAATCAACTTCTGCTGCAAAACAGCAAGTAAACATCAATCAAATATGTCAAATTCTTTATTTAAACAATAAAAAATAACCTATAATTTAGGTAACTTTTAAAAGGTAAAAAATTGAAGTATTGAAAAGTACTTGTTTAAAGCTAGATTTATGAGTTTTAACATTTAAATCAGATCTAACTTTAATGATAAATGAAATCAGATTTAGTTATTGATCTATTTTAATGTACTAAACCAAATATCAATTATCAAAATAACTGGTAACAAAAATGAACAATTTTTGTAGAACGAGAGAAGAGAGGAAGCAGTTTGTTGTCAAAATATGGACGATAGAGTTCTTTACAAATCGAACAAAGAGGGACTATGTCTTTCTGCGGTCGTTTGAAGAGAAAGAAGATGTAAACAAACTCGAACTCTTCTTCAGGCTAAGTAACCTGCAACTAATACAAAGACTTGCACATGAAATGGTTAAGAAAACTCGGTGCTACCTGCCACAGGAACTCAAAACATCAGTTTATTAAACAAGATAAAAATGTCCTTCCAAAATATCCGAAACAAATACACAGTAAGATCTTCAAGCAAAGAAGCTTTTAAACCTTACCCTACGGGAAACAATTTCCCTTCAAAGGCCCAGCTCAACCGAAGAAATGCAAGAAAAATGAACACCGTCGGTTACTTCAAAAGCTCAAGACAATACTCATCCACACATAAAATTGCTACACAGTTCTTGAACTGCAAAGTCTTTTATTCAAAACAAAATATTACAATCGCATATCAGCAGAGGTTCCATACAATTCTCTTATGTCCATAATGAAGAGAGAGTGCCTGCTTAAAAGAAAAACCGGCAAGCCAAGAGGAGCGCATCTACCCATGAAAGCAACATTGCTTTATTATGAAGTGTAAACCAGATGGAATGAGTTGAATGAGGGTAAGATTGATAGCAACTTCCAAATCGAATGCAACATCCTCAACTCTCATGCCAACTCACGCCATTCCAATCTTTTTTGGTATTTGCGCCCCCACTTGGGGAAATGTGCCTCTCTCAAATTGAAGAAACATCTAATGCTTGGCTCAGTGAAAAAAGGCAACATCTAGCTTACCCAACTTGCCTGGGTACTTGCCCTTTTAGTTTGCCAAGCCATAAAATTCACTTTTGGCAATTTTCTTTTATTTTTAAACTGCCGAATTTTTTAAATATTTCATTTTTTTGTCTCTTTTCAGTTTTTCGAGTAATTATTAATTTTGGGGTTAAATAATTTCTCGAAAACTTAGGAAAGTGGGTCTAGGGGTTAAGTGGGTGCTCCGAGTTAGAAAACAAGCACCCCCATGGAAAAAACAACCTCCTAGCCACACTTTTATGACGTTTTACACTTTTACAATTAACTTATTAAAAATATGCACTACTTATAAAATTGAGCTTTTATCATAACTGGGGTTTGTGCACTACTATACCATTGCATACAAAAACATTTTATATGGTGTCAACATCTGAAGCTCAAAACAGACAAGCAAACATAATAATCAAGTAGTATAGCAGCAAAAATACCAGTTCAGCGTATTACATAAATCCAATGAAAACGACCATGGGTTTCATGATAGACAAGGCATCTAAATGTGGAATGATCTTTCGCAAGTACAATGTTCCCATTGAGGTTGATGATCTATCCCTATGCATAATTCACGAAAAGAAGTACTCTCCCACTTTAAGGTAATTGCAATCTGGTATATCTGGAAGTGTTGATGAGATCATTCTTGAAGTACATATAGGTGCCTATGGAATGACGAAGTTTTTTGGAACTATTTTAGTTCAGTGCATCTGGCTTTCATGTAAATTTGCAGACCTCACATATGATTGCATTGTTAATATCCAACTTAGTGAGCTAAGGCACATCTATTCAAAACTCTGGGTGGGGGTGGCGCTTTCAAAAATCCAAGTTTATATGGTTGTGGAGACTGGAGAGAAAAGGCTCTAGAACACTTAAAATTTACAACCCCTTGTCCAGTGAGTTGTATTGAAGATTGGATAGCTAGGTAAGGAGATATACAGGTGGTGTCACCCTCATAACAGATCATTGAAAAAATCTCTTTGAAAAGGGGTTCAGCTATATCAAAGAAGTACTGGAGACATCCTCCTAAAAGGACCACAAATCTTGTCGAGGTATGCGAGGTATGTCATCTTGCACCCCGGTGCAGGATGAGTATGCATTCCGAGAGCAACTGTGTACACCCTTATCTCCCTTACAATGCACACATCCAAAAGGTCGGATGATCTTGTGAACCATTATACACAACACAAGCTAAGGCTGTTGTCCAAGTGGATATTCCAAGGCTATGGCACTAGTTGTGTGCTCAAACAAGATAACAAGGTTGGGTTGTGAGACACCAAGACACGCAAAAGTTAGGTTGGCAGGAAGCTGCAAGGAATGTAATCATGCAAGAAGCCGAAAGGTAGCAAACGAAGACCAACAAAACTGGAAAGGATGTATCATTGTAAATACTCTACCTAATTTTATTGTGTACTTAGACTTGATAAAGGTGTAGTTGCACTTTGGTTAATATAGGGAATATGCATTAGTTTTTGCATGGATTGCTTACATGATCATTAATTGCATAAAGTTTACAAAGTGTGATTTGTATGTAAGATTCCTTTAATGGGATAAGGTTAGGTTAGCAATTCTTAGGCCAAAATGTATCGAGATCCACTGCGATATTACACACACACACCCACATAAAGTTTACAATGTGTTATTTGGATGTAAGATTCCTTTAATGGGCTAAGGTTAGGTTAGAAATTCCAACGAGAAAATGTATCAAGAAACACTGCAATATATATATATATATATATTTCACCATACCCATATACATACGAGGGTGTAGACATCCATAGAAATCTTAAACAGCTAGCAATATCCAGTCCTTTAGAAATTTATGCTTATAGCAACGCAATTGACAGGAGCAACTAAGCATCCAAAGTGCTCAAAATAATAAAAAAAACATTAAATGTGTAGACTTATAAATCAGTGATAGAGATGTAACATTATAATACAACTGATTGAGATGGTCATGCTACAAATAAAACAAAAATTATATTAACATAACGTCCATTGATTACAAGAATAGGTTACAAAAATGGGACTGTAGAAAAACCAAGCACATACTTAGCCAAGAGAGAGCCTAATGTCATTCCAATGTGGAAAGACATTAGGAGAAAGAAGCAATAAAAGCTAAAGATTCTTCCTGAGGCAATATGGCATAGGCCCACAGAAAAAGAGAATCTCCAAAACACTACTAGTCTGTGAATTGTCAAGTATACATTTTTCCCTCCAAATGATAACAAGAATTATGATTCATACCTACAAGGGGCTACTTCAATTAAAAATCCTCTTCTAACATCTACTACAATCAAAACACTATAAAAAACCAAAGCAAAACAATCATCAACACAGAAGGAAATAAAGTACAGGAACAAGTAATGATTAACCTAAGATCATCTTTAAGATACAAATGCTGTAAATGAAACTAAGTTCCGTACCACTTCATCACACCATGGGGCAAGAACCATCATTTTGCTATTGAGGGCTTGCATAAATTCATCCCAATTCTCTGCCTTCACAATGCATGAATCTCTTTTAATCTTTGCCCTTTCAAACATGTCCTTTTGAATCTCTTCCAAGAGTTCTCCAACACGACTGCTCAAGCAATCCAAAGGCACATTTTGTTTTTCAAAATTATCTCGACGAACAACTACAACCTGTATCACATAATCATTAAACTTCGATTACAAATTCAAACAGGTCAGACAAAGGCATAATTTAATGTACACCCGCACAAATGGTAAATTTAAATTTTATTCACAAAGAACTGAAATAGTCAACAGAATGTAAGTGGTTCAAACATAAAATAAATGTCTTTTGACAACATTTGCCAAGCTTCCTGACACACAAGGTGATTTGTGAATGAACCTATTCAAATAGTAAATGATGACTAAAAAAGGAGAATAAGCTTTGTATATCCACATGGTAAGGAATGAATGCATCTACAAAATATACATAGAGCCTGCGATGTTCAGAATTACCAACAACAAAAAATGCTACATTTTCTAGCAAGACAGCATTCTTATTACAAACAAGTGTAGAATATACACATGCTTCCATGTAAAAGTGGTGCAGATAGTTATCTAATAGCAGCGTGTTGGAGATGTTTCAGATGGTCTTGCATCAAATGCATATTGGGAACTGGCATAGTGCAGGTAGTTCTTTACACCCACAATTTATGAGTTTTAAACATTAGGAACCATTCATCATAACGTGGCTCCTATGGCTTTAACTCTGCAATCAGGTATTTTTTGGCTGAGGACAGGTAAATAATTGAAATTTCTATTACAGTTTGTTGACAGTTAGTCTGGAGGAGGATTAAGGTGCAGACAGAGGTGCAACAAGAGTTTAGTCTTCAGGTTTTCTAACAAAGCCTGGTTGTACTCTAGTTGCGGGTAGTTGCAGATACCACGGGATGTATCCTTTCTCTCTTTCTTTCTTTTCTTGTTTTTCATCATTTGTCAAATTTAGTAGGCGACCAGCAAAGAAATCATGGCCACCAGCTAAAGGGTTTTGATTTCCTAAAGGGGTCAAAGACAATATTCTCCTACTACACAGAAGAATAGTCTGGATTGAGCAAAGCTCTGACAGCAATTGTGACAGACTAGCAAGATGAATACACCTGCAAATAAACCGTACAGATATATATTTGAATAATGATTGAATAATTGATAGGGTGATGGTTTACTATAGCACATGATGGTTGAAATTTGAATAAGTATACATTGAGCTAACAAATGCATGAAGAGTCATGACCTTTTTCACATAGGTGACCTTTGTTACACCCTTGCTATATTACAAATGTAGAAATGTATGTCTGCATTTCTATGCCTCTGAGTAATGTGCATGCACTGAGTCAACCATGGAAGCCAGGGCTCATGTCCTATGATGGAAACATGCCGACAATCCAAGGGATCATATCAAGGGAAATGCCCTGGGGGCTCTTGTTGAGAGATGCCGTTAAACAGGGAATGTTCCCCAAATTGATTCTTGAAAATAAACAATTTAGAAATATACAAAAATGAAAGATGAGATGGAAAACCAATGTTTGGCAGGAAAGGAGTTAGTAGATAGGTTTAAGGAACAGGTGGGATAATGTGAAAACAAGGCAAACTGCATTTCATAGAATCACTGTCAAGCAAGATGCTTGCATTTTCTCCTCAGGGAGAAGTGCTGGCATACTCTATATTTTTCTCCTTTCAAATCTTAATCTTGAAATTTTTCACAAATGCTTAGTTTTGATATCATGTAACTGGAAATAGGGATTTATGTTGGTATATGATATTTTAACTTGTCATTACATGATTTTCTTCTGTATTTCTATAATAAGTTATCCCCTGTATTAAACCTTTGAAGCTCCATCAAAGTAGTATATCTTCAACATGGAATCAATAAACTCTTCTTTCAGCTCAAGATCATCTATTGGTACAACTCTGCCTAGCCTCCCCAAATACCGCTAGGGACTTCGTGCATAAGCAACAAGACGAAGTGGGTATCTCTCATTCCACAAAGTAGATTTTGAAGAATTTCAGAAGATAAAATCAACAAGGAAATAGTGGGCCTGGCTTAGAAAGTTTAATTATTTTTAGCCTTAGTGAAACAAAGAAGCAGATGTCAGATATAGAAAGCAGTGGCAGAGAACTGTTGATAGGTTGGAGTCCAGTAAAATCTCTGAACCAACAAGTTGGATGTTGGAGTGAAGTTTTAAATAAACTCCAAGCAAATGACCAAGAAATGACAATAAAAGAAAATTAAACTCCAACCCAAAAAAAAGAACAGTTCAAGCTCTACAGTTAAGGCACTGAATGGCATAAAAAACACAGGCCCTGAATTGATGGAAAGAAATTCAATGGTGACCCAGAGATGCATACAGAACTTTCAATGACTGAAATTGAGGCTTCTAATAGATTTAGTTTTTCCACTGCATTGATGGTAGTTTCATGCATTTTTATTTGATATAAAATAGTAGATTTAATTTCTACCACAACATATAGTAGTCCACATACTTTTTATTTTTTATTTTTAATATAAAATCTCGTTTCTATTTTCAACGGCCAGTGGTGCTTTAGTTTAACCAGTACCTGCTTATTGGCTATATCCCTGGGGCCAATTTCAATGCGAAGAGGAACACCTTTAAGCTCCCAATGAGAATATTTCCAGCCAGGTGAATAATTGTCTCGGATATCTTCTTCTATACGAAACCCCGCTGCCCGCAACGTCTGCACTGTCTCAACACATGCATTATAAATTGCATGTGTGTCTGCATCTTTGAAGGGAACTGGAACCACAATAATTTGCAGTGGTGCTACACGAGGAGGCAACACCAGACCTTTGTCATCCCCATGAATCATTACCATGACACCAATCTAGAAAACAAACACGAAAATCATTAAGCTTGGTCTTACAGGTCCCTGTGATGCAAAAAACATGATTACCACAAACTAAGAATTTGCATTTAATTAAATAAGAAATCACAAGCAGAAGTAAATATGATATGCCTTTATTTATATGAATTGTTTGGTTTACATCTAGTATTAGTAATTTCCAATTTCATCTCTATTTTTCATGAACTAGTTTTTTTTTCTTCGAGGAAAAAAACTTTATGTTTGATATTTCAAGCTTGAAATCAAAATATGCATCAACTTAGCCTCTTGGCTCATGACCAAAGTTCAGAACCAATCTGTAACCTATCAGAGTCTACTTATTACAGTCATCCTTCAAAACAGATTGGGCCCAAGTGCCCTTCATTCCTGTGTTCAAGGCATCAACATCAAATAAAAAACAAGCCCTAAATACAGATCCCATGGAAAACTTTTTTCTCTAATAACTGCCATTTCCTTGGTTCCAACTAATAATATCAAAAGAGATAACGAGAAGATTCATAGGGTAAGGAATCCTCCTTGTATTCTTGAATGACCAAAGCTCCTTCCTGCAACTAAAGCAATGACTTGAAGAGATAGTCTACTTTTGGGTTGAACTCTCTTTAGATATGGGTGAAGGAAATATAATCAAAATGAATTTTTACTTCTACTCTGTTCATGATGGGACGATGAGATAAATTTGTGATCTCGCAAATGAAATTATCCCAATCCATCAGTAATTTTGAATCTCCCAGAGCTTGTAGTCTTTTGAATCCTTTGTCTATAGCTGTTTCATCAAGAGCCATAGTGCATAAATTTCAGCTATGTTGTTGGTTCCCAAGCCTGCATTGTATTTTAAATGAAAGTGGTGATGATTGTTTAAAATAAGGATGGCCCCTGCTCCACACATGCCTGGACTGCCTTGACAAGCCCCATCAAAGAACCCCAAAGGAAAAGAGAAATCTATGACAGGTTCCTTTAAAATTCACAATATGACAGTCTAATTTTGTAAAACTCTAATCTTACATGGATTTTAATTCTGGAACCACATAAATAGCTTCATAAGTAGGAAATAGATTACTCCCCTACTTTTACACCAGCAACATTCCACTAGCTCCGATGATAAGTGCAATGAATGTGCATCCTGTTACACAACAGACATCCAATGGTATACAAATTGCAACCCACCATTCCCATATTTAGCGCAACTGACTTTCCACATGTTAAACAAACAACATAACCAGATCATATCTCTTGACTTTTATGCTTAGCATGACATGTTCACAAATGGCATTCGCTATTAGTAGAGAATTCATCCCCCAGAAAATAGCTCCCTAGTATATCCTAACCAACATCTCTCCTATTATAAAACTGACATCCACCAGATAACAGATCACAAACTAGTGGTATTCAAAAGTCACTCAAGCATGTACTTGATACAGTAAGGAGAGGGAAATGGATTATTTCGAAGAGGGTATGTATTACAAATAACAAAATGTATTACCAATCTCCTAGCTCAATAAATCTATCATCTCCATATAAACAAAACATAAGACTCTTAAACAACACACAATGCATGCTTGGATATATACACTCCCTAAATATAATAATGTAATCACCTAGAACATCTATGTTTATTTGGTCACAGAGGACCGCCTACTCTGTAACCCCTATAGTTCCTATCATTGTGCACTTTAATGGATTCCTTTGAATGGACTCATATGTATGGACTTCCTTCCCTTTGATGGTTAGTTAAGTACCATGTACACCAGTTCTTTGAAGCTTGATTAAGATCTTTAATCAAATCCTTTTTGTAAAGTAGGTTTAATCAATCAGGCTTGTTATAATTTGAACAAAAATAAGCATAGAAATATATCACTGTTTATTTCGAAATATCTAGTTTGTAGCCATATGTTCATCAATACTCTTTAACCTACAAAAAGTAATCTCAGTTATATCTAGATTTCTAGTCAAAATAAGCTTCCCTCAGCCAATAGAGCCATGGTTCAGCAGTGGCATGTTGAGCCACCAACGAAGGTGTAATTCCCTGGAGGCATAAATAAGCAGTTTATGCCAGGTGCAAACCCTGGCTAATTTTGATGGAAGAGAAGCCCCTGTCACTGCATCTTAGCCAGGCAAACACATTTGTAATTAATTGTTCATCCTTCAAGGTCCATCTTGTACATGAAAACAGGTTGTTTGTGGTGCATGATGTAAATGGGTAAATTTTAAACTTTAAAGGAGGTTATTTCTTGAAAAAATCCCTTTTGTTCAAATTGCACACCTGACCAAAAATCATTTGCCAATAAAGAAAACACAAGATACAGAACCATATATGATACATCTCTAGCTACAAATGGATGAAACTGCTAAAGTGGTAGACAATGAAAGAATTCTTGTAACATTCACCACTCCCTGGCAATCGTAATGCTTGATCCCACTGAAATCTATAGCAGAGGACTCCAAAATTTCAAAAAATAAATTGAGAATGGACAGTTCATATATATATTATTTATAGTGAAAACTTTCTAATATATAAGCAGAAGTAATCGAAGTATTTTGGTGTGTGGGGGCATCAAGAAAAAACCATGGATGATAGAAAGTCAACTAAATAAAAGAACAATGTTATTGGTGTGATATGTTCAAACCATAGTTTTAAAAATCGGAATCGGACTCGGAATCGGAATCGGAATCGGTAATGAATCGGTCATAAATCGGCCGATTTGAATTTAATGAGTCAGTTTGCTAAAAAATACATCAAATATTTAAATTTTAAAGGAAAACAACATTTTCAAGATTATAATCCATGATTCCAAGGCATTGAAGACAAATTAACCAAAATCTGCTCATGTATATACCATATAAGAGTCAATATATCAAAATGGCACAAAGTGCCCTGTAATCTGAAGTCTGTGACTGTACTCTGTGCAATACATAAATGATAATACATGTAACATATCTAGGATACTAGAACAAAATACATAATCCATGAGGCCTAGGCGGCTAGGCCCTATGTTTACAAAAGTACAGCCTACAGATGGTGGTATGATGCTGATCTCCCGTTCAATGCTATACCTCTAACTATGTTCTTGCTGGTAAGATGTTTGAGGAAAAACATAAAACCATATTTTGGACTCCATGTGCGGCACATTGCATAGACCTCATGCTTGAGGACATATGCAAACAGGATTGGATCAAAGACATTATAGAGCATGCCAAAAGCATCACCAAATACATCTACAACCACGGTTGGGTATTGAGTTTGATGAGGAGACACACTCAGGGCAGGGAGCTTGTTAGGCCTGCAGTTACTAGATTTGCAACTCACTTCCTTACGTTGCAATCTCTCATTTCCCAAGCACAGAACTTGGAGAAAATGTTTTCAAGTGATTAATGGAATTCATCACAATGGGCCCTCAAACAAGATGGAAAAGACACCAAGAAAAGAATTAAAAGCTCTTCATTTTGGAAAAGAGCAGCAGAGGTTGTGGCAATTTCTGAGCCACTTGTTAAGGTGTTGCGGTTGGTTGATGGAGAAAAATTGACCATGGGCTACATTTATGAAGCTATGGATCAAGCAAAGGAGCAGATAAAGGCAGCATACAAAGATACAGTGGCAAAGTATGGGCCTATTTGGGAGATCATTGATAGGAGATGAAACAATCAACTCCATCGCCCTATACATGCAGCTGGGTATTTTCTTAACCCAAGGTATCAGTATAGAGCGCATATTGATGCAGGTCCGACTGGGGAGGTAGCAGATGGATTGTATTCTTGCCTTGAGTGCAGGGTCCCAAATGAGGCGGACCAATTGGAGATACATCGACAGATCAACTCTTTCACCGCCGCCACAGGTACCTTTGGCAACAATGTTGCTAAGATTTCAAGAGAGGAAGACCAACCAGGTAAACATTTCCATTGTTTGATTAACTTATGTTTTTAAAGTTTAAAGTTATTAACTACCTTGAATTAAGTTTAAAATTTAAAATGTTGAATTAAGTTATTAACTACCTTGACTCTTCACATTTGCAGCACAATGGTGGCAGGCATTTGGTAACCATACTAAACTATTGCGAAGGTTTGCAATACGGGTTCTGAGTCAAACCTGCAGCTCTTCTGGGTGTGAGCGCAATTGGTCTTTGTTTGAGCGGATTCACACAAAGAAGAGAAACCGTTTAGAGCAAAAATGGTTGAACGATCTAGTCTTTGTGCAGTACAACCTCTGACTCAGGCTCAACCAATTGATGAGCAAAAGACCTGATACGGATCCCATTGTGTTGGATGATATAGATCCAAACTCAGAATGGGTAGTGGAGACCCAATCGCCAGAGTTTGGTGATGACATAGATGTTGAGCTGGAGGACTTGCTGGATGTTCCGTTGGATGCAGATCCTTTACTGCCGATGCCATCAGTTCATACAGGTGTAGATGCTGAGAGAGCAGTGCCAGGCATGGCAGGCACTAGCCGATCAGGACCTCGTACTTATAGTCGTCGACGACGTCGACATTCAGCCAGTACTACTACTTCATTAGCAGATGACTTTGATCCTGAGGAGCCCAAGACTGAGCCAGATCATGATGCATTTGCTAGTCCTTCTGGTTCTTCTTCTAGTTCTAGTTCTAGCAGTGGTGCTGAGTTTGATGATGATCATTGATGATGTATTATGATATTATCATTTATGTAGTTGATTATGTAGCATGTTTTTTGGACTCTCCAGGCCATATAGCCTTTACTATATAGGGCCTAGCAGCCTAGGCCTCATGGATTATGTATTTTGTTCTAGTATCCTAGATATGTTACATGTATTATCATTTATGTATTGCACAGAGTACAGTCACGGACTTCAGATTACAGTGCATTTTGTACCATTTTGATATATTGACTCTTATATGGTATATACATGAGTAGATTTTGGTTAATTTGTCTTCAATGCCTTAGAATCATGGATTATAATCTTGAAAATGTTGTTTTCCTTTAAAATTTAAGTATTTGATGTATTTTTTAGCAAACCGATTCATTAAATTCAAATCGGCCGATTTATGACCGATTCATTACCGATTCCGATTCTGATTCCGAGTTGACCCTCGACCGATTCAGAGTCCGATTCCGATTTTTAAAACTATGGTTACATGTATTATCATTCATGTATTGCACAGAGTACAGTCATAGACTTCAGATTACAGTGCACTTTGTGCCATTTTGATATATTGACTCTTATATGGTATATACATGAGCAGATTTTGGTTAATTTGTCTTCAATGCCTTGGAATCATGGATTATAATCTTGAAAATGTTGTTTTCCTTTAAAATTTAAATATTTGATGTATTTTTTAGCAAACCGATTCATTAAATTCAAATCGACCGATTTATGACCAATTCATTATCGATTCCGATTCCGATTCCGAGTTGACCCTCGACCGATTCCGATTTTTAAAACTATGGTCCACACTGCACAGAGCTGCCCCAGTGCCCACTCCAAAGCTCTTGTCTGCCACTGTCCAGACTCCACAGTGCTGCCCCAGTGCCCACTCCAAAGCTCTGCTAGACTCTAGTGCTGTAACTGCTGTTAGTGCTAGACTCTAGTGCTGGAACTCCACAGGTGACAGTCCACAGTGCACACCTCGAAAATAATCCACAGTCCACAGTCACACCTCGAGAATAAAATGAGTCAAGACTCAAACCCCGTCCAACTCCTTGCTCCACGGTTTCAACTTTCAACTTTCAAACAAGACAAAGGTAATGATATCAACCGGTAGTTGTATTTTTTAGTTGTGTTGGGTAGTTAGGTTAGGGAATGGGATGGGTTAGGACCTAGGGTAGGGAATAGGTTAGCTAAAATTTAAAAAATAAAATAAACAAAGTAAAAAATAAAAAAAATTGACATTTACCAAACCGGACCGATCAGGCTCGAACTCGGCCGGTTCGGTAACTAACTGGTCCCCGATCCAGTTAACCGACTAGTTTGACCCAGTTTGGTTCCAAACCGGTGAACCGGCCGGTTCCGATTCCGGTTTGGACGATTTTTAATACTATGGTTCAAACAACACTATTTTGAAAGGCTGAACTCCAAATCTTTATTTGGAAAGAGGATAAGACCCATTCCTTTCCAAATTTCCACAAAACATGTACATTCAAGTTTGAGTCCATCAA
This sequence comes from Pseudotsuga menziesii, assembly GCA_001517045.1. Taxonomy (NCBI): domain Eukaryota; kingdom Viridiplantae; phylum Streptophyta; class Pinopsida; order Pinales; family Pinaceae; genus Pseudotsuga; species Pseudotsuga menziesii. The sequence goes on from LPNX010876635.1 coordinate 559,882, forward strand.
AAGAAATCTATTCAAAACTATGCAACCGGTTGGCATGTCACCAGTTTTAAGGTTTCCCATGGAGATGGTCGTCCATGAGATCATAACATATCCATAATTTTTCTAAGCCTCTATACCAACTGGCAGTCTAACAAAACTATGCTACCGGTTTGCATGTCTTCAGTTTTAAGGTTTCCCATGGAGATAGTCGTCCATGAGATCATAACATATCCATGAATTTTCTAAGCCTCTATGCTAACTAGCAGTCTGAGAATCAACCTTACTACTTGAGTTCAACTGAGTGACCAAGGCTGGGAAGATACATTTATCACAACAACTTGCTAACTTGGTGTCTCTTAACATTTCTAATGTTGTTCAGCTATTCCAAATATAATACATACTACATACTTCTATTGCCGTAAAACTTGCAACATATCTTCTTTTGTTTTTCATACTAGGAATAAAATAAGATAAATATATTAATATCCAACAAATGACGAAAAGGTAGTCTAATATTAATATCCATAATTTTTCTAAGCCTCTATGCCAACTGGCAGTCTAACAAAACTATGCAACCGGTTTGCATGTCTTCAATTTTAAGGTTTCCCATGGAGATAGTCGTCCATGAGATCATAACATATCCATGAATTTTCTAAGCCTCTATGCTAACTAGCAGCCTGAGAATCAACCTTACTACTTGAGTTCAACTGAGTGACCAAGGCTGGGAAGATACATTTATCACAACATCTTGCTAACTTGGTGTCTCTTAACATTTCTAATGTTGTTCAACTATTCCAAATATAATACATACTACATACTTCTATTGCCGTAAAACTTGCAACATATCTTCTTTTGTTTTTCATACTAGGAATAAAATAAGATAAATATATTAATATCCAACAAATGACGAAAAGGTAGGTCAAGGGGACTAGAAAAAAGTACATCGGCAATAACCACCTACATGAGTGCCTAAGGCTACGCCAAAAACATTAAGTATGTTAATCTAAGAGATACATGAGTTATGCATTAAAAGGAATGGACTAGCAATAACAATGAGGGCCTATCTCAACACCAACATCATAGATGGAAATACAAGTACAAGGGGTGCAAGGAAAGGGTATAACCATTGGCACCCTTAATCACTGAGAATCCACTAATATGACGCCTGAAGATGTTATTTGAAGTTGCCAAAGAACATCCAGAGGCTTGTGCTATGAGATTCTAGGTGGACAACAGCCATCCAATGAAACTCCCCTGACGCTCAAGGTCAATGGAAAGATCTAATAATGGAAAACTAGCTCATAGGTCTCGTATAGTTGGGATGTATGTTAGCGTAGTGGTGTTGAGAATTGGACGTGTGAAATCTTCACTTGCCTCCATGTGCCAAGCCAACCTATAGTGGGCAGCTAACTGGATCCTTGATGTACCTAGTTAACACCAGACCAGATATTTGCTTTGCAGTGAACACCCTGAGCTAGATTATAGTTGAGTCGAAGCATGTACAATGGGTTGCAGCAAAGCATGTGATGAGGTTCCTATGTGGTATAGTGGGATATGGTTTAAGATATGTCTCGGGTGGTGAAGTTAGGTTGCAGGCTTATGCATATTCTGACTGAGCGGGGAGAGCAGTAGACAAAAAGAGCACCTCACGGTGCTCCTTCAACTTAGGATCAGCCATAATATATTGATTTAGCAAGAAGCAGACTTCTGTCGCAGTCAATACAACAGAAGCAAAGTATTATGCAGCCAGTGTCGCATCTCATGAAGCAGTGTGGCTTTAGAAGGTTCTTGCAAGATTATGTTTTCACGAGCTAGAGACCACCTTCATACATTGCAATAATCAAAGTTGTGTCAAGCTTTCGAAGAATCAAGTATTTAATGACAAAACGAAGCATATTAATATCAAATATCACTTCATCTGAGACATCATGCAAAAGGGAGAAGTGAAGCTCCAGTACATATCCATAGATCAGCAAACAGCTGACATTCTCACCAAGCCTCTTGTCCAAGGCAAAGTTTGTATTCTTCAAGGAAAATCTTGGTGTGATGGAGAATGTCTCCCTCAGTGAGAGGGAGTGTTGATGGATGAGCAGCATTGGGCAGACATTCACGAGAAGTGAATAGCCCAGATACCGTGAACGTTCTACAGATGAGCAGCAGACATTCATGTGAAGTGAATGGCCCAGTCTCCAGACACCCTAAAGGTTCTAGTGACGAGCGGCAGACATTCACACGAAGTAAATTACCCAGACACTATGGAGGTTCTATAGACGAGTCGCATACATTCACATGAGGTGAATGATCTAGACACCACGATGGTCCTAGAGACGAGCGACAAATATTCACGTGAAGTGAATGGCCCATGCACCGTGAAGGTTCTACAAACAAGTAACATACATTCACGAGAAGAGAATGACCCTAACACAATCTTTATCCAGATAGTCATATAATTTGGCTAGGAGAGAAAGACTCGAGATGCAGAATGTCTCCCATGGACATTCTCACCAAGTGTGAAGCTTGGCATTGATATAGACATTCTCACCAAGTGAGAAGCTTGGAAGTGATGCAGAACGTCTCCCACGAACACTCTCACCAGCTGAGAAGCTTGGCAGAGATGTAGAATCTCTCCTACGGTATTTCTCACCAATTTAGAAACTTGGGAGTGAAGCAGAATGTCCCCTTCCCTGAGAGGGAGTGTTGATATTTCTCTAGGTTGCAGCATCGAACAACATTCTGCAGACATTCTCCCAGAAGGGTCATGAGAATTGACCAATGGCTAATGGAGGATGGCCATGGCGTAGCCTTGATTAGTCATGAGAAGTGACTAAGAGTGAATAAGGCTAGAGGTCACATTGCATACTCTAAGAAGCAGTGCTCCGAAAAGGAGTGATCTATTCTATATTAGAGTGAGTTGACTTGTTTATTTGATAGGAGATCTCATCCCCTTGTGAAATATACAAAGTCTAATCTAATGTTGAATTTGACATAAGCTCTAAGAAGTGTCCGAGATTTCTCAAAGTGGGGGTCCAATCAACATTAGAGCTCTAAGCGTGAATAGATGTGCATATGAGGATATGAACATCAAGAAAGACAACTTTTCTATGATAAAGAAATAACCAAGAAGTCAAGTCAACCATTGAAGAAGTCCTAGATAGCATTGAAGAAGTCCCAAGGAAAGATTATAGACAAAAATCAAGTTGGCCCTTAAGATAAAATAAAAGATGAAAAATAAAAATAGCAAGTCGACCGCAACAAGAAGAATATAAATAAAGCACTCCATTGTTTCATTTTCACTCATCATCCAACCTCATATATGCCTACAAAAGGGCACACTTTTCAAAGAAGACTAATGAAGATCACAAGGAGCAATTTTGGGGGTTCTTATCTCTTCTTAGAATTTCGCTATATCTCCCTAGAGATTCTCTAGGGTTTCTTTGGAAGAAGGGCACAATCTTATGTGCTAGGGTTTCTCTCTTCATCAATGGTATTGTACTTAAATCAGATTGATTTCTTCTAAGAAAAGTTGGTTGGGTTTTCTCGCTATTGGGTTTCCCAGGATAAAATTCTTGAGTCTCTTGTGCATGGCTATCATTCTATGATCCTTTGTTTTGCTGCAATTTTAGTTGAAATTTTCGGTGTGCAATTATTCAATGAAAACTGTGGGTTGAAATGAATGCTTGAAAATGATTGTGTCGCCTCTCAATCATGGAGTTGCAAGCCCTTATTCCATTGTTCAATTTGTTCAAGATGAACATTTGTATGCTTGGGCCATCTTGGATGAACTAAGGGGTGTATCATTGGCCACATACCTTTGCAATATGACTCGCATCAAAGACATCTTCTTTACCTCGTTCTTAATGCATGATGGGTATCTAAGGGTCCAAAGGTCTGTTGGATTTATCATCTTCATAGTGTTTCGACAGTGCCTATAAGCTGCAAGTCGTTGCTTGGTTGATCACCTATCAAGGGATTTTGTCAGAGGCCATGTTGGCCAAGACTGGTCTCTCAAATGGCCTATGCCCAGTTTGTCAACACTTCGTAAAGTCATGATGTGTTACTCCATGGCAGGATGCATTGGCATGTTGTTTTGTTTGGTGTGTTAATATCTCGAAATCCGAGTGCTAAAATCAAAGGCAGATTTCGTCAAAGACTTAGTACATATTGGTAATATTCGTCTACAGGCATAAAACTAAAAGGCAGATTTCGTCAAACACTTTGTAGTATTGTACATATTGGTAATATTCTTCTACAGGCATAAAACTAACTACATTTCACTAAATTTTGATGTCACTGTAAGCTAGTACACATCACTAAGAACACATTTTTGCAGTGGAAATAAATAATGTCAGCAGACAGTAGCAAAATTCAGACGCTGTGATTTGGTCAACATACCCTGGAAAAACCCCCAAGTGGAAAACCAGTTGCAAGAGAAATTTTATTGAGCTTGAGAGAGAAATTTCAGAAAACAATAGTGATTACTTTCAGCATTAAATGAACAGAACTGAACCATGATTTCTAAGCACATTATCTACCTCGAAATACATGCCTGGATGTACACAGTCAGCTACAGGAAATCTGCCAAGTCTAACCACACTGTACAGTCCTCACAGGCAACAGTTCTCCCTCAGTTTGTGTGCACAGACATCATCCATTTCAGTACATTCAAATAGGCTGCTACAGTGCCCCAAAATTTGTGCCAACAGAAGCTCTCCTTTTGTTCTACAGCCCCCTCTTTCTTGGTTGTATGGCCTTCAAAGTTCTTCAAACAAATGTTGAATCCTCCTAAAGATTTGTGCCACTTTTGTGCCTCAAAAAGTGTGCCCAAAACTCAGTTGTGCGAACTGCAAGCAAATTTCCAGCAGTATTTTCTTGGAAAGCATGCCGACTCTCTCAGCAGGTGCACCCCCTCAGCGTTCAAATTTGAACCCTTTCCAGCCCTTCCAATGGGTTCTACCCCTTCCTAGAAGTGTAAAGTTAAAATTGCCCTTCAAGAAAAACTTAACATTTGAATTTTACCCTTCAAATTAAGGACATAAATTACATCAACATTTCAAAAGATGGGCAGCATTTTAATTAGCCCATCCATATAAGTTTCTTGAAAACCGACTAGTTCAGTCTTGAAACCAGCTAGTTCAGTCTTGAAACCGACCAATTTCGTATGGAACCGGCCAATAACGGTTTGAGTGCGTGGTTTGACTCGGTGAAGCTTGTAAACCGGTCCAACTGGCGAGTTTTTTCAAAATCGGTTGGGTTCTGATAACGTTGGTCCATACAAGGCTTTCTTCAATTTACACACATGGGTCTTATTCCCACGAGTCACAAAGCCTTCAAGTTGTTCAACATAGACTTCCTCCTCAATCTTGCCATTGAGGAAGGCTGTCTTTACATCCATCTGATGTAACTTCCATCCGAATACTGCAGCAAGAGAAATGATGGTCCTCATGGTAGTATACCTGGCAACTGGAGCAAATGCCTCATCATAGTCAATGCCTTCTTTCTGAGTGAAGCCACGAGCTACGAATCTGGCTTTATACTTCTCCACACTGCCATCAGCAGCATCCTTGATTTTGTAAAGGCATCTAGATGTCATCACTGACTTTCCTGTTGGTCTGGGGACAACTTCCCATATCATTCTTCATGATTGAACTGTACTCTTCAATCGTGGCATCAACCCATACCTGTTGACTTGTTGCTTCTTCGTATGTGAGTGGTTCTGCACTAATGAGCTGGCTCATAAGACCGAAGTACTTTTGTGGTCTTACGCTTTCTCTGAAAGTCCCAGGAGGAGCTTTATGCTTCTTGGCTTCTTGTACCGTTTCTCGGTACCAAGCAAGTCTCCTATTGGAAGGAGGAACTTCAAGCAGTTTTTCTGGTGGACTTTCAGTGTCCTCGGGTGCATCTGGAATTTGATCCTCAAATTCCTCTTCCTCTCTCTGAACTTCTAAATCTGGAAACTCAAGGGGAGGTAATTCATCTTCCTTTGAAAGCTCTTGTGTTTGACGAAACACAACTTCCTCATGGAATATCACATCTCTGTTGACTTCAATGTACATTTGTCCAGGTACATAGATGCGATAGGCCTTCAAGCAGTCACTGTACCCAACAAATATACCTTTCTTACCGGAAGGCTTTAACTTGGCCCTTTTTTCCTTCGGCACATGAATGTAAACCAGAGTGCCAAAAAACCTCATGTGGTCAATTACAAGTTTCTTTCTGGTGAAGACTTCTTCTATTACCAAAACTCATTAGACTCATACTCACCTCTGTTATCTGATCTCAAGATATGGATGTGCATGCCAGTCTGATTTTCAATCAGATCCTTGAACTCTTTCAACCTGTCAAAAGTTTCACTTTTGGCCTTGAAGAAATAAATCCAGACTTGCAAGAGTGGTCATCTAGAGAACATCCTTTGCAAATTCCATTATGTTTTGGAGATACCTCACGCATACCTATGACCATCTTCTACAAGGCTGGAAGAGCTGTGTAGTGAAGGTGTCCAAACCTTCTATGCCACAACTCACATGGATCAACTATATGATGTACCAAAGCATGAGTGGAATCTTCGGAAGCCTTGTAAAGGCCTCCCTCTCGAACCCCAATCTATACAGCTGAGCTTAGCTTTTCATCCTTTGCCCATAGAAGGACCTTCTTGTCCATGAAAAGGACTCTGTAGCCCTTGTCCTCTAAAGCCAGCAACAGATAGAAGATTCTTCTTCAAACCAGGAACATATAAGACATCAACAATATGTAAAACCGTACCTGAATCAAATTGAAGTGAAGTTGAGCCAACTCCTTCAATCTTATAAGTGGAGTCATCTCCAAGTTCCACCTGAGTAGTGAACTTCTTCTTTCTATAACTGGCGAGATCTCCACGGTTACCCGTCATATGCCTGGAGGCACCGCTATCCACCAACCAAGAGGTAGCAGTGTCTGTGATGGATCCAAAGAAAGCGAAGATCAAGTAGTACTCTCTTCTAGGTTCGTCTTCTTTGTTAGCCCTGGTATTCTTCTTCTTCTTAGATTCTTCTTCTTCCTCTTCTTCTTCTTCTGCAGCAGATGCTTCAAATCTTCTCTTGAATTTCTTGTGGCAATTATAGCATTCCACTTTTGAAACATCGGAGAACTTACCTTGATGTTTCTTTCTCTTCTTTCGCTGAGAGGAGGGCTTCTCGAACTTATTTGTCTTTGCTACAAGTGCGAGGTTTCCTTCCTTAGTTTCCTTGCCTGAAGTCCTTCCCTCTTCTTCTATGCAATCATGCCAAAATCTTTCAAAGTTTGGTTGATTCTCACGTCCAATGACAAATGCCAGGAATGTTTCCCAAGAGCTTGGGAGACGATCGACCACAGTCTGCACTAGGTCATCATCATCAACAGCAATACCAATAGCAATAAGTTGGTCTCTTACCTGTGCAATCTTTGTGAAGAAGGAACCAACCCCTTCATCCTTGTTCAACTTCAAAGTTCGTAGCCTTTTCTTCAAGACTCTCTTCCGACTGGGAGCCTTCTTCTCATACAAGTTAGCCAAGGTGTCAAAACATTCTTTGGCAGTCTTTAATGTTGTGATGTTGGGCATCACACTTCCTTTGACAGAATCACACTTCTTCTTGTAAGCAAGTATGTCGGCATTGGATGTTGGCTCTTCACTGACATTGAACACAATTTCATCAAGGACATTTTCTTCTAGAATAGTTGTAAGCCTGGCTTTCCAAGAGTTGTAGTTAGTTGAACCATGAAGCTTCTCTTCCGGTCTGAAGATGATGATGGCCATCTCTACCACTTAGTCAAATGTTAAGTCTGCAAAATATCCCAAGGTCTAGGAAGACAACAACAATTCCTTCTTACTGGGTCTTCACATGCTAAGCGTTGATACCATGTTGAATTTTAGCATTAGCATGAATACTTTAAAATTTTGCAGACTAACTGATAACAAATGACAAGTGCAGTAAAACAACATAAACACATCAACACACTGAACACAAGAATTTTTCACTAGGGAAACCTTTAAAGGACAAACACCCCAAAAGCATTAGTAATTCATCACGCAAATGAGATCACCGAGTTCTCCAAAAATTCTCAAACTAGGTTTGAACCACAGATCCACAATTACACAAAAGATAATCTTTTACACAAAAAATGCCAAATTAGGCTTTTTACCAAATTAGGGATTTCTACCCTAATTTTCTCTCTGCTGCCTAAAAAGGTCAAAGTGCTCGAATTCCTTCTCTGCCTGCCCAGATCTGTTTTATCCTGCCCGAGCACTATCCGGATCCCCTGCTCACCTGCCCGTACCTGCTGCCTGAATGTTGCCTTGCCCTGTTTTGTTGCCCGTAGGGCAAATCTGTCTGCCTGGAACCTGCTGGGCAGGTCTGTGGACTGACCAAGCCCTACTGGGCCAGTCCCTGGAATGCCCGAGGGTCTGGTATAAACCAAGCACCCTCCAGGCTAGTCTACAAACTTCCCGAGGGTGGTCGACAGCCCTCACAGGCTAGCCTTATGGCTGCCCGAGGGTCTGTACCGACCCTGAACTCTCTCGGGTTGGCCTGTTGGCTGCCGGAGGGTTCTATGGGACCTCGGCTGCCCAAGGTGATAGCAGAAGGGGTCGAGCCCTTAGAGGGGGGCCGCCTAAAGATCTGAGAGATGCCCGAAAGAGAAAAGAGGTTGCTCGTTTAAGACTGGTGGCTGCCCAAGATCTTTTGCCGCTGCCCATGAAGAAGAAGAAGAATAGGGTAAGCCCTAGCTGGTGATGCTGCTGCAACAAGGACAAAACCCTAGTTTAAGTTTTTACAAAACAAGAGTGAATGCCCTAGCTAAACTCATCCATGAGAGCATCACATCAATCTTCCTTCTCTTCAATAACCTGTGAAATCTTCTGTTGGAGCAACTTCGCCTGTGAGAGCAAGTGTGTGTGTAACAATGAAAAGGATTGATCTTCTTTTATATCCTTTGAGTCACCCGTAAGTGAACCAAAACTCAAAAGCACAAAATATCATTCTTTTCTCACTTTGACTTTTACCTTTAGTGGTATTAAAGGTCTTTTTGCACTTTCATTTTGACTCCTTAGTAGTACTAAGGGTCCTTGTGTATTTTAGACTTTTGCTTTAGCCTTCTTCAAGTGCCCTGTGGTCAAAACAAGTGGTCAAGGTGATCCTTCATCCCCACTCAAAGTACATCATCATAAACATAGAAAAATTACTAATGCTTTTATCTCACACTCTGTGTGACACCAAGATCGGATACTAAGGTGTCTTAACCAAGGGTAGCTAAGCCTTGGAGAAGATCACAAAGCCCATTGATCAAGGGTTAGAGTGTCACACATGCCTAGACCGGGTCTAGGGCTTATAATGTCATCCTAGTAACAGACCAGGTGCCTCAGCCATAGGCTACATAATTTTACACAAGGTCAAATACTTGGTAACAGACCAAGCGCCTCCATTCTCCCAAAGAATGGGCCTCATCCCCAAGTTGAGTCCCTAGTCCTGGGCTAGGTAAATTCCTAGTAACTAACCAGGTGCCTCCATTCAAAGAATGGACACTCAGCTCTAGGTTGAGTTCCCTAGTGCTAGACTGGTTCCACATCCTGGTCCCGGACCAGATGTCACCATTCAACAGAATGGTCACTCAACTCTAAGTTGAGTCCACACCCTGGTCTCAGACCAAGTGCCTCCATTCTCCTAAGAGAATGGCTCTCGATGCTGCTCAGAAAAATCAACAGGCCCACAAGTGCGTCCTTCTCGACTAGAAATAAGATCGAACCACAACAAGCCCCACCAGAAGGATGGACAATAGGTTCAAGAGTGCAAGGAGTGCGCATGCAGTTTGTCTACTAGACTTCTGCAACATTAAAAATTGCCTCCACTTTGGCACTTGCTATCTCCAACAAGCACAATTCCCTGGACCAAATGCTGAGGTGGGACCCAATTCTTCTTGATGTTGATCCTTCAATGATTGGACGGAGCAAGGCCCTAGACAGTCATGGCCAACCTCCACATGTGGTTGGTTGGTTCAAAGGTTAGTTTTGTATGTCTATCATTGATACTTTATGATGCCGACTGTTTGGCTTAAGCCAGCCCCAACTTTTGAGATTTTGGATCAGCTAGTGGAGGCTATTGTGGCAGATTTTGTATGAAAGCGTGTTCATACTTTACTAATATATAGAGTTTAAAGGAAGCTTTAAATCAAAAAGATATAAATATGAAAATCAAAAGGATAGTGGTTGAGCTAAGAACTCAATAAAACTAATGTTGTGAACTTTTTCTAAATTTCCTGAATTTCAATATCTAAATTCCTTTCCCTTGACAAGAGAATAAAGGAAAAAAAGAAACTGTGCTTGGGATTACAATATTGTAAGGCTTAAGAATTAAAACTGTAAACACCAACAATGAAAACCATGAATAGGCAAGCTATTAAAATAAAAGTATCAAGATATGTAATGTGCAAAACAATAACTGCTGACCAACAATAACTAAGACATGTATACAATAAAAATATCTAGAAAGAAAAAGGCGAGAAAAGAATAATGGACTACATTTAGTAACTCATTAAAATAGTTAAACTTGCTCCTTGCAGGTGACACAAAATCATACTACACTATTGACATGCAGAATACAAAAATATGAGTCCAAGGGTGTAACAAGCAATATTGCAAGAACTAGGCATCCAAAAATCTGAAAGTAACTATGCAAATTTATTCTAAGCACAAGTTTGAAATTCACAACTAAAGAGCATCCCCAAATGACCAATGTAACAATGTGACCAAATCTCTTTCAGGTGGGCAGTAATAATTAAGAATTATCATTTTTGAATTCAGTCCTCACTAGGGCCAAGCTGTCAAAGGAGTTTAAAAACCCAGTAAAAAATCAAAAGTTTCCCCTTCAAAACCACACTACACGATGGCACGTTTAAACTGGCCATGACCAGGAGGAAGCAAAAAGAATCATGATACCAGTTACAGAGATTACATCTGTTTGCAATCACCCAAAGCCACAGAGGGACCTAACGAGCTTCCATAGGTGCTAGAGGAGCAGAGGGAGCTACTGGTCAACCATGGGATTTGGATCCAAATACGAGATTCATGGGCCATAAATCCAGATTTCTGCACCATTTAGACATTGAGAGTGTAGCTAATGGGGCAGCATACACATGCACATAATATCATAAATAACAGGGATGGTAATGAAATATATATTCAAAATGGCCCTCCATAATAGCCAACTAATAGCCGCCCACCTCAGTGAATTTCATGACCAAATGCGAAAGGATTTCATTTCTTTGAGGTTCGACGAATTTCGAACCTCAAGTTTCAAGTTTGGTGATCCCTGTGACTTAGTTCCATATATATGAAAAAAAAGAGATCTAATATGTAGACAATGGACATAAAATAAAAACTGCTATACAGAAAGATAAAAGAGAGATACCAGATTTACACAGATAGAAATACGATAGGTATGGTGTTTACATAGAATTACTTTATATTGCAAATATAAATATCTTAATAATAATCTAAATTGTATTTTTTTATATCCATATCTCCATAAGTGGTGAGTTGTGAGTTCTATGGAGTTGAGTGAGACTACAACCAGCCTAGATCCATCTGAAATAATCAAAAGATTTACACCCCAAGGGATTTGATCCCTCTCGGGGCTTGATAGATCCAAAGTTAATTTGGATCTAGGTTGCTGCAAGTTCTAGGTACAGATGATGGTGCCTGTAAAAACAAAAAATTTAATGACAGTTCTTGACATAATTGATATCTGCACAAGATAAATTTAGAAAAATAAAATTTTAGGCACTCTTTACCTGTCCATGAAGTCATATATTCTGAAAACTCTAAAGCAGATATAATTTAGTAGACTTCGAAAGTACAGATAGCCTCCAGCAGTAAAGATGTATTCTAATGGACGTTTCCCATTTATTTTTTCTATTTTTACAATTATTCTTGGCTTTTATATATATTATACTAAATAAACATATTTTTCTGAGAAAATGAATCAAGCAGTTCCTTCTTCTACATGCTGCTTTATATCATTCCTATTGATTGTTTCCTGGTCGCTTGACAACATTAATAAACAATCAATGTTAACTTCAACTTCTAAGGCCCCCATGCCCCACCCCCCTCCCCCCAGTTGATTGTTACCTGGTCAGATGACAGCATTAATAAACATTCAATGTTAACTTCAACTTCTAAGGACCCCCTAGCGCTTGACCTAAATTTCCCACCACAGCATCCCCCACCCTTGGCCAAAAGAAAGAAAAAATTCAAAGAAAAAGACTGGGAAAATGGTTAGAAGTTTTACCGTACGAGTAGTGTATGCCCATGAGTTCTGCCAAACCATAGCCTTTTCTCCTCTTTCATTCTCAAATATTATCTCAAACATCTTTGCAAAGTTCTGTCCAAGACAATGAGATGTAGCACCCTGTATACCACGTCCTGTGTTCGGAATAAAAGCCTGAAAAAGGAATGAATATATGCCTATTAGGAATAATAGTTAAAAACAGATTTTCGTTTTTAAACCCTATACCAACCAAGATAAAATAATGCTTATTCTCACAATATTGTACAGAATAATACCTCTACAGTAGTTGTGTAAAGGCCACCAGCAAACTTTTCTACCTCACTTTTCTTGCCTTTAATAACAGGAACTGCTAGAAATTCTTCGTATATTTTGCGATATAGCTCCAATATTGCAAGAACCTACAGTCCAAGTATGAGAATACATCGATGCTGCGAAAAATCTACATACAAACTTCACTTACCAAAATTTCCTTTCTCTTTGACATCCAAAATCAAGGAAATGGCAAAGAAAAATTAAAAAACAAATGACGACGTAAAATAAAATCAAAACCATGAACAATCCTTTCTTTATCAAGTGAAATGACAATTTAACTTAGTTGAAAGATACTTTATTGTAAGAGGTCTTGAGTTCAAGTCGGTTACTTTTAGAAAAAATACTTGCAACTTTAAATTATCACATAACTTTATTGTAAAGTGGATTTCACTTATTTTAAAAAAGTGAATCACTATAAAGTAGCTGCCATATTATTTTTTAAGTTACTTTTGCATGCAACTTTATTTTAAAAAGCAACTTCATTGTAAAACTGTTTCTCACATGTTTTATAAAAATAAGTCACTTATTTTATTGTAAACAGTAACTTATTTATCAAAGTGAGCTTATGGGCAAAGTTAGTGAAGGTAAAGTAAAAAAAAAAAAACTTTAAACTCAGCAACCTCATTGTGCACCCATTAATACGAGGACCATACCTGCCATGTGGCACCTTGGTTCATTTTGATGATTCTCTTCAAAAGGAAATAACTTTGACATCTAGAGTTCATTTTCAGTGCCATTCTTTTTAAACAGCGTATTTTTTCATGAGCTTTCCATATAGACATCAGTTTTTGTGTTTAAAGCAATCTAACCTTCATGTTATGATATGGCTAGTCCAAGTGATCTTCTAGTTAACAATACAACTAATTAGCATGGAAAGCCATATGGAGGATGTACTATCAAGTAAAGGACTTTATTGGAAATAGAATAATAAAAATGACAAAGCAAATGGATTAATTGGAATGTCTGACTCTAATGATTTAGGATTTCACCTTCAAGGAATTGAAAACAAATGTAGCTTGGACAAAGTTGGAAACCAAATTTGGTAAACACAATGAGATTCGAGCTCACTTGCTCAACAAGTAGTCGATTGCTTTAAATCCTAGTGATCTCTCTTACATTGAAAACTATCTACCTAAATTTGAAACATTTAAACTCTTAGTTGAAGAATGTAAAGGACCTAAAATAGATATCCAAGGTATTGTGCTATTATTGCTAAGCTTGGTAGTCCATATTATATTTTTGTATCTACTTTTCACTCCACGGTCTGCTTACAAAACGCCCACTCTTGAAGATTTTTGTAATTCTTTGATTAGAGAGCAAGAAAAGCTCCTGCATCTTGGAGTGATCAACCCTACAAGTACATCTAGCAAATCCCCAGTGGCACAATAGAAGAATAAAGCCAAGCATCCGAAGAAGCAACCTAACAACAACAATCCCAGACCCTTTCAACAAGCTCCAATTCTCAAGGGTGATAAAGGCACTTAATCGAAAGGTAAGAAGACTGAGAGACATTGTAGTTTTTGTGGACAAGATGCTTATATGGAGTTAAGTGCTTCAAGAAAATGGAAGTCTTGGAAACAACAATGAAGAAACACAACATCAATCTTGATTCTTCTTCTATTCTTCTTCCCATCGGCATACATTTTATGCTTCTGGCCTTTCCTTCAATGCATCATTCACTTCTAGTGAGTGGCATATTGATCCTACAGCATCTTATCATCTAGCTAAAGATAAAGCCATTTTCTCTTCTCTCAATGAATGTAACACCAAACAAATATTTGCCATTGACAGTAGATCTCTTATGTTGAAAAATTACCAAGGAAGTGTTTCTTCACCTTGTGATGCCTTGGGGTGGACATGAATACTTAAAAGTCGTGGTCCCCAATATTTGTAAAGTGAAAATGACTTTTTGTATAAAGTGACATTAAAAAGTGAGATTGAGTTATTAAATATTTTAAATGTGACTTTATGAGAATTAAAAAGGTGTGTGAATAATAATGTCTCATTTATTATTTAAAAGTGAATTAAATGCTTTTAATGAGAAAAGTAAGATTTAACATGAACCCTAGATCTCTTCTAGTTATGTTTTAATCTGGGCCATTGATTTCTAAGTGGTGGTTACTCAAACAAAAAGGCTAGGGAAAGGCATTCAAAGTATCATTTTGTTCACTTTCACAAAGAGATTTTGGAGAGAAGGAGAGCAAGAGAGAAAAGTAGAAATCAGAGAGAAAGAAGAAACCCTTGAATTTTTGGAAAAGCTGAGTTACAGGTTGGAGATAAAAACCAAGGGCACAAAAATCGAGGTGACGCCAGACAGTTCAAACCGTACAGCAGGCACACTTTCCAAGGCATGCGTACAGCAGTCGTACAGCATTAACTACAGAATCGTACAACACAAATTTCGAGGTAGCAGAAGGATGCATTAATTGCATGGCATACAGCATCGGTTGGGCAGGAAAATCGAGGCCGTACAACATTAATTATGGGTCGTACAGCACTGAGAAAACAGGTCGTACAGCACTGAAATTGAGGCATGCATTTCTGGCACGTTTTCCAAGGTTGCATGTGTGGGTCGTATAGCTGTTAGGAGGGCACAGATTTTTAGATGAATTCTGGAAGTTTTCAACAGGTCATTCACTGATTCTTTGGCACTAATTCCAAGGCATTTTGGTCGAGATAAGTACTGCTGTAAATGTAAATTTATTTAGTTTTCCTGAAGAAATAAAAATCTCTCTGAAAACAGGTTTTCCCTTCGGGGTTTTTCCTGGACCATTTTGGTCAAATTTCTGAGTCTAAATTTCATGTGTGTTGGCTGTTATAACTTTTTTATTGTGAAAAAGTTGGTTGTCATTTAAATTTCTGAGTTGTTTATGTTGAAAGAATTCGATGTATTTCAAGCACAAGTGAAAAAAATTTAATTATTAATGATTATGTATGGGGTTTGGGGCAGTTAATTTTAGCCCATGGAAGGCTAGAATAGTCTTCATACTGCAGGAGAATGAACTAATGGACATAGTGAACAGTACCTTTGCCAATCCAGTCACAGTGCCTACAGTTGCAGTTGATAAGGCCATATTTCACAAACAAGATATTAAAGCAAAAGGAATCATACTTGATGCCATAAAATATTATGTGATATCACATATATCTGGGAAAGATTATGCTCAAGATGTGGAAAGCTTTGACCAACTTATACCAAAGTTCCAATGAAAATCCAAAAATGGTGTTAAGGGAGAAGCTAAAGAGTACTCGGATGAACAAGGGGGAGAACATGGTTTCTTACCATACCAGAATTACACAGGTCCAAGATGAGCTTGGAGCAGTGGGGAAGTGAGTGTTGGATGCTGAGTTGGTTCGCACAGCTCTGAATGGCATGACAAAGCCATGGGATGTATTTGTGGAGTCAGTGGTTACTCTTGAGCATATGTACAGGAGGGGACCCGTAGAGGGTATGTACAGAGGGGTACATCTCACAGCAAAGATGAGGAGTAGAATGTGGCTTTAGCAGCGAAGGTTAAGAAGAAGAAGTCCAAGAAGAGTCCTAAGGGTAGGACCAAGCAGCAGACATGTGAGTAGAAGGACATGAGCAAAGTGAAATGCTTTGCTTGTCAAAAGTTTGGGCACTATGTTGGGAAGTGTTCAAACAAGAAGAAGAAGAAACAAGAGACAGCATGATCTGAAAATGGATAAAGTCACTTCATTAACGAATTCTTAATCGAATTCTTAATCAAATTCTCAATTTCTCAATGGAAATATAGAAATTACGTAGAAATCATTTTTGGATCTAAACAATTAACGATTAACAAACAAGCACATGTAAAAGATATGCAAAGCAAAATTGATAACGAAGTTCACTTGACCCCCTGGCTACGTCTCCGGACTCTTTGTAACTTCGAGTCACTTTATTATCTCCCTAAAGGATACATGGCTTTCATGAGCACAATTGCATGATCTTCACTTCAAGTGGCTCATTCCCATCTTGGGATGCCTTCTCCTCCTCACCAAGAAGAACTAAGGCTCTCACATGAACTGAACTACTTCTCCCATATTGGCATGAAATCTTTCATACAAAGCTTACAAGAAAACTCTCTACAAAAGCTTACTTCCTTCTCCATATGAGAGGTTCTTTATAGCTTTTTCATGGATGATTAGTCATCACTCATGTTTAGGCACAAATTGTTGATTTTTCTGAGCAGCATCGAGAGGCTTTCTATTAGGAGAATGGGGCCACCTAGTCCGGGACCACGTTGAAGACTCAACCCAGTGTTTAGTGATCATTCTGTTGAATGATAGATATCTGGTCTAGGACCATGATATAGACCTAGCTCTGCCTTGGGTAGACTCAACCTAGTGTTGAGTGACCATTCTATTGAATGGTAGGCATCTCGCCCAGGACCACGATGTAGACCAGTCTAGTACTGGTAGACTCAGCTTAGTTCTGAGTAGCCATTCTGTTAGAGAATGGAGGCACCTGGTCTGTTACGAGGTAAGCACTGTAAGCCCTAGACTGGGTCTAGGCAGTTGTACTCCTCCATCATGGCATCTCTCCATACCTGGTGTGCGGAAGCCTCCTCAGAAGTATCAAGAACAATATCAGGGAAGCTAGTCACCTGTGCCATATAGCTGGAAAATCTCTCAAGTGCCCTGCTCTCCCTGACCTCCCTCTTGGCGGTCCAACTAACTACTCTACTTCCTTCATCAACTCCTGAAACCAACTTGGCTTCCTCTTCCTAGAAGAAGCATCCTGTTTCAGACTCTCCTCAACCTCCTCATCGGACATCTGTCTCCCTAAAGAAGTCCCAACAACCTGAGAACCTATCCCTGGTGAACCTGTACTTGTACCACTAGAACTCGAATCACCTGAAGGTGTCATCTGTGAACCTGTCCCTATACCAGAAATACCTGTAGACTGAGCCCCTGTAACTGAAGAACTTGTAACCTGAGACCCAATCACCCCTGAAACCGGTGACCTTGAACTCTGACTCGCTAAACTCTGAGTTGTCGCCTATGTAGTACCCTGTTGATCCTCCATCTCGGAATGAAGAGACATCCTGAAGGATTTCTCCTCCTCAAACTTCACCTCCCTTCTCACCACAACTTTTCTCTGTGCAGAAAGGTATATGCGAAAAGCTTTTGATGTCTCATCATAACCAACAAAAATACCACGCTCACCTATAGCCTCCAACTTTGTCCTCTTCTCAAAAGGGACATGAGAGTATGTAAGGCAACCAAAAATCCGAAAGTAACCTATCTCAGGCACTTTCCCTATGAATGTCTCCTCGAGAGTTTTACTCTCCAATGCACGATGCGGACTCCTGTTAAGAACATAAACAGCACTACTACAAGCCTTTGCCCATAGAAAGAAAGGAAGACTCTAATCATGCAACATGGCTCTAGCTGCACCCACTATAGAACGGTTCTTCCTTTTAGCCACTCCATTCTGCTGTGGAGTATAGGGAACAGTCAACTGCCTCTTTATCCCCTCCTGTCGACAATACTCATCAAATGCACGAGAAGTGTACTCACTTCCATTGTCTGACAGAAGTACCTTGATCTTCTTCCCTGTCTGGTTCTCCACAAGAGCTTTGAACTCTTGGAACCGAAGCAAGACTTCTTTTGATCTCTTGCTTCTAAGGAAACAGATCCAGGTCTTCCTGGAAAAGTCATCAATGAAAGTGTTCTAATACTCATATCCTGTCAAAGAGGCATATGACATGGGACCACAAAGATCTGAATGTATCGACTGAAGCACTCCCTCTGATCTAGAATCACTGCTTGGAAAAGCAGTCTTGGTGTACTTTCCAAAAGCACACCCTCTACACACACCACTCGACTTTGTGCTGAACTCTGGCATACCTATAGTCATCTCTCCCAGCATCCGCAAAGTTGGATGGTGAAGATGGGCCATCCTCCTGTGCCATAGCTCACACAACTCATCACTGCTCTGAGTGTGTGACAATGCATGATGTGGCTGGAAAAGAAGCTTGTACAGTTTCCCACTCCTGATTCCAATCACCTGTGAGTCAAATGGACCTGCTGACTTGGGAAAGATGCGAACTTTCCCATCAAGGACATATACACCGAAGCCTTTGTCCTCTATCATGGAAACTAAAACAAGGTTCTTCTTCAGCCTAGGGACAAACAACACATCCCTTAGAAACATAGGCTGCATGGACTCCCTCTCAAGGCGGGCAGTCCCTCGCCCAACTGCTCTCACCACTGTATCATCTCCCAATACAACCTCCATCTCCAAGTCTAACTCTGACACCTCTGTGAACATATCGCGATCACCTATCATATGACTGGAAGCTCCACTATCAATGTACCAAGCGGAGGAAGTAGCAGTGGCACTCAATGAATGCCCAACAATCATGGAATGCTCCATGTGGTCCTCAAAATCTCTGCTGGTGATAGAAGATACTCTCTCAACACCAACACCTGCAAAAAGAGAAAAATCTCTCTCGAATCTCACAGTAAACTCATCAATCTCCATTGTAGCTGCAGTCTTCTGCTTCTTCTTCTTCTTGTTAGGACACTGTCCAGCATAGTGTCCCATCTTCTGACATGCAAAGCATTTCACTTTGCTCATGTCCATCTTCTCTCCCTCATGTTGTTTGGCTCCCTCCTGGAACCCTTCTTGAACTTCTTCTTCTTCTTGCCCTTCGTTGCTAAAGCAACATTCTCCTCATCATCTCTTTGATGTGATGAACTGCCCTGTAAGAAACATCTCTGTATCTCCTCCTGTGTGAGATCATCCCACAATCGATCCCATGTGGGTATGTTCTCCCTCCCAATAATGGTCAAAACAACTACGGTCCACTGCTGTGACACACCATTTAGTGTTGTACGCACCATTTCAGGAATGCCCACCAGCTCTCCTACAGCTGCTAACTCATCTCTTACCTGTGTAATCTTGGTAAGATTTGATGACATGCCTTCACATTTTCCCATGCGAACACTCTTCAACTTTTCTCTCAATACCATCTTCATGTTTTCATTGGAACTCTGATAAAGATTTGCCAAACCTATCCACATCTCAAAAGCATGGTCTTTGGCTAAAATGTGAAGGATCACATGATCTTTTACTGCATCAAGAATGACTCTTCTAGCCTTCACATCCTTCTTCATGAAGGCTTCCTTATCTGTTGCATCAACAGGTACTACCACAGGATTTGTAGTTGTCCCATGAACTATATCCCATAGTTCATTCTCTTCAAGAATCAAGCTAATCCTAGCCTTCCAAGGGCTAAAATTTGCAACCCCATCAACTCTATCTTCCACTCTAAGACCGAAAACCATGGCTACAACATGTACTCACAAACAAGTTGTTCAAGACTTCTTTCCTTCAAACCCCAGTTTCTGAATGTTTAAAATTCTGAATATTTGCAAAGCTCTGATACCATGAAAGTTTTTGAAAGTTTTCCCAACCCGGTTTCAAGCCTTTAGGCTTCTCTGCATTGTTTAATGCCCAACCCTCTTAATGCATAATCTTTCACAAGTTAACCAGACTGAAACACATGTGAAAACTTTTTCTCAATTTTAAACAAACTCAGAAATTTTCTTTTCAAACTGTAATGCAAAACTCATAAAATTTCAGACATTTACACATGAAAAATTAGACACTTAATTTTTACCAATGGTCCAGGATAAAACCCCCAAGGGAAAACCTATTTTCTGAGTGGAGAGATTTTATTTTTCTTCAGTAAAAATTACAGAAATAAATTCAACGATACTTATCAATTTTTTGTCTCGAATTTTGAACCCATTGCTGAATATTTTATCATTGAAATTCGTGCCAAATCTTCCTTGGAAAAACATGCCCAGAATTCACTATACGAACAGCATTTATTAGACCATACTCCTCGATTTTTGTGCCTTAAACCGTTCTCGAAAACTGTGTCGAATCTCACTAAAATTAATGCAAACCATACTGCCTCGAACTAAGTGCCAATCTGTACTGTAAGGAACAAGAATTTAATGCAGGTCGTACTATTGTACGGAAATTATCAGACTGCCTCAAATCAGTGCCAGACCGTACTGTTGTACGGATTCTCGAAAATTGTGCCTCTTCTCGAAAATTGTGCCTCTTCTCGATTTCTGAGATACCTCTTAAATTCTGTGTTGCTCCTTGATTTCTGTGATGAACAATGTCTTCTCTCTCCTGGTTTTGAATTCTCTCCAAAAATCTCTTTTGGAAATGAACACAATGAATGAACTTTTGCCCTGCCCTAGCCTTTTTATTCATGGTAACTTCCCCTATCCATCTAACGGACAAGATTAGATTAGATGTGGGGTTCACATTAAATGCTCCATTAAATAAAAATTAAATGACATTTAGTGCACTCATGTCATTTAATAAAGTTGAGCAACCCCCTTTTTCTATTTAATCACTCACTTAACTTTTAAATGTGAAATTAAGAAAATACCCACTTAACTTTTTAATAAAGTCACTTTAAAAATATAAAGTGTATCTCACTTCATTAAATGCACAAAATGACTAGGAGTCACATTTAAGTGTTCTTGTCCATCCCAAGGCAACTCTAGGTGGCCAAACACTTCCTAGGTAACTTTTCCAAATTCTTAATGTCACAGAAGAGCCAACAACAAATGCTAGTAGTCTTGCTTACAAGAGGAAGCAAGGTAAGGCTAGAAGAATCATCTATGATTCTGTCAGAGAGTCAATGATGCCCAACATCATATCTTTGAAGACTGCTAAAGAATGCTATGATACTTTGGTCAACCTATATGAAAAGAAGGCTCCTAGTCAAAAGAAAGTCTTGAAGAAGAGGCCACAAACTTTGAAGTTGAACAAAGATGAAAGCGTTGGTTCCTTCTTCACAAAGATTGCACAGGTAAGAGATCAACTCATTGCTATTGGTATTACTGTTGATGATGATAACCTTGTGCAAACAGTGGTTGATGGTCTCCTAAGCTCTTGGAAAACTTTCATGGCATCCGTCTATGGACGAGAAAATCAGTCAACCTTTGAAAGGCTTTGGCATGATTGCATAGAAGAAGAAGGAAGGAACTCTGGCAAGGTAACCAAGGAGGACAACCTTGCACTTGCAACAAAGACAAAGAAATTCAGGAAGCCTTTCCCTCAGCAAAAGAAAGGAAAGAAACCTCACAGTAAGTTTTCTGACATGTCTAAAATTGAATGTTATAGTTGCCACAAGTTTGGACATTATATTAAAGACTGCAGGCAAAACAAGAAGAAACCCAAGGGAAGGTTTCAAGCATCTGCTGCAGAAGCAGAGGAAGAAGAAGATGAAAAACCAAAGAAGAAGAAGAAAACCAAGGCTAATAAAACTGATGAGCCTAAAAGAGAGTACTACTTGATTTCCGTTGTAACTGGTTCTTTCTCAGCTTGCTCCACTTCTTGGTTGGTTGACAGTGGTGCCTCTAGGCACATGACAGGTAACCGTGGAACCCTCACCAGTTACAGAAAGAAGAAGTTCATCGCTTAGGTAGAACTTGGAGATGACTCCACTTACAAGATTGAAGGAGTTGGCGCAACTCCACTTCAACTTGACTCAGGTACGGTTCTTCATATTGATGATATTCTTTATGTTCCTGGTTTAAAGAAGAATCTTTTATCTGTTGTTGGCTTAGAAGACAAGGGATATGTTGCCCACCTATTTCGATTAGGTGGCAACCTCATGTACATTGAAGATGTACATTCTGTGCAGTTTGTACCATGGAAAATCCTTGGGATTTTTCACTCAGAAGGGCATTTTTGCCCCCTTTTTCACGAAATGTCTGCTCCCCTGCGTGGGATAATTAATGTAATTTTATATGTCAGCATGGGTCATTCCTCTAAGGATGTCACCGTGGACTTTATTATCAGGGAAGTCCTCTTCACCAAGTGTTTTTTCTCCTTCCAGTTAATTTTGTTATTTAACAATTTTAATTGGTTGGGTTTTTCACTCACAATTCCTCCAAAGTGATGAATTAGCGTTCTGATAATCAAGCCCATGAGGTGGCTAAGGTTTCAAGTTGTTGTCCATGACCATGCTAACCATATCTTGTAGTCTTGCGGAATTTCGTTAGGATTTTAATTTTATTTTTTTATTTTTTTCCTAATTAATTTAACTTTACCATTTGGTGGTTAATTAATTAAGTTTTGATGTAATAATTTATTTTCTTGATCCTTGGCATTTTGTAATAGGGGCTATGAATGCAAATAAAAATGCTATGACACCCCCTAAGCCATTGGTTCAAGTCCCATGTCATTTTGACAGGGGGTTAGAAAGTTAGACCAACTTTGGTTAAGACAAGATCTTTTTCCTAGGGAATTAATTTAATTTCTTAGGGTGAAATATTAAATTATTTGGTTTTGGAGAAAAAAATCAAATAAGGCCATGGTAATTAAGTTTGGGTGGTGGCTAAGCATAGTCAATTTTTATTTTTAAATAACCCCCCCCTCCCCATGGTCAAAATAAATTTTTGAAGATCTCCCAAGTGGGGTGCCCCTCCTGTCTAATAAAAGATTAAAAAATAAAAGATAAAAATCAAAAATCAAAAAATCAAAATTTGAGTCAAAGGAGGCCCCAAATAAAAAATAAAAAATAAAAGATTAAAAAACAAAAAGATATAAAATAAAAGATAAAAATTCAAAATCAAAAAATAAAAATTTGAGTCAAAGGATGCCCCACTTGAGTCATGGAAACCCTAGATCTAAGGGTTAAGCTTCATTGTGACATGGATCTATCTTTTTTACCATTGATTTGAAGAGGCCCCCTTGCTTATGATTGGTGGATGGCTTGCAAAGTGAACAAACCTAGATCTAAGAGTGGAGGAAAGCTAGAGTTTAGATCTATGTTTTGGACTCTTGATTTGGGAGTGGGTTTGGGATCTTTTCAACTATAAAAGAGAGGCCCCTCCTCTCATTTTATCATCATTCTTTGGAGAATGGTTATGCTACCAAAATACTCTTTCTTCTCCCTCTCTGCTCTATTCTTCTCTCTCAAGTTTTCTTTGTCTATTGTAATGTTATTGCCCTAGTTGGGCTTAATACAAGTTATCATTGGAGGAATTCTTGGTGGCTCTCTTCTACATTTCATGCATCTTTTGGTGAGATAACTTGCATGTGTATTTATTTGATTTGCATTTGTATTAGCTTAGATAACTCTCCACAAAGTATTTTGTGGAGAGATTTGTAAGTAGAAGTATTTCTGCTTCCATTTGTGAGTTTTCAATAAAATTTATCAAAGTATTTTGGTAGATTTATTGGGTGCTCACTTATTTGCTTACATTTTGCAGCTCTCATAAGTTTATTTGCAAGGATCTAGAACAAAGGAGCATATTTCTCCAAGAGTTATTTGGTTGTTTTCCATTTTCACACGTGTTTACAAGTGTTTTAAAACTCAGTTTTTATCATGTATAGTGATAAAAACCTTTGTTTTAAGGCCCTAACCATTAATATATTAGTTGAATACTTCAGATCCAAGGCCCTAAACCTTTGGTTTAAGGCCCTAACCATTAGTATATTAGTTGTTTTAACATCATTTAGGTGGCTGGAAACTCATTTTCCAGCCCTCTAAACTTCTCATTTCAAGTATTTCTACACTCAAATTTTTGCCCCTTTTTGGGGATTTTTGAACCAACTTTTCTAATAAGTTTTCTTTAGTGTTTACTATGATTTCCAACAAACATACCTCGCTGTTTTATTACAGGTTTTACACAAGAGGAAAGGAAGTGCTGCCTGTTTTGGTCCAGAAAAGCCTCAAGAACCATCCAGTTCAAAAAGGGGTCCAACCCCCATTTGTCTCTACTTCTTTTGGTATTTGTAAACCACAAAGAGAGGTTCTCTTGGGGTATTCTCAAATCATTTCAAAGGCTTTGTAAATCTATTATAAGTGGATTAGATTAGAGGTAGTGTAGCTCACTAGTTGCTAGTTTGCTTTTCTTGCAAGTAGATCTAGATTTTCCATTTTTACCCACCTTTCTCTTTTGAAGAGATTGTTGTGTGGTTAGCATAGTTGCTTTAGTTTAGTTTCAAGTTTTTTCATTTCATTTCAAGCACTTAGTTTTAGATTTATTTTCTGCTTTGTTTTTACTGCAAAGAGAGTAATAAACAACCTTAAATCCACCGTGTATCCTCTGTCCCTTCCTGTTATCTCCCTTTAGGGAACTCAGGTCGGGTTTGAAAAGCGGAAGGGTTAGGGGGTTTAGGGCTGAATTAGATAACTATTATTACTACTACAGTCTTTTGCTTTCACAGTTTATACACATTAACTTTCAAGGTCCAACGTTCAAGTACCAGCACCTCCCATAGGGGATACCGCTTGGTTGACCCTGTTGATTGTTTTAAAATAAACTTTGCACATCATCAACATTAACAAGATTTAAAATAAACCAACAGTTGTTTAGCCCCTCCTCCTCTACTTGGTCATCACTCTTTGGAGTATTCCAAGAAACGACGGGGGGTTGGATAAGCTCTTAGTAATAGGAATCCACCATATATTGTCTATCGCTGACTAAAAACGGTGACCTCGAAGGCTAGAAGGGGTAGAAGACCATGGGGGGTCTCTAAGCGTTTTACGTCCCTCTTGTTGAGCGTTGGGGCATCGGGGTTTCACCTGCGAGCTACAGGTGGACTTGTTTCCACTGTTTTGAGCACAACAACATTCCCTCTTTGGCTTTGGAGGATATGTGGTAGGGGTAGTCACATCCCTGGTTCTAAGACTTAAATCAAGATTAAGACACCCTTAAAATTTATTAAAATAAACCAAGAGACACTGCAAAACGCCCTACAAACAGGTTACTACAAAGCATTTCACTTCATTTCACAGCATAGATTTCATTTTTTCCTTTCAAGTAGTTGTTTCAGCTTTTGCAATCTCATATGTTGAATGGTTTAACAACTGTAATTATTTCACAGCATTTGTTTATCTCATTGATAACCTTTTCATAATTTGTGGATATTGTTTATACTGTACAATTGATTGATACTATTCATATGTTCATTTGCTTATACTGCTGAACTGACTATCATTGCTTTAAATGTTTAGTTAATCATTCATTTCTATGCATATTGTCCTTAGTATTCAACTTATTTCATTTGTAGTCTCATTCGGTTAGAAAACACTTAAACTGTGGATTAATTAATCCAAATCTGCATTTCATCTGAAAGTTGCATTTGTCTTGACTCCATTTCATTTATAGGCACTGGTTTTGTTAATCTAAAAAAGTTTGACTGTCATTGAAAGTGAAAATTTGCATTGCTTTGGTTGCTTGTCATCCTTTAGATAGTGCAAGATCTCAGCCTACACACCTTAATAAAGATCCCATTAACTAAATTGTTAATAAACTTAGGGACTACCCCCCTTGGCTCTGTCAGGATCTTGCCTAAACCGAGGAGTTGTGGACTGTGGTGACAGTGGTCCCCAGCTCTCACTTGCCCGCAAGGACACACATAGCAGGTTATTGACTTTCCTGTGTCATAAAGTGTGTATTAGGCAGAAACATCTTTGGAGTCGTTGTTGGGGACAAGTCTTTTGTCCTTGGCCTGAACATTAGTTAAATCATTTTAGATTTAATTCCTTAATTCTTCAATCTAATTATTTAAGTGTTAATAAAAAATTTGAAATAACCTTAGTTTTTTTTTTCTTTTACCCTTATTAGAAGTTTGCTTGTTCTCCAAGTGGCAACTCCACTTCAAAATATATAGTAAAGTATTCTACCTGGAGCCCTTTGGTTTGCTTAGCTCCCTCTTAGATTCTGAAAAGGATTTAAGAGGAAGTTAAACAAACTTGCTCCCTGCAGAATCTTTACAAGTCTTGGAGAAGAAGCCAATTTCTAATATCCATTTGTTGTTTATCCAAGTAAACCAACCTTAACAATGGATAATTATTATAGACCATGTGATTTCTCTAAAATTGTTGGTTATCCTCATGATGTTCCAGAAAAAGTTATAGATAAGTTGCCTTCTTTTCAAGGAGACAATGTTACAAGTGCTAAAGCCCACATCGAAAATTTCAATTTATGTATTACAAGATGGTGTATGGCACACAACCATGAGGATGTGAAGATGAAACTCTTTGTTTTGTTCTTAGAGGAAGAGGCCATTGATTGGTTAATGGAACCAAATAATAACAAGTTTAAAGACCTTAAGGGAATCATTGAAGCTTTTAATGATAAATGGGGAGATAAGAGGGATCACCATTCCTTGTTAACTGCCTTGCACTCTAGCCATAAGGAAGATAATGAAACAGTGGAAGGATTTAACAAAAGATTTAATAAATTGGTTAAGAGTCTCGCTCAAGATATTAAGCCTCCTGAAAAGGCCATCTTAATTTTCTACGCTCAAGGTTTTGAAGGGGAAATGAGATACCAGCTAAGCGATAAAGAGCCTATAAATGTTAAGGAGGCACAAGACAAAGCTATTAAAATAGATAAGAATATACAAGCTTCGGGGAAATCAAATGTTCTTAGGTTTTCAAAGGGTAGTCCTCCAGAGTCAGATAAAGTTAAGAAAGTTGAAAACCAGGAACCCCAAGGTGACTCTATCAAAGAGCTCGCCCGATTGATTAAGCAAATGGAAGAAGTCTATATTAATCAATTATCAGCTATGCATAATAAGATAGTTGCCATGGAAAAAGATAAGGGTAATAATCATAAGACAAACGATAGATGGCAAAAGGGTCTCCCTAAAGGACCCCCTTATCAAGAACAAGAAAGACATCCAGAGCTTATGGAAGCAAACAATTGATTTGATGATCCAGTAATCCCTTACTGTAGGGCTTGTGATGATTCACATGAGGAAGGGACTTGACACATTTTCTTTCAGATTATAAAGAAAAAGTTACCAGCTAGAGAAAGAATGGAACAGGTTAATACAATTGGTCATGAATGTGTGTTTGACAAAAATTAGGATTTGTTGGAATCAGTAGAAGATAGTAAGGACATGGTTTGCATGACTAGAAATATGGACAAAGTAGAAGAAACATGTGACCATGAGCTTACCCCTAAACAAAGTATATTTTCAAGTAATAATTTGAGTATGGATTTAGAGGGTTGGATCAATAATATAAAGGTATCAATTCCTGTAGCAGAGAGTGTAAAGGTTCCAGCCCAAAAGAATAAGCCACCCAAAGCTTTAGTAATTTCTCCTCAAGTCAGTAAAGTGTCGAACCATTTTCAGAATGTTTTAGAAGAAAAGACAGTCGAGGCATGCCAGAATGAATTAGTGTTTTTTCAAAATGTGGACAGTGTACATAGTGAAAAGGATCATGTTATTTTTGTTAGCTTCCTGGAAAATATAAAGAATGGAATTAGAATTAAGGAAGTTAACAAAATATGGCATGAGCAGTTTTTTGATAGTGTGGACTTTTGGCAAATTTTCAAAGATGTGAGACACTATCAAAGTCACAAGAAACAAGAAAAGGTCAAACGAGCCACAAATCAAGTTTTTCTTCAAAAAGATAAATACTTAGTGTCCTAAGGAACACTCTTTGTAATGTATCTCTAACCCTTTTCTTGGCAATCTTTTAAAAGTTTTGTATTATTTCATTCTTTGAAATTATTTATGCATATATGTATGATCATTGTGTAGTCATTTCATTTATTCATTATTGATCATTTATTGGTTTCTACATGAGGACTTATGTTGGTTATTGGTGAGAATTTGTGGTTACAGAGTCTGGAGATCTCGTATGCTCTTCGATGATCAAATACACGTCCCCAAGTTGGAGCCAGATGTTTCCCACCTATTTCGATTAGGTGGCAACCTCATGTACATTGAAGATGTACATTCTGTGCAGTTTGTACCATGGAAAATCCTTGGGATTTTTCCCTCAGAAGGGCATTTTTGCCCATTTTTCACGAAATGTCCACTCCTCTGCCTAGGATAATTAATGTAATTTTATATGTCAGCATGGGTCATTCCTCTAAGGATGTCACCGTGGACTTTATTATCAAGGAAGTCCTCTTCACCGAGTGTTTTTTTCCCCTTCCAATTAATTTTTGTTATTTAACAATTTTAATTGGTTGAGTTTTTCACTCACCAATCCTCCAAAGTGGTGAATTGGCGTTCTGATAATCAAGCCCATGAGGTGGCTAAGGTTTCAAGTTGTTGTCCATGACCATGCTAGCCATATCTTGTAGTCTTACGGAATTTCGTTAGGATTTTAAATTTTTTTTTTTTCCTAATTAATTTAACTTTACCATTTCTTGGTTAACTAATTAAGTTTTGATGTAATAATTTATTTTCTTAATCCTTGGCATTTTGTAATGGGGACTATGAATGCAAATGAAAATGCTATGACACCCCCTAAGCCATTGGTTCAAGTCCCATGCCATTCCGACAGGGGGTTAGGAAGTTAGACCAATTTTGGTTAAGATAGGGTTTTTTTCCTAGGGAATTAATTTAATTTCTTAGGGTAAAAAATTAAATTATTTGATTTTGAAGAAAAAAATCGAATAAGGCCGCGGTAATTAAGTTTGGGGGGTGGTTAAGCATAGTCAATTTTTATTTTTAAATAAACCCCTCCCCCCCATGGTCAAAATAATTTTTTGAAGATCTCCCAAGTGGGGCGCACCTCTTGTCCTAATAAAAGATATATTTGTTGGGTAAGAAAGGTATATTTGTTGGGTACAGTAATTGCTCGAAGGCTTATCGAGTATGTATACCTAGACAGACACACATTGAGGTCAGCAGAGATGTGACCTTTCATGAGGAAGCTGTGTTTCGTAAAACACTAGAGCTTTCATCGGAAGATGCAGTTACTCCACTTGAGTTTCCAGATTCAAAAATTCAAAGAGAGGAAGACGAATTTGATGATCAAATTCCAGATGTTCCTCCGAACATTGAAAGTCCACTGGAAGAACTACTTGAAGTTCCTCCTTCCAAAAGGAGACCTGCTTGGTACCGAGCACTGTTATCGGAACCAGACTGGAACCTGCAAAACCGGCCGGTCTAACTGGTTTATAGGGTTGGCCGGTCCAATCAGCAAAAAAAAATCATAAAACCGGATTTTTTTCCAAACCGGGTACCGAACCGACCTGAACCAGAGAAAACCGGTCGAACCGACCGGTCTAGACTGGGGA
Source organism: Pseudotsuga menziesii (assembly GCA_001517045.1). Lineage (NCBI taxonomy): Eukaryota > Viridiplantae > Streptophyta > Pinopsida > Pinales > Pinaceae > Pseudotsuga > Pseudotsuga menziesii. Next base: position 589,515 of record LPNX010876635.1, read on the forward strand.
CTCAAGAAACTCAATTTTAAAAAAAAAACATAAAATAGAACTTTGCTGATGTACTTTGGAGCCTCTTTGTTAATGTACTTGGGTTCAGAACCTCAGAGATGTATTGCACTAGGTGCTATTTTTGGATATTTGCACTAGGTGCCATATATGAGAAACTTTGCATATTTCTGTATTAATGGTTTGGATTCATATGTATGCACATTAATATATATGTTTTTCACAAAATATGAATATTTTATGTATTTTTTGGTTAAACGGTTTTTTACCCGGTTTTTTGTCGGTTCCGATCCGGTTCACATTTTGGGCTTCGCCGGTTCGATGACCGGTCCAGTTCCGATAACATTGGTACCGAGAGACGGTACAAGAAGGCGAGAAGCATAAAGCTCCTCCCGGGACTTTCAGAGAAAGCATAAGACCACAGAAGTACTCCGGCCTTATGAGTGAGCTTATCAATTCAGAACCTTCATCGTACGAAGAAGCAGCAAGTAAACAGGTATGGGTTTATGCCATGATTGAAGAGTATAAGTCAATCATGAAGAATGATGTTTGGGAAGTTGTTCTCATACCTACAGGAAAGTCAGTAGTGACTTACAAATGGCAGTGTGGAGAAGTATAAAGCCAGATTCGTAGCTCGTTGCTTCACTCAGAAAGAAGGCATTGACTATGACGAGACATTTGCTCCTGTTGCCGGGTACACTACCATCAGAACCATCATTTCACTTACTGCAGTATTCGGATGGAAGTTACATCAGATGTATGTAAAGACATCCTTTCTCAATGGTAAGATTGAGGAAGAAGTTTATATTGAACAACCTGAAGGCTTTGTGACTCATGGGAAGAAGACCCATGTATGTAAATTGAAAAAAGCCTCGTATGGACTAAAATAGGCTCCGAGAGTCTAGTATGCCCGGATGGATGGATTTATCCATAGCTTGGGGTTTTCCAAAAGTACAGTTGATTCCAACTTGTACTTTGAAGTTGTTCATAATCATGTCTTGATACTTGTTCTATACGTAGATGACTTGTTTCTTACAGGTGACGAACAGTTGATAGACCAATGCAAGAGGGAGCTTACCTCTGAATTCGAGATGAAAGATCTCGAATTGATGCATTACTTCCTTGGCTTAGAAGTCTGGCAAAAGCCAAGTGAGAACTTCCTAACAAAAAGAAAGTATGAGCGTACCAATGACTACCAACTTAACAAAGTTATGGGACTCAACCTCTAGTTCACAGAGTGTGGACTCTACTCTATACAGACAGCTCATTAGTTCCCTGTTGTATCTCATGCATACGAGACCAGACATTTGCTACACAGTAAATGCAGTGAGTTAGTTCATGTCAGATCCGAAGAACATACACTTGGTAGCCACCAAACATGTACTCAGATATGTGCGAGGTACTATCACTTATGGGCTCAGGTATACTTCCAGCAATGGAGTATTGTTATCTGGATATTCAGAATCAAATTGGGTTGGCAGTGTAGTTGACCAAAAAAGTACCTCTGGTTATTGCTTCAGTATGGGATCAACAATGATCTCTTGGTCCAACAGGAAACAAGGTTCCATACCTCAGAGTACAGTTGAGGCAGAGTATATTGCTACAAGTGATGTCTGCAAGGAAGCAGTTTGGCTCAAAAAATTATCTGATGTGTTCGAGGGAAAGCTTGACTCAACAATCATCCATTGCGATAATCAAAGTTGCATAAAGATTTCGGAGAATCCATTGTTTCATGATAGATCGAAACACATTGAAATGAGGTATCATTTCATCAGAGCACCTAATGTAGAGAAGTGCTCTGTAGTTGCAGTAAATTCATACAGATGAACAGATTGCAGATATCTTGACCAAGCCTCTAGCAGCATCAAAGTTCATTTACTTTCGTGACAAGCTTGGTATGGCAAAGAATGCCTCTCTCGCTGAGAGGGAGTGTTGATTTTTCTAAGCAGCATCAAGAGCCATTCTCTTAGGAGAATGGGGCCACCTGGTCCGGGACCACGATGAAGACTCAACCTAGTGTTGAGTGATCATTCTGTTGAATGATAGATATCTGCTCTGGAACCAGGATATAGACCAAGCTCTGCCCTGGGTAGAATCAACCTAGTGTTGAGTGACCATTCTGCTGAATGGTAGACATTTGGTCCGGGACCAATATGTAGACCAGTTAAGTACTGGTAGACTCAACTTAGTTCTGAGTAGCCATTCTCTTGGAGAATGGAGGCACCTGGTATGTTACCAGGAAAGCACTGTAAGCCCTAGACTGGGTCTAGGCGTGTGTGGTACTCTGACCCTTGATCTATGGGCTTTAAGTTACCTACCCTTGGTTAAGTTACCCTAGTATCGGATCTAAGTGTTACACAAACTGTGAGATAAAAAGCATTAGTAACTCTCTTGGTTTATGATGATGTACTTTTGGAATCAAAAAGACCACAGGGACACTTGGAAAAATTGCTAAAGTCAAAAGTCAAAAATAAATAAGGACTTTTGGTAAAAGTCAAAAATATATAAAAGACCTTTTTGGTAAGAAGGTAAAAATGAAATTAGGAAAAGATTAAAATATTATTATTTTATCTTCTCTAATTTTGGCCCACTTCCAGGTGAATGAAGACTATAAAAGAAGATCAAGTCTTCTCATTATTATATACAATTTTGCTCTCACGGGTGAAGTTGCTATTACTGAAGAAGACTGTTTTATGTTCTTGCCTCAGCTAGGGCATACATTCTCAGCAAACCCTTAGCTAGGGTTTTATCAGCAATTCCTTCTCAAAAATTCCGGGGCAGCCCTCTTCATTTTTTGGGCAAGGCACTACACTTTCTTGAACCTTGGGGCAGCCCATCACAGGCCTACCCGTGAGGGGTGAGGGTCCTTAGGCACCCTCAGGTAGCCCTAGAGCAAACCCACAGGGTTGTCGTAAGCCCACAGCACCTCCAGGCAGCCCATAAGGCTCACCCGTGAGGGTGTTGTAGCAGCTTGTGGTTGCACAACCCTCAAGGCAGCCCACGGGCCATCCCATGAGGCCTCTAACAAGCTGCCAAGCAGCACCAAATCTGCACAAGGCAGTCAGGCACCGACATAGGACATCCGGGCAGGAAAAAGGGGCAGTCGGACAAGCATTCGAGAAGATACGTACGGCTATTTACGGCTGGGCAGCAGTAGAGATCAGACTGACAAGTAAAATCAGATCTGGGCAGGGCAGCCTGTGATTTTCGGGCAAGAGAGAGAAAACCCTATTTTTCTGATAAAGTTCTAATTGGGCAATTTTTATGTAATCTGGAAATTTGTGGATCTAGGGTTTGAAACCCTCAATCTGAATTTTTCCTGAGAAATTTTACTATAACTGTGGTTAAAATCCAGAATTGGGTTTGCGGAACTTTTTGAAGAATTTCCTAAGTCATCTCATTTACCAGATGAGCTACTAATGCTTTTTGGGATTTTTGTCCTTTGAAGGTTTCCCAGTGAAAAACTCTTGTGTCCATTGTGTTGATGTGATGAATGTGTTTTTACTGCACTTGTTATTTGTTTAAGTTCAACTGCAAATTTTTAAGTATTTATGCTAATACTAAAAGTCAACACATATCTCTACCATGATCCCCTAAAGTAGGATCAAGAGACACCTTAAGGGGGTATGTGGAGGAAAAGTCTCATCTTCCTCCATGAATATCTCAACACCCCTTAGGCCTAGGAAACCAAATGATGAGGTGGAATCTCACAGCTTTTTAATTTCTTTTTAACTAATTAAATGAGAATTTATATGAGCATCAACGTTTAATTCCCTTTTACATAGTTTGTTCATTGAATTTCGAATGAAACACTTTATGAACTTTTTCTCGAAGAAAACCTCCTTTCTAGTAGTAGTAACTTCAACTTGGAATCTCTCCCACATGCAAAGTCCATTTGAGCCTGTTCAAGTTGTTTTAGAAAGCTTATAGACTTCGTCAACTGACCACCTGCGAAGAAAATGAAGACCTTATGCATTCTTCGACTAAGAAGATCCTCCTAGATCACAGCAACAGCAGAGGAGATCGATGAGTATGCTACAAGATTTTAGAAAGCGTTTTCTCTCTTTGTTGGTGGTTGAATAGAGAGAGCATCATCTATTACCTATGATGATACGGAGGACCAAACGAAGCATTCCATGATAGTTGGGCATTGACTAAGTGCGTCCACCACTCCTTCTACGTGGTATATTGACAATGGGCCTTCGAGTCATATCATAGGTGTTCGAGACATGTTCACCGAGATGACTGAGACAAGCTTGGATCTAGAGGTGGTGTTGGGTGTTGATACATTGGTAAGAGCATTTGGGCGTGGGATTGTCATTTTTGAGAGGGAGTCCATGGAGCCCATGACACTGAGGGACGTCTTGTACGTTCCTCGACTGAAGAAGAACCTTGTTTCAGTTTCCACTATTAAGGACAGGGGTTTTGGAGTATACGTCCTAGATGGGTAAGTTCGTGTCTTTCCAAAGGCAGCAAGACCATCTGCTACATATATGTCATCGAAGTCAGATGTGGAAAATTGTACAAGCTTCTCTTCCAGCCTCATCATGCACTGGAACATACTAGCAGCAGCAATGAGTTGTGCAGGTTGTGGCACAGGAGGATGGCCCATCTTCATCATCCAGCTTTGAGGATGCTAAGAGACATGACTATAGGTTTGCTAGATTTCAAAACAAAGAAGAGTGGTGCGTGTAGGGGGGCTGCTTTGGGAAAGTACAACAAGTCTGCTTTTCCAAGCAGTGACACCAAATCAGAGGGAGTGTTTGATATGATTCATTCAAACATGTGTGGTCCCATGTCATCTGCCTCTTTGACAAGTTTTGAGTACTACATCACATTCTTTGATGATTATTCCAAGAAGACCTGGATCTAGTTCCTGAGAAGCGAGAACTCAGAAGAAGTCTTGAAGAGGTTCCAAGATTTCAAATCTCTTACAGAGAACCAAACAAGGAGGAGGATCAAAGGACTGAGATCAGACAATGGGCGTGGGTATACCTCCAAGGAGTTTGATGAGTATTGCAGACAAGAGGGGGTAAAGAGGTAGTTAACAATTCCTTACACTCCACGACAGAATGGAGTTGCTGAAAGGAAGAACCGTGCGATAGTGGGAGCAACGAGAGCCATGCTGCATGACCAGAGTCTTCCTTTCCTTCTATGGGATGAGCCCTGTAGTACTGTTGTTTATGTTTAGAACAAGAGTCCTCACCAAGCATTGGGGAGTAAAACTATTGAGGAGATGTTTACTAGGAAGAAGCTTGAGATAGGCCACTTCCGCATTTTCGGATGCCTTACATATTCACATGTCCCTTCTACGAAGAGGACAAACTTGGAGGCTACTACAAAGAAAGGCATCCTTGTTGGGTATGATGAGACTTCGAAGGCCTTCCGCATATACCTTCCTACATAGAGGAAAGTTGTAGTAAGGAGGGAGGTGAAATTTGAGAAGCAGGCCTTTAGGAGATCTCGAGAGTCTGAGATGGAGTACAGCAGGTTTCTACTCCACAGGTGACAGCATCTCAGAGTAAAGGGTCACAGGTCTCGGGTTTGACAAACATACCTCTTCACACGCCTCGCCTCCCTTACTGATTGTTTAGAGTGATTTGTGTGGTCCGCTTCCTTTAAGTACTTCTTAACTTTCATTGATGACTTCTACATATGCACTTGGGAGTTAAAAACAAACGCGAATATGTTAACGACAAATTTATAACTTACTGCACTGTAAAGCTTTCAAATGCAACATACCTTGCACCATAAAGCTAATATTCTTCATCTCAAATTTTATAGCCAACTCTACCTTGCACCATGATATAAGCCCCTCTCTATACCTATGAGAAACAAATAATCTACATACAACACCAAGATGTGTGGATCAGACCCAACAAGTATGAAGTTCAATTTAGAATCCGCCTCATTTTTTGTTAAGCCCATGTTCTACAAGTATATATTAATCCCCGAATACCACACTCTATCTGGGTGCCTATTTGAGTTTGTACAAGGCTTTCATAAGCCTACATACATGAGACTCCCTCCCATGTACCTCAAAGCCCTTAAGTTGCTCTATACACATTTCCTCCTCAATGATCCCATTGAAGAAGGTTGTCGTCACGTCCATCTGGTGAATCCTCCAACTCATGATGAGGCAATAGATATAACAGCTCAAATGGAAGCACAGTTGGCGACAGGGACAAAAGTCTCCCTGTAGTCCACTCCCTCTCTCTAAAAGAACCCTCTCACCATAAACCTCACCTTGACCTTCTTGATGCTGCCATCTACAGCATCCTTAATCTTGAAGAGCCACCTGGAAGTCACCACAGACTTCCCCTCTAATCTAGGCACAACGTCCCAAATACCATTCTTCATGATGGAGGTGTACTACTCCACCATGGCATCACTTCAAACCTGTTGGTCGACTACTTCCTCAAAACTGTAAGGATCAGAATCTATGATGTTATTCATCAATGCCATATATTTCGGAAACTTCCTCAGAGGCCTACTCTAGCTCAAATGAACTCTAAGGGTCCTCAACATGCTCTCGAGCATCTCTCAAGGTCTGCTCAAACCATCTAGTTCTCCTAACATCACTGGAAGGAGCTAACTCCTCCCTTCGTGAAGACGACTCCCCAAACTGGAAGTTTGTGAACTTTGTTCTCCCTTCAAAGCCACCTGCTCCTCGCCCTCTACCACTACTGGTAACATGTGAGACTTCGTAGATGCCAAGTTCTCCTTGAACTTGACATCTCAACTCAACAAGTCCTTCCACTATGCTGGTATGAAGATCTTGTAAGGCTTTGAGGCGTCATTGTACACACCACAAATATGCCCTTCTTGCCTAAAGGCTCTAACTTTGTCCTCTTCTCCACATGCACATGGATGTAAATTCGACAACCAAAGAACCTGAGATGCCTAATCTCTGGTTTCACTCCGGTGAATGCCTCCTTAGAAGTCTGGTCCTCCAATATCTTGTGAGAACTCTTGTTCTTCAAATACACTATTGTGTTACATGCTTCTCTTCAAAAAAACATAAGGCCATGATCATGAATCATAGCCTTTGTAGTACTAATGATGGATCGGTTCTTTCACTTCGCAACCCCATTGTGTTGATGGTTGTACGAGACCATATTCTCCCTCTTGATCCCTAACTCCTTGCAAAAATCCTTGAAGTCATTAGAGGTGTACTCTCCCCCATTATCTAACCTCAAGACCCTGATCTTCTCCTTTGTCTAGTTCTCCACCTCGACCTTTAACTCCAAGAATAGACTAAAGACCTCATCTTTGGTCTTCATAAAAACGATCCAGGTTTTCTTTGAAAAGCCATCAATGAATGTTAAATAGTATGATGCTCCCTGCATTGATACTAATGACATCGATCCACATACATCTGAATGAATCAGATACAAAATCTTTTTGGACCTGTTATCACTCCATGAAACTCCTCTAGGTTGCAGCTCGAGGATGCCTAGTAACTTAAATGTTTTTAATGGTTTTTCTAAAAGGATCAAGTCAGATTACCTAAAGAACCTCACACACTCAAGACATGCATAAAACTCAATCAAAAGATAAGGCTTCTAACCACCAATTTTCAGAGGGTTGATAATAAGGTGAATAAATGGAGAACTTACTATGCTAGCAGATTCATACATAAAGCAATCACATATGAATGGCTAATCATAACAAGGAAAAAAATACTTGTAATTCAACACATCAACACATAGATAAGATGACAGCTATCTGGCATTAGATAAAAAGAATAAACCTGAATCAGACATTCAAGCACAAGTACAGAACAAAAAAGATATGGAAGTTGAACATATAATGGAAAAAGAGCTTATATTAAATGATGAATAACATGAGAAGCTTGATAACAATAAGGGTCTAAAAGTCTCCGAAGTCGAACCTTTGCTTCAACATAAGTCTTAGGCTTTATAGACTTTACAAAATTTATCTCAGATCCTGAAAAGTTGGATCTGATTTACTAAAAATAGATAAAATAACTGTTTTTTACAAAATTAGGTCAAAAACCCTAATTTAAGTGCTAACCTATCTAACTCTAATACTTGTTCACTCCTTGAACTCTTTGATAACTGTAGTGATCACTGAAGTAGAGCTATGACCTGTTATCTGACAGATAAGTCACGGTTTGTCAAAAGCAGGTAGGGTTTGTGACCCTTTTCACCTTGATGGCACCCTCAAAACTAGAAAAGACCCCCTCCACTAGCGCCTTTAATTAATTTTCAGCTTCATAATTCACCCCTGAGGTGTTTGTATCCGCCAAAACTGGTTCTGTGTAAACATATCATTCTGCACCCTTTTGTGCTTTTGGTGGTTAAGGAGACAAAATCCTGGGTCTGTAAGCTGCCGAAAGCTCTGCTTTTGGTGGCTAATGAACAGTTACTGCGTTCGCCTAAGCCACCGAAAGCTCTGTTTCTGCAAAATTTAATTAATCTTTTAAACAACCTCTTACAACTTTACTCCTGACCTTCTGGTACTTCTTCAACCTGCATAAGATTTGGAATATCAGCAACATCATGGGCTACCTCCAGGTCTTGGAGGCTTTATTGCAGCCTCTACTAGGGTTTCTAGCGCAGGGTGTGTTTTAGGGTTTGTATCCTTCTTTTCCTTGTTGTTTTAGAGGTTTTGGTGTTGTCCCTTTGATGTCTCTGCAGCCTGCCTAGGGTTTGGAATGGCAGCAGTCTCACAGGCTGCTTCTGGGCCAAAGATGCTTATTGCCACTGCTACTAGGGTTTCCAGCTTTTGGTGAGCTTGAGATTTAGGGTTTGACCTCTTTATCTACAACCTTGACAACCTGATCTTCCTGTAGAGCCTAGCGTTGTCCTTCATTAATCTCAGATTTCTTTTTTGCAACAGGGTATACATCCCTCTCATTTCTAGAGGAGAGTCATGCAATTCAGTACTTCTTTTGGTTAACCTTGCATTGGTTCTTTTGATTTCTCTCTCTAGGACCTCTAGTTCATATACGTGCCTTGATAGCTGGTTGATTCTCTAGGACCTAGGTTTACTTCGAACTCTTCAACATCTACACCAAATCTTCATGGACTGATAGATGAGGTTGAAAATGCCACCTGGAGGACTGACAAGCCATCTTTTGCCCTAAAAATTTGGCCAAACTGCTGAAAACTGGGGCTCAGAGATGGATTTGGTCCTTCAAATCTGTAACACCTGTGTATAAACCGAAAGAGGTTTTTGTAGATTGGTTTGTCTTGAGCAAAAACCTCTCTCAGTTTTTTGAAATTCGTTTTCTTTTTCCCGATATCTGTATTTCAAAAACATGTGTAAAACAAGGAAATTCTGATATCCAAAAATTAGGCCTCAGAGATGGATTCGATTCTACCAATCTGCAATACCTGTAGGAAAACTAAGAGAGGCTATTGTTCTCTGACATGTTAGGAACAATAACCTCCGAGCGTTTTGCAAAATGACTCTCCAGTCACTCAGAATCGTTATTTTAAAAAAAAATGACTTTTCGCAGTAAAATGACAATTTCGATGGCTTGGAAAACCCTAGCTTCTGTTTTTAAGCTGCCGAAAGCTGGGCTTTTCAGTGGCTAATGAACGTTGAGATATTCGCCTAAGCCACTGAAAGCTGATATTCTAACATTTTATTAGAAAACAGGGTCAATGAGCTTTCGGTGGTTAAGGTAGTTCGGGATCCCGTTTTAAGCTGTCGAAAGCTGGGCTTTTCGGTGGCTAATGAACTGTTGAAAAGTTCGCCTAAGCCACCGAAAGCTCCTTTTCCAAAATTTATCAAAAAACGTAGTTAACAGGCTTTTGATGGTTAACGTAGTCCTGAGTCCAAATTGTTAGCTGTCGAAAGCTGGGCTTTTTGGTGGCTAATGAACTGCTGAAAAGTTCGCCTAAGCCACCGAAAGCTAAACTTCTAAATTTTTTGAAAAAAACAGAAGACAAGACATTCCAATTTTGTTAATCACCCAGACATATCTCATAATATGCCTTGAAATCTTCATCACTATGCAAAAATAAATTGTCCGAGTTTGACCTATAGATAAATTTATTTAGGAGATAACACGACCTACTCTCACTGCTTAGAAAAGCATCCTCCGCACATGCCTTGTTTCTCTACACTAAAATTTGAAAGACCAATGACAATCTCCTCGGAATCGACAACACCCTATAATGCATGTGTCCCATCCTCCTGTGCCATATAGCTCACACAAGTTGTCATTATCATGTACCAAGGCCTGAACAGGCTTCCCCTACAACCTGTATAAGTAGCCTTCTCTAACCCCAATCCTCATTGTTGTGTCAGCACTATCTCTCTCTGGACGTATGAGTACTTGCCCTTTCGGAAAGATGACGACAAAACCTCTATCCTCCATAACTGAGACAGAGAGCAGATTCTTCCCTCTCCCTTTACTACATCATTGGCATCATCACCAAGATCCACATGGAACCCCAAGTCCGTCTTCATTAGACGGCTAAATATCTCTCGTGCTTTCGTCATATGACGAGATGCACCACTATCCAAGTACCTTGCGTTCCTAGCAACTATGTTGGTGGAAAGGCAAGAAACTAGAGAGAAGTCACTCTCGAACTTTGCAGCAAACTCACTCAACTGAGTTTTTGTAGATGTTGCTACTTGTTGCAATTCTCCTTTCCTCTTTTCTTCTAAGGACACTGAGATGCATAGTGCCCATTCTTCTAGCACACAAAGTAATTGATCTGGCTCAAGTCATTCTTCTTCTTCCCAGGTTGTGAAGTCGCCCCCTCATTGTTATCCTTGTTGTTCGAAACCTTTCCTTTGCCCTTTCTTGTCTTATTGAAAAGGGCCAAGTTCTCAACAGTACCTACCTACTCCTCTTCAGTCTCTTCCTGGATGCAATCATCTCAAAGCTTCTACCAATATGAAAGGTTCTCCCGACCGCAAATCCTCTTTACAAATGGCTCACAAGTCTTGGCAAACCAATTCAATGCCACATTAACAAATTTTTTGTCATCCACTTTCTCTCAATGGTTGCAAGTTGATCACGTATCTAGGTAATCCTCATGAGATAGTTGGGAACATTGTCAGATTTTGACATATGGACGAATCTGAGTTTATTTTTCAAAATAATCTTCCTGTTCATGTTGTCACTCTCGAACAAATCCATTAGAGCCTTGAAAATGTATCTCGTCGACTACTTCTCTGTCACATGAGGAATCGAGTGATCCTTCACAATGTCCAAGATCACTCTCTAGACTTTGATGTCCTTCTCATGAGTTGCCTTTAGTGTTGTATCTGTCAATACAGGAACGGCCTTCTCCACAATCTCTTAAAGGTCATGTTTCTTCAAAAGCAAGATTAGCGTTGCTTTCCAGAGCAGGAAGTTAGATGCCCCATCTAATTTGTCCTCAAATCTAATATTGGTTGCTTCCATTTCTAGATCTGATCAAAATAATTGGCGTGTGCTTATTCCTCCAAGCACCCACAAGGATCTACTGTTGTGAATCCCAAATCTATACTAAATTTGTCTGCTAGACACTCAACTCTAATAGATTTGTTGTTGTAAACTTCAAACTTGCCTCCCTCTCAGAGTGAAAGCTTTGATACCATGTTAATTTTTCTAATCCCATCACCTAGATAATTATTTCCTAGTGATTTCTTTCTCAATAATTAAATTCCATTCTCAATAATTAAATTCCAGCTCACTAAATAATTTATACCGCCTAAAATTATTAATAGAAATTAAATAGCGGAAGCAAAATCAAAACAAATCTCTCAATAACACATGAACAAAAAAATTATGCCCTTCAAATATGCTTTTCATTAAAATAATATCCAAGCATACAAGGGCTCCCTTACTGGGAAAATGCTCCGATGAAGAAAATACAATCAATAGCAAACCTGGCAAATTTTCCCTCTTGAGAAGCTCGTTCCCTACAAATTTGCCACAAAAAACGCCTCTGCACATGTTGCAGCCTCTGTATGGCCTGCTATATGATCCATACAACCTCAAGAAATTTGCCCAAGGCTTATTGTACAATTGTACAACATGTACGACTTCTGTAGGTCTGTACGGCCTTTGTTGGGTTGTAAGACCTCTACTTCAACTTGCTGAGCCTCTTCTTGTTGGTACGGCCCTCTGCAAAGTCTTTTGGATGCTTAGCCTCAGATGTAGCTGTGGAGGTAAAGAGGCTGATTTTGGATGATCAGTTTTGGGCTGACGTCAAATTCGTTGTGGAATCTGTAGAGCCAATTTGTGATATGCTTCGCTATGCTGACACAGATGGTCCATGTTTAGGCGAGATTTATGAGAACATAGATTCTATGTGTGAGAGGATCTAATCCATCACAGATAGATTCTATGTGTGAGAGGATCCAATCCATCACAGATAGAAAGATCCTAATTTATGGCCACAGTTGCAATCTTTTATACATGGGAGGTGGAATAAATTGAACACGCCACTTCATATGGCAGCCTATGCAGTAAATCCAAAATGGTATGATTCCAAAACAGGAAGAAGGCCTCCTTCCCAAGATAGAGAGGTGGTGAAGGGGTTTATGACCGCTATCAAAAAGATGTATGGTTCTTCAGAGGAGGCCTCTGAGATACGATCTCAATTTTCCCAATTTGCACGTGTGCAAGGTGTCTTTAGTTCACATGAATCAAAGGCAGATAGGTAGAAGAAGAAGGATCTGATTGATTGGTGGTGGCTTCATGGTGTGGATGCTCCTAAGTTGCAGCAGTTTGCAATACGATTACTTGGGCAGGTATTTCCTTAACTTGCTTATGTATTAAATTTGAATTCATCTTACAAATTTACAAATATGACTCTATGAGCTTTCCACTAACAATTTCTATTTTCCATACAATTAGTTGGACAGGTAGTTAGTTCCTCATCTTGTGAGAGGAATTGGAGCACTTATGCTTCCATACATTCAGTGAAGAGAAATAGGTTGGGGTCAAAGAAAGCAAAGAATCTAGTGTACATTCATAGCACACTTCGTCGCATATCTCGAAAAGACCCAGGATAAAAGGAGGGTCCTTTCAAGAGATGGGACCAGTACGTAGATGATGCTATCTGTGTGGATGAAGAGATACAACCAGATGGCCTTGTTGAGTTACCTCTGGTTACTATTGATGAGCAAGAGCCTCAACTTGAGAGTGATTCCTATCTAGAGAGCTTGTTGACAGAGGACCTTAGTGATGTTGATGACATTGATGCTGAGGATGTTGATGACATGGCTTGAGGAAGCCAAATCTACTACTTTGTTCATTGTTCAGTTTCACTGTTTTGAACTTTTTATTTCATGTCTGAAAATGCCATTAGGCAAATTTTGAATGTAGTTTGACAATGTTGAATGGACTCAAGGAGTCATGGACATACATTAATATATTATTTATGTTTGAATGTTTCGAATTTTCAATGTGAAATGTGAATGTTCATTGTTCAATGAATCAATGACGAAATATGAATATGCATGTATGACAAGATGGCCAAGGTCACCTTGGGAAGGAGATTTCATATTGCAATAGCCAAATCACAAGCTGAGGTGGATGTGAGGAATGGAAACAGGCAATGATTGGTAGGGCCCTTAGAGCAGGAAAGGCCCAGGGAAGGATCACCTAATGTTGATCCTATCTTTTAACGCGAGGGGGTTAGGGAGCTCCCCCAAATTAAAAGCTCTAAAAAGAATGATCGACAATCTAAAACCTGCGATCATTTTTATTCAGGAAACAATGATGGAGGGAGAAAAAGCCAAGGAAGTTTTGGAGTCGTGGCTGAAGGGTTGGAGCTTTGGACACATCAGTTCTGAAGGACATTCTAGGGGTCTGATAACCGCCTGGAATCAGGAGTATGAGGAAGTGCAAGTGGTGAAACACAGCATAGTGCTGAAAACAGTTCTCAAGGAGAAAGCCACAGGGAAATCTTATGCTTTGTATAATGTATACGAACCCTACCAAGATCGAAAAGGGTTTTGGGAATCTTTCTTCTCCTCAGGATTGTTGGAGCCATTGAACATGATACTTGATGGGGACCTGAACCTAACCCTATCTGAAAAAGAAAATTGGGGAACCTTAGCTCGCCATGATGGACTAACCTCCTTCTTTGCGGAACTCTTTGAATCCAAGGAGCTGGTGGACCTTCAACCGCTGAAGCTAACCCCGACGTGGAGGAACAACAGAAGCAAGGATCAGGCCATCTCTAAAAGGTTAGATAGATTTTTGCTTTCAAAAAATTTGCTTTCAGGGTCCTTAATAATTAGAACATGGGTCGAAGTAAGAGGTCTGTCAGACCATCTCCCACTTCTCCTACAAATTCAAAACCCAGAAATGAAACCGACGGCCCCATTCAAATTTAACCCTGCTTGGTTGTTGGAGGAAGACTACCAAAAGCTGATAGGAGATACATGGATCCCGCTGGTGGTAAACCCTAATATCACCTTCATGAAACAACTTTCGAAAATTTTACAAAAAGTTAAGAAGGTGTCAAAACCTTGGGCTAGGGTTTACACGGCCAATCAACAGAAACAACTCAAGGAAGTAGAAAACTCCTTAAAAGAGATTTACGAGTAGAATAACTTTGGAATTTTTACAAAGGAAGAATTAAAGGAGGTTAGGGAAAAGGAATTAAAAAGAGGAGAATTGTTGGCCAGGGAGGAGGAGCTACTAAGGCTAAAAGGCAGAGCTATTTGGATAAAAGGAGACAACAATACTAAGTTTTTTCACAATTTCGCTAACCTTAGAAGGAATCAGAACATGATTTCGACAATAAAGGACATGAATGGGGTAATGGTTAGCTCCTTTAAAGAAAAAAAGAAGGCGAAGGAGAGGTTTTTCAAAAACCTATTCAAGGAATCAGAAGGTTGTAATATCCAAGAAATCCTTAAGGTCATTAATTTGTTTCCAACAATGATAAATGAAGAAATGAACAATTTCCTGAAGGAAGAGGTCATAGAGGAGGAGCTGGAGAAAATTGTGTACTCCTTTCAGAAAGGTAAGAGCCCTGGCCTAGATGGGCTTACCATTGAATTTTTTCAAGGGTCTTTTGACCTAGTGAAAGAGGACTTACTAAAGGCTGTGCAAGAGTCACAAAGGGCAGGGAAGGTATTGGGAGCCTTGAATTCCACATTCTTAGCTCTCATCCCTAAGAAACAAAACCCTTCCTCCTTTGAAGAATCCAGGCAATCTCGTGCTGCAATGTGGTTTATAAAATAATCGCAAAGATTATAGCCCAAAGGTTGAAGCCAATTCTGAGCAATATCATAACAAAGGAGCAGTTCGGATTTATGTTCAACCGTCAAATTCATGATGCGGTGTCCCTTGAACAAAAAGCAATTCATACCATTAAGCGGTTTAAAAGCTCAGCCTTTGCCTTAAAACTGGATCTCTCCAAAGCCTATGATAGGGTAAACTGGACCTTTCTAAGGCTAGTAATGATTCAGATTGGGATGCGTTCACTCAGCTTCCTTTGCAGGACTGATTAATGGATCACCCTCAAACTTTTTCAGGGCTACAAGAGGCCTTAGACAAGGGTGCCCTCTTTCCCCTTTCCTTTTTCTATTGATAGCAGATGCCCTGAGCAGAATTATAAATCAAGCAAAAAGGGATGGCTCTTATAAAGGAATAATGGTAACTAATTCAGAAGAACTATCTCGCATCCTATATGTGGATGATGTCGTAATGATGGGAGAGGGTACATGGGGAAACCTAAAGGAAGCAGAGCAGATTCTGGAGTTATACAAGAAAGCTACAGGAATGCATATTAATGTGGAAAAGTCCATTCTCTCCGAAAATGGTTTTCCAGAGGAGGTAAGAGATAGGCTTAGGGCTGAATTTCCTTACATTATAAAACAAATGGATGAAGGGTTCAAATACCTAGGGTTTGTACTCAAGCCTAATGCTTACTCCTTTAAAGACTGGTTGTGGCTATACAAGAAAATTGAAGGTAGAATTGGGTGTTGGACTTATAAGTTCTTATCCAGGGGAGGAAGGTTGGTTCTGCTTAAGGCAATCCTTCAAAGCATCCCGGTATATTGGGCCACAATTGCTTACATCCCAAAGGGCATTTTACAGAAATTAAGGAAAAAATTCTTCTCCTTCTTATGGTCTACCAATAGAAATTCGGAAGGAATTCCTCTAGCTAGATGGCAATTGCTAACCATTCCGAAAGATTTAGGGGGTGGGGCATTAAGAACCCCTTTCTTTTCTGTGAATCATTGGCTACCAAAACATTATGGTGCCTAATCAAGAATCCTGACTCCTTATGGGGGAAGGCCTTAATCTCCAAATATTGTCCAAATGGGTCCATTCAAGATTGGATAAGGAAACGAGAAAAATCCTTCAAGAATGGGTCTATAGGATGGAAAGCACTGGTTTTAGCCTTCCCTCAAGTAGGGAACTGGTTGGCATGGTTGGTTGGAAAAGGAAGAGAAGTAAGGGTAGGAGAAGATATGTGGTCAGGAGCAGGGGAGAGTTTTAAACTTTCAGAAGGCCTAATCTTAAAACTAAGAAGCTTAGGGATATTCACCCTAAACCAAGCTTGCTCTCTATCATTACAAAGGGAAACTCTCTGGAAGAATTCAGAGGACTTAGGTCTAGAGGAAGGACTTAAGGAGGAATGGGAGGAATATGTTTCATTGCTCAAATCTAGTTTATTCATTTAAAGGAGGAGAAAGAAGATAAATTGGTCTGGACCAAAAATTCTGTTAATGGAGATTTCACGGGCAAACTAGGCTACAATACTTGGGCATGGGAGCAACATCAGGGAAAGAAGGTGGATTGGTGGAAGCAATTATGGAAATCTGAAGGCCCCTTAAAGGCCAAATTAACCTTGTGGTTGACTCTCAATAACAAGCTCTTAACTTGGGATAACTTGCAGAGAAGAGGATGGATTGGTCCAAATCGATGTGCACTTTATTATTCAAATGAGGAAACTGTCTCTCATTTGTTTAATTTCTGTTCTTATAAAGAATTTGTGTGGAAGGCGGCATGCACAGAATTAAAGTATCAAGGGACATCGAGGATCTCTCTTGAACACAGAGCAAAAGCATGGTGGAAAGAAAGATCGGTATGTCTATATAGTTCTTTCCCATCCCTTTTCTCTTATGGAATTTGGTGGGCTAGAAACACTGTCATTTTCAATAATAAATTGATTCCTCTTGAAGTAACATCAGCTCTTGTGATACAGTGGGTCAAGGAACATAGATCCCAAGAAAAAGAGCCAAAAATCAGAGTTTTGGTTCCTTCAAAGATGAACAAAAATATTCCTTGGGCCTTTTTCGATGGTGCAAGTCAAGGGGACCCTCCCGCTAGGAAGATCGACAGGAGTGCTTTACCTCTCAAACAATCATAAGATCCAAGCAAGGTTTGCTCCAGGACATTGCATCAATAATAAGGCAGAACTTGCAGCACTGCACTTGGTTCTGAATTTGGCCATAAACAACAATATATCTCAATTGCAAGTTTTCGGGGATTCCAAAATGGTGGTTGATTTGGTGAACAGGAAGATTCAAATTAATGCTCCACTTCTACAAAACCTATTGAACTCTATCAAAAGGCTGTAGGAATTCTTCACAGGTTTCAAAATATCTCACATTTATAGAGACCTGAATATGGAAGCAGATGGACTATCCAAGCTAGCTCTACTACTGGATCTAGGTAAAGTGGACACAAAGGAAATTTCAAGAATTTGATCTCAATTACTGAAGTTTTTAAATTATGCCAATGAAGATGTATAAAGGACACAACATCATAGCACTGAACATATGAGACTCAATATTTTATGCCAAGATTTGAAAGGCATAGCCTGGATATAGAACTTGTATTCTTGGACAACCCACAAGAAAAATTACGAGAATTTTTGTGATGAGAGGATTTTCGTTCTTCTGTAATGAAAGTTCCTCTGGAACAGTTTATGGTCACTCTTTATTTAGAGTGGCAGATATTTTCCTATTGGAGAATATATTATTAATAATTATATATATTATAATATATATATATATAGTACCCCCGACGTACTGAAGTACCTGTTTCAAAAAGTGTCATACCCGTACCAGTACCCGTCCTCGTACCCACGTTTCCTAGCAACATAGCAAATATATATATGTTAAGAGTTGTTGGAGCCAACCTACGTGGAGTCCATCCTACATGGAACCAACTAGAGCTGACTACATGCTTGCACGAGTGTGTGTTGGGGCCAACAGGAATGGATGCAGAGCACCAAAATATGATTTAAATGCTCATAACAAGACTTATTGCTTCACATTCATACAAAATTCAAAGTTACCTACTATAAAGAGACCTTACCATAGAAGATTTGATGTTAATCCAATCAGCAAAAATTGAACCTACTCCTATGCAATTGACAAGAAAACTTATCTTTACATGTGCTTTTGCGACATCCTATGTCACACGGTTCATGTTGAGGTTTAGGTTCGGGTTAGACGACCTTCAAGTTTGATTGAGGTTTGAATTTTCCGATGAGGTTCGGATGAGGTTTGGCATTAGGTTCGCATATATATATATATATATACAACAATTGAAAATAAAAGTCAATAAAAATATATAAATAAAAATAATGATGAATAAATACTTATAAATAACTTAAACCATTAACCACGATCAAATCTAATAATAAATGCTTCTATCAAAGTTTAAAAAAACAATGAAATTGCAATTGCAAAATGAAGTAAAATGTATTCTTGAAACTTCAAAACTTAAACAGACATCCTTATCTCAAATTCAGAAATTTTAAAACAGGTCAAATCTTAAACATTTTTTTTATCCCGTAAACATTTACTCTAAGTCGTGTGGTTGCTCACGGACCAGTTGACTCGCAGACCATTTGACATAGGCTAGAGCTAACGCCGATGAGTGAGGGTTTCGTATTCCTTGGCAGCTTGGGTTGAATCACAGACTGTCGACGCTCCAATCAGCAATATATTCATTGGCAGCTCAGGCTAATACGCAGAGGGACGAGATGTGGGCCAAGATGTTGCTCAGGAGTTCATTGTCGTCAGAGATGTTAGTCGAAACCGTATCCACCGACAAACTGAAAACCCTGCCAAAAATGTGCTCAAACCAATGCCAAACCTAAACGGATTTTTTAAATCTTTTTAGGTTCGCCGAACTTCAAACCTGGAGGTTTAGGTGCGGCAAACCCTGTGGTTTAGGCAACAGATTGTCAACGAGTCCAATGATCTCCTAAGATATCTAATTGCTCCTCGTCGAAAAGTTATTAAAAAATCCCAAAGAACAATAATAGAATAAATTATGGTAATGATTAAATCACAAAAAGTTGGAAATTGCAGAGATATGGTAAAGGCAGCCACCAAAAGCTGATAAATTGAACAAAATCTTACTTCTGTTCAACAAAGAAATACATAAAAACCTACCTCAAACATGCTCTCTGTATCAATGACAAAGAAATAAGTGGTTACTTCAAGCAAATATACACATGCTTTATACTCCCTTGCAATCATAATCCTCAGGGAAAGGAAGAAAGTTTCCAGCAATTATTTAAGTTTAATATTCTTGAAATTTATAGAATACACACCTCCTCATCAGCTTCTTCTTTGGTAGCAAATGCAGTATGACCTTCTTGCCAAAGAAACTCACGACTCCTGCATACACATAAGCCTGTTATCATTCTGTTTGTTTGCCATCCTTTCAAGGAACCAAATTTGAAGCCTTCAGAAGGTATCATAAATATTCTTCCCATAAATGATCAAATGTGAGGTATCATTTTCCTCGGAAAAAAGAGTGTGATATGTAAATTATTTTAATCTTAGTCTCTTTAATTAAATCTACCAATTTTTTAAATGAAAGCATTATCATTGATGTTGCTATGAGCCACATTCTAGACCCCCTCATTCTGAAAATTAGTTGGATTATTAACTTCTAACAAAAATAGTCACCATGCTCTTAGTTGGGATTGGAGAATATAGGCTTACACAGTATTTGAGATTTAGGAATAAGCTGGCAGACACATTAGCAGACAAGTTACTAGATCTTCATTATAGCAGATGGTTGAGATTAAATATGAGACATGAAAATTTTTGGTTGGGGCAAACACATAACAGAGCCATAACTCTCACAAAGTAGGTTTGTCAGTTACTACAATTATAGTGCTTGGTAGTTCAACAAATTAAAATCACTACGGGTGGTTCCTTTCTTCCAGAAAGCTGCAACAAAACTTGCCTTAGCTTCTTTACTGGATAGTCTCAGAAAAAAGAAAAAAAACTGACATTAAACAGAATGGATGGTTATTGAACAAAAATCAAAAGACAGTATACAGACCAAAGGGCTTCCCATGCCCAGTACTGACCAATTAAGTCTGAAAAGCGAGAAAAATAACAGGGAAATGTATAAATATTTCGACCATTGAAGCCCATATTGAAGAACTGAAAAGAAACAGCAGATGTGTGAAATACAATGAAGAAAGAGAAGGTTCAACTAGCAAAAAGAAGAACCTATTTATGTTAGTCTCTGAAATGTGCCAGGATTAAAGATTTGTTTGCAGTCTTTGAGGAAAATATATAGATCAAAAGATCCAATGGCCAGAAAGTAAGCTTTTAACAAGGATCAAACATTTTTATCAGAAAAAAAGAAAAGAAAAAAGTGTAAAGGAAAAATAAAGAGTAAAAACATTAATTAATAGGCACAACCTACATTAATCGTAGCTCATCCATCCTGCATGTAGGTAGGTCAGCCTACGTTTAAATATTATCTAAGGTCATTGTTTTGACACCAATTTCAATGCATTCTCTCATCAAAAGTCCACACACTTCTTGCATAGTTGCAGCAGACTTTCAGGAATGAATTTTTCACTCCTAAAGTGATAATTCTTCCTCGATACAACCGTAACCAGCTCAACATGGCATCATCACTACATCAACAAGTATTTGTTTGCAATCTTTGAGGAAAAAATATGTGATCTAAAGATCCAATGGCCAGAAAGTAAGATAACTAGGATCAAACGTTTTTATCAGAGAAAGTAAAAGTGACATCATTAATTAATACGGCCAACCTACCCTAATCATAGCTCAGCCTTCCCACATAGAGGTAGGGTCAGCCTACATTAAAAGATTACCTAAGGTCATTGTTTTGTCACCAATTTCAATGCATTCTCTCATCAAAAGTCTTCGCACTTCTTCCATAGTTGCAGCAGAATTTCAGAAATGATTTTTCACTCTTAAAAGTGAAAAATCCTCTTCAAGACAACAGCACCCACCTCAATGTGGCATCATCACTACATCAGCAAGCATCTATGAATTCTAATTATGATTTGGGGCATTCTCTTTTGCCAACGAGGCATTGTAACAGCATTTTAATCTAAATTCTGGTTTGTTAATATATAGAATAGGCATAGTTCTTTGCAATATTTAATTTACCCAATTGCCTCATAATGAGCCACAGACTTGGCCAAAGGTGGGTGATAACAAGCTCGCATGGCCATTGCCTATTTATTGATAAATCTCAACTGTAGATGATATTTTACATCTTTAAATGCTAATATTTAGGTCTGATTTCCATTATGTACATATATGAACTAGTATTCACCTTCAGGTGCTATTATCCACATTTTTTCAAGATCACCAAGTTTCTGAATGACAGCAATCATGCTATGGAACAGAGCCATATGTTAAAGAACTAAAACCATGTGTAACCTTTGCCACATGAAAATTGAAATTGAAATTTTCTTAATATCAGCGAATGACTACAATAGGTCAGTGGAAATGGAGAGTACAACATACATTAACAGCCATAAGGGAGTGCATAAACCATCTCCAAGTAAAGAGAACAATAAGAGAAGCTAAATCTAACACTAAATAAGTAACAGTGTTGGTTATATCCCGCCTGCTAAGCTTCAAATCCTCCATAGACATGTTATGCACCTTGTCGGCTGTCTTGCCTGTGCAAGAGAAGTGTTTCAAGCAGATGGGACCAGGTGCAAGACTTTAGCAACTTTGGTAGAATAGACCCCCCACCCACGACATCTTAGCCAAAGGAATCTTCCTTGAGTGTTGTAAGCCAGCTACACTTCATTGTAATATTCCTAGAATGGGGAACAACATGCTTGTTGCATCATGATAAGAGGGAGCATCCTATCAAAATAAAACAATAACAGTAAAGCATAGCTACCAAAAGGCAGGATCAAATCGGTCTGACCCTGATGCATCAATCTTCCTCCAGTTGGAAACTAGAGGTATGGCCATAGGCTTGCAGTCCTCCATCTTGAATCTCTTCAAGATCTCTACTGCATACTTCCCCTGTCCGATGAAGAAGCATCCATCTCTTTGCCAAACCTCCAAGCCCAAAAGGTAATGCATCAGCCCAAGGTCTTTCATCTCAAACTCCACTGCAACGTTGGACTTACAAACTCCAATCAACCTCTCATCTCCCGTTAAAAAAGAGATCATCCACATATAAGACCAGTATGAGAGGCACCTCACCTGTCAAGAAGTACAGGTTGTGGTCAGCCTCACTCCGCTGAAATCCCATCTCCTGTAAATAGTTGTCAATCCTCGAGTACCATGCTCGAGGTGCCTACGTGAGCCCGTAAAGAGCTTGATGCAGTTTGCATACATGCGTCTCCCTGTTCTCCACATCAAACCCCTCTGGCTGCTCAATATATACCTCCTCCTCCATAACTCCGTTGAGGAAGGCAGCCTTGACGTCCATTTGATGGAAATGCCAACCCATCTCAGCTGCTAGTGAGAAAATGGTCCGAATGGAAGAATGCCTGGCAACAAGGTTGAAGGTCTCCTCATAATCAATACCCTCCTTTTGTGAAAACCCCTTTGCCACGAAGCGCGCCTTGTACTTCTCCACGCTTCCGTCTGCTGCATGCTTCGCCTTGTAGATCCATCTGGATCCCACCACCTTTTTAACTTGTGGCCTTGGCACAACCTCCCATACTTGGTTTTTCACAATGGAGTCATACTCCTCAACCATAGCTTCCTGCCACACATCATGTTGTGCAGCCTCCCCGAAGCTGGAAGGTTCAGAGTTAATCAACTCTGTCATCAGTGCCATATAACTAAGCCTCTCTGGTGGCACACTCCGTCTAAAAGATGTCTGTGGAGGATCTACCTACCTAGAATCCTGCACTGTGGATCTAAACCACTTAGGCCTTGGCCTAGTGTCAACCTGCTGCGGCTGTTGGATATCCGTCTCCTGCTGCAGCTCATCCTTCAAGTCAATGACTGAAGGATCCTGTCCACCTGACTCCCTCTAACCACCAGAACCTATGCTCTGTGTTTGTACCTGTACCTGTACATTTGGCTCCTCCAACTTGACTCCCGACTCCTGTGCCAGCTGTTGCTCTACTGGTAAGTCCAAAGATCTCCGCAAGGCCCTGTCCTTATCGAACTAGACATCCTTGCTCACAATGATCCTCTTGTGAGCGGGAATGTAAACTCTATATGCCTTCGAAATCTCGCTGTAACCAACAAGTAACCCCTTCTCTCCAAAAAAGTCCAGCTTCTTCCTATTGTCAGCATGAACATGACAATAGCAGACACTGCCGAATATGCGAATGTGACTCACATCTGGCCTAGTGCCTGTGAAGACCTCCTCCGGTGTCTTCCTCCCCAAGGTTGTGTGGGGACACCTGTTCTGAATGTATACTACAGTCCTGTATGCCTCGGCCCAAAGGAATAGTGGTAATCCCTGATCAAATAGCATGGCCTTGGCTGCTCCAACCATAGTCCTGTTCTTCCACTCTGCAACTCCATTCTGTTGTGGGGTATGGGGCACAGTGTGCTCCTTCTTGTTCCCCTCAGCCGAACAATACTCCATGAACTCATTGAAAGTGTACTCACCCCCATTGTCTGTCCTCAACACTCGAATCTTCTTTCCTGTTTGGTTCTCCACAAGAGTCTTGAACTCTCGAAACCTCTCAAACACCTCTGACTTGTCCTACAGGAAATAGATCCAAGTTTTCCTGGAATAGCCATCAATGAAGGTTACGCAGTAACTGTAACCACTGAACAAATGGACACTCACAGATCCGCATACATCCGAATGCACCAAGTCCAAGGGCTCCTTAGACTTGTGCTCACTTTGTGGGAAAGGCTTCCTAATGTTCTTCCCCAAAGCACAACCTTGCAGTGGTTATGCTTTTCCACCTGTACCTGAGGAACTCCAATGACTCCCTGTCTCAAATGCTTCAGTGCTCCATGGTGTAAGTGTGCCATCCTCCTATGCCACAACTCACCCTAACTGCTGTTGCTGCTGCTGACTAAAGCCTTTGCAGGCTCAAAGTGTAACCTGTACACTTTCCCGCTCCTTCTGCCAATCACCCGATCCAAGCTCCTATCTGACCCCTTGGGCCTGATATACACTCTATGGTCACGAAACTTCACCTGATATCCCTTGTCCTCTAGAGTGGAGGCTGATATAAGGTTCTTGGTCAGTTCTGGAGCATATAACAGATCAGCAAAACTGAGGGGTTTGCCAAACTCCCTCTCAAATGAAACTGTGCCAACTCCCTACGCCTGATACCGCGCATCATCACCCAGCTCAACGTGGATCCCTATTCCACCCTCCTACAAGTCTCTGAAGAATCTCTTTTGTCCAGTCATGTGACTAGATGCTCCACTATCAATGTACCATATGATGCTCCCTGTGATGCTTTCCATGCAAGCTATCAAACAAAACTCCTCATCAAAGTTCTTGCTGAACTCATCCACCTCTGCAGATCTAGCCATCTGAGTGTTACTCTTCTTCTTCCTGTCTGGGCACTAGGAGGCAAAGTGTCCCTGCTTGTGGCAAATAAAACACTTGACCTTTGACACGTCAAGGTTCTTCTTACCATCCTTCTTCCTCTTTGCCTTCCCCTTGCTCTTCCCTGTAAGGGCTTGAGCCTCCTCATCCACAATCTGTGGGGCACTGCTGGATGAGCCTGATCCTTGACCCATGCGGGTCTCCTCCTGCACAAAGTCATCCCATAGTCTCTGCCAATCACGGAGCTTCTCCCTAGCCACAACACCTTTGACAAAGGTGTCCCATGGCTTAGAGAAGCCATTGAGGGCTATGCGAACTAGCTCCTCATCTACTGTCTTAGAGCCAACGGCTCCAAGCTCGTCCCTAATCTGTGTGAGCCTCGTGTGATAAGGCACCACTCCTTCTCCCTTGGCCATCTTGGTGCTGCGCATCCTCTCTTGCAACACCATCTTCCAATTCTCGTTCTTGCTTTGGTACAGACTCTCCAAAGTCATCCACATCTCTGCTGCGGTCTTCTTACCAAAAAGGTGAGGGACTATATGGTCCTTCACTCCATCCATGATAATCAAAATGGCTCTAGAATCAATCTTCTTCCAAGCTGCTAAATCTGTCGGATCTGTGGGTGCAACCTTCGTGGAGTCAATGTGCTCCTCTGAATCACTAACGTCCAAGATCCTTGTGATCCTTTCTTTCCATGTAGATTTCTAAGCAGCCTGGAGTCTATCCTCAACTCTCAACTGCACGGCCATAGTGAAGTGTACCTGTCAATCCCTAGAATTGGAAGTCTAGGTTTGTGTCTTCCTATAGATTTCCCCTGATCTATCACTACTGCTGCAAATCTCTCAGCTTTAGCTCACCAAAGCTCTGATACCATGTAAATTTTCCTTTAATATTCAACTAGGGCTAAACAGTGCATGCAAAATATCAACTGATAACCACACATGAATATCTTTTACAGTATGCAGCAGTATATAAAACTAAGAAATAAATCACAGCATCACATCACGATATTGACACTATTATTTTGGGTATGGAAACCCCCAAAAAAACCCCAGATGGGAAAACCGGTGCAGCAGTCAGATATAGATTTTATTATGAGAAAATATGGAACTTTTATAATCACTGCAAATTCACCCAAACCTGGCGAATGCAGTACCCGACAGAATCACTGGGCAAATCCCAGCGAAACCTCAACACCCTCCAGTGTGAGTGTACGGCCCAGCTGTATGAAGCTCAATGATCATGTTGCTTGCTCCTCCGTCTTCTCGACTAAATCCTTCGTCTGTATCCTGTCTCTGTCGGAATACAAGTGTGTGTGTTCTCTCCACCAATTGATCTCTCTTTTATAACTTTAGGTAAAGCGAAAACCCTAATTTCACTTTCACTTTAACTAGTGATAAAGCAAAAACCCTAATTTCACTTTCACTTTAATTAGTGGTTCACTAAAGTTAATTTAGATCACTTTAGTTAATTTCCAAAGTAAACTTAGGAAAAATAATTAAATACAGTTGGCTTCCTAATTTAAGTCTTCTGCATGCAGGAAGACCTTCCCTGTTGCTACTAGTTTAAAAATTACTATGGTGGTATCCAAAATGCCAATATGGATTCAACTTCCCTTTTGGCACCATCTGGTGTTAAAAGATATTGGCACTACTTTGGGCAAATAATATGGTGAGAGGGCCCAACAAGGTTTGTTTACATATGTTCGTATTTGCGTGGAAATCAACCTTATTGAAACATGGAAATTACAAATTTATACAGTGTTTGGATTATGAAAATATGGCCTTTAGGTGTCAGTATTGTTGTCAAAAAGGACACCATCAGGAAACTTGTCCACGGACAAATTTATACAGTATTTGGATTATGAAAATACGGCATTTAGATATCGGTATTGTCATCAAAAAGGACACCTTCAGGAAACTTGTCCACGGCTATGAAGTCGAGCTAAAAAGAAAAAAGGAACAATTCTTCCAATTGAAAAGTTGGCAAACATATGATCCTCTTTTGAAGGATGAAGAGAAGAGTTTGGCAGATTTTCCCACTAGTGAGGTGGAGAAAGTCAATCAAGAAGAATCCAAAACAAAGGATGACGATATTAAACAAATAACTTAGATTCTACAACCTTCGAATTCCTTTCCTTCAGGGTTTGTGGTAACTATGGATACTTTTTGGGAGAAATGAAAAAGCGCATGAATCTAAGAGTTCTGATTTGGATAAGGAGCAGGTTCCTTTGTTGAATAAAGAGTCTCTGGCAGCTGACTTACAGATGGTAGTTGTAGATGTTAAAATTTAATGTGTATGATATTTAAAATTTGCAGACTGTAAGAGAGATAGTGCTTGAGATTTTAACAGTAGTAGAACATTTACAGCAGTAAAACAATCATCCACACAATTGAACACAAGATATTTCACAGGGAAACCTTTTAAGAACAAAAACCCCAAAGCATTAATAACTCATCCTCTAAATGAGATAACTGAGTTTGTACATGAGCAGAGATAGTTACATCAATTTGTTCACAGAACTCTGAGATGAATGTAGATAAAAAATCAACCCAACTTTCACAGCCTGTGTTTTTCAATCTGAGGAAGCCCTAGTAGGCTTACTGTTCACTGCTTCTACCAATGACTGATTACCTTGCCACGTCAACCTGCTGCTGCCTTCACTAGCTGCCACCGTGGACTGGGAATGGCCAGCTGCCACCTCGCTGCTGCCACTGCCACGTGGACTGTTGTCACTTTCCTGCTGCCACCATGAACTGAGGTTACTGCTGCTACCAAAGTCTGTTGGCAGCCCTAGCAGCTAACCTGTGGACTGTTGCTGCTACAAACTGCCCCCACCGTCAGTTGTAGCAGCTCTGCTGCTACCCCCGTGACTGTTTGCAGCCTCTTGCTGCTACCCCCGTGACTGTTTGCAGCCTCTTTCTGCTACCCCCGTGACTGCTCCTCACCACTGTGACTGTTTGCAGCCTCTTGCTGCTACCCCCGTGACTGTTTGCAGCCTCTTTCTGCTACCCCCGTGACTGCTCCTCACCACTGTGACTGTTTGCAGCCTCTTGCTGCTACCCCCGTGACTGCTCCTCACCAACGTGATTGTTCCCAGCCTCTAGCTGCTGCTGCCGTGAAGGAAGAGAGCACAAAAAGAGCCCTAGTGACTGCCCAAACTTACGCTAGGGAGAAGAGAAATATACCCCAGTAGATAGCCACTAAATTTCCTCAGTCCAAAACAATTGCTGCGATAGAGGAGAAGAAGACCTCAGCCACGACTTGTCTTTTTGGAGCAGTCCAAATGATGATGATGGATGATGATAGAATGAGTTGAAGTGCTTCTTTATTTATATTCCATCAAACATAGAATGTTTCCATATAATGAAAACGTTGACATTAGGGCTTTCATTCTTTTTCATCTTTGACCATCGACTTTTAAACTTCTGTGGTTCATTGGTCTTTTGGTCTTTGTCTTTGAGACACTTGTACCTTCATTTGACGGTCACTTGGACCAATACAAGTTGTGCTAGGGTTACTTGGTCCTTTAAGTGATTTTGTGACCACAACAAGTCATCTCAAGAGTTCTACAAGGTCTCCATGGTTCATTCATGCCCACTCAAAGTGCATCTTCGTAAATAAGGAGATCATTAAATGCTTTATCTTGATCTCCTTGTTGCCACCAAGATCAAGTGCTAGGTCACTCAACCAAGGGTAGCTAGTCCCTGGAGAAGGCATCATAGCCCATAGATCAAGGAGAGGAGTGCATCACTTGCCTAAGGCTTATGGTGATGACCCGGTGACTGACCAGGTGCCTCAGCCCCAGGCTGCATTAAGTGACTCAATGTCGATTACTTGGTAACTGACCAAGCGCCTCCATTCTCCCAGAGAATGGCCCTTAGCCTCGGGTTGAGGTCCCAGTCCCAATCTAGGTTAATTTCCTGGTAACTGACCAGGTGTCTCCATTCTCCTAGAGAATGGCCCTCAACTCCAGGCTGAGGTCCCAACCCTAGACTGGGTGAATTTCCTGGTAATTGACCAGGTGCCTCCATTTTCCCAGAGAATGGCCCTCAACCCCAGGTTGAGGTCTCAGTCCCGTAATAGGTTGAATTCCCAGTAACTAACCAAGTGCCTCCATTCTCCCAGAGAATGGCCCTAAGCCCCAGGCTGAGGTTCTAGTCCCAGACTGGGTTGAATTCCCAGTAACTGACCAGGTGCCTCCATTCTCCCAAAGAATGGATCTCAGCCCTAGGCTGAGGTCTCAGTCCCAAACTGGGTTGAATTCCTGGTAACTGACCAGGTGCCTCTATTCTCCCAAAGAACTACGTCACAGGGTTCAACAAACTTCAACCATCAGGTTCAAAGTTCATCAAACCTCAAAAACAAAATCTAGTTTGTTTAGATTCATCGAACCTCATAATAGCCATTTCATAATTTTCAGGGTTTTTTTCGTTGTGTTTTCTTCTACAAGTCCACCCTCACCCTTCGAGGCTTTTACCACGATCTAATCTCCACCCGTGTTTGTTGAATCTCCGACAAGCACACCGCACAGTGCGAAGCTCAAACCCTTGCTCATAGGTAATGTATTGGGCTTCAACCCAGCATATCTCGCAGCGTTGAAACCTCGACCAAACATGATTCTGGACGGCAGAGTCCCAACTCTGGACATGAGTCCAACCACAATTCTGGACGGCGGAATCTGGACAAGCTCGAAGCCACAACACATGGTGCAATCCACTCAAGAGTTCGCACTTAAGTATATTTTTAATTGTTTTGTATTTATGTTTATTTTTAATTGCTTTATATATTTATTTATTTATGTTTATTTTCAATTGTTATATATATATTATGTCACAAGGTTCCCAAACCTGAACCTCCAGGTTCAGAATTCGGCGAACCTAAAAAAGTTTCAAAAATTCGTTCAGGTTCGATGAAACTGATAGTCGAACCTCATGTCGAACCTAAAAGGCCAATGGTTCGACTATGAGGTTCGTCGAACTTGATAAAATCAAACCCCAAGCACAAATTCGACGCAGATTTTTATCTTTCGGGCAGGGTTTTCTTCACGTTTTCGACAAATTAGGGTTATTTTCACCCACGAATAGACTAGGCCACTGTCGATGAGTGTGCACTGTGATTCACTACCGTGAATCCTCCCAAGTTGCAACTTGCACCTTTGCAAGAAACCTATGAGTCGTGAATGCAAAAACTAGGAATGGTGAGTCTGGTGACTAAGCTCAAGCCGTCGACACAAAAATTAAGTTGTTGCAACCTGTGTGCTAGCTGTAGGCCCCCTGCAATGGCCCACTCCATCATTACAACCTACAATATGTGTGCTAGCCACGGCCCAAATTCAAGTTGTCAATGTTCATTGGAGCCGTTACTCTTTGATCTTTAAACATTCTTGTTTATTTTTAAATGTTCTGTTATAATTCATAATATAGTAATACTATAATACTAATTTCTAAATAATATATATATAATTCATTGGAGGCAATACTCTTTGATCTTTAAATATTCTTGTTTATTTTTAAATGTTTTGTGTTATAATTCATAATATAGTAATATTGTATTATTTATATATATATATATATATATATATATATATATTGAAAAATGTATATATACGAACCTATGTCGAACCCCATCCAAACCTCATCCAAAAATTCGAACCTGAAGGTCGCCGAACCCGAACCTTGTGACATAGTATATA
>LPNX010876635.1:619949-631716 GCA_001517045.1 Pseudotsuga menziesii
AAAATCGAACCTAAAGGTTGTCGAACCCAAACTCGAACTCGAACCTTGTGACATTGCTAGAGAAAGGCTCTCGATGCTGCTTAGAAAAAATCAACAGTAGATCCATCACAAGTGGAATGGACCGAGGTGAAGAAAAAGAAAGGGAAGAAAGACAAGATGGAGGATTTCTTCAAATCTTGACATAATGTAAAACATTTTTCTTTGTTATTTTAGGAAGCCATTTGATTGGCTATTTTTTAATGCTTTAAAGAGCATATCTATGCATGTATCTGACGAATGCAATTCCCGTTCTTATCTATTAATAGAAATTATGAATAGAAGCTCTGTCGCTTCTCCAGCACTTTTGCATTCTACCTAGCAGGTGCCGAGTTAGAGAGCTTGTCCCTTCGAGCATACAGGAGTATCATCCCTGATATTTTTTCAACGGGGGAAGCCAAGAAGACAATCGATTTAGTGGCTTTGGGTTCGTCTTATTACTATCCAGAGATCACCATGTCCAAGGAAAAGGGGGGCTGGGACCTGGTATGAATAACTTCACTGAATTTAAAGGATTTTTCTGTTTGCTTCAGCAAGCTTCTTGACGAGCAATTCATTCTTGTTTGGTCATCAATTGGATGCTAGTCTATGCTGAAATCAGGAACAATAAATTAGTTTATTTGGCTGATCAATTGAAGCTTATTAGCAGATCATTTTTCTCTGTTCATTTCAAAGTTCAAACATATCTATAAAGAGCTGAATACTTTGGCAGATGATCTCTTTAAACAGAGCTTATCTTTGTTTCCTGGGGTTTTGAGATTAATAGAATTTAAAGAAGGTATCTCAATCTGCGCTCAGGAGATCTATATTTGAACTCTATTTTGACTTAGTTCATTATCAGGAGCTGTTCCAGACTTTGTATTGTTTTTTCTACTAGTTTTCTGAAGATTGGATGTCTGATCTCTGTTGCTCAGCTTCTAGCCTATTTTGGCCATGTTTTTTTTGCCTTTTGGCACTGAAGAATGTAACTTCTGATCATAATGAATGGAAATACTTTTTTTTCTTTGGAAAACAAAAATATATATATTACTTCTTTTTCAGTGAGTTGAATTTTCATATACTGGTTCCACCTATTTTTGACGTTTATCAAGATCCTTCACTCTAGACAGCCATCTCTGATAATCCTAGTGGTTCCTGTTAGTTATTTCTAACAAATTACTGGCAGCTCTTTTCAGCTATTTATTCCAAGAGTAATAGGTAACGGGTTATATTACTTCTTTTCAGTGAGTTCAATTTCCACATACTGGTTCCAAATCATTTTGACATTTATCAAGATCCTTCACTCTAGATTGCCATCTCTGATAAACCTGGTGGTTCCTATTAGTTATTTCCAACAGATTCCTGGAAGCTCTTTTCAGATATTTATTCCGAGAGTTATCGATCAGCCACACAAGATGAAGATTGAGATGCCTCTTATGCAAAATAGATTTTTGTTTTGTACATGCTCGATTACTCCTAGTCTCTGGCAGCTTTTGTCTTTTCTACCTATTACAGCAATTGTTCTGCTAGTTTTTGTGCTGGTTTGCATTCTGGTGATGGTTATTTGTGGCTTGTGCCCAAATGTAATCATTAATCTTATGATCTCCTCTATACTTCTGATATTCTTATGCTTCCAATCTTCTCAATGTTTGTTTTGCAGCGGATTGATCTGATTATTGTTTAATCCAGATTTTTTGTTGAAGTTGACAGGTTATTTCTTTCACCATGATATCTCTGAAGAATGTGGCCACAAGCCCATTGTCTCATGAGAAGAAAATGTTTAGACACGAACAAAAGAAAAAATGACCACAGATCGGCAGAGTGATCCCACAAATTTCAGCCCACGATGATCTCTAATTCCACTGTTACAAACACTTGGGTTCAATAATTAGAGATTAAAACATCCAATGTACGTACGAAAAAATGAGAAATTCATGTAGGGTAAATGTATTTTTTAAAATCGAATGATGATTTTACAAGAGATCTTGTGAAAATATAAATACTCATTGATTAGTCACGAGACTGAAAGGTTATAACCTTGGTGATTATTTATTAGCATTATTATTGTTATTATATGTAAATCGCTATTATGTAATGTATATTTTAATACATTAAAATTTTGTATTTTGCTGCGCTTTAATAACAATGAATTTAGGTGCACACTAAAAAACAAAAGCTTCCAAAGTTTACATGTCTTTTCCACAGTACATCTTTTGAGATTAGAGAAAGCTTAGCACAAAAATACTGTTGACTATTTCAGTTTCCATGCTTAAACCAATAAGAAACAAGCAAGGGCACATGATTTCTTTTTCAACACTGCAGTCTCTGTGACTCAACAAAATAAACTAACAAGCCAATATTCTCTCTCTCTCACACACACAAGACTAACAGAATAGTCAATAAGTAACTTGCAACATTGATGACTCACACCAAGAAAACAGTCATGGCCATAACTCTACAACCTCAATCTTCACGACAACAATCTTTTAAATGAGGCAAACGAATCTAAATAGCACAATCAACCAAGTACCTGATGAAAGGAGTAGGATGTTTAAACTCCCATCGCACAACGTTGCACCATTGATTGATCTTCAGAGGAAGATCACGATGACCCCTAATCCACTTCGAAAAAATTGGATACATTACAGTTTCACTAGTAGGACGAATAGCAATAGGTACCTCTAGATCTGTTTCACCGGATTTCGTCACCCAAGCAACCTGGAAAAAGGAAACAATTATGACTAAAATAGAGCATATAAACTGCAACATAGAAAACTATACAAGAAGTTGACACGATATGTATTGACACAAAATCATGCCAGAATATTCACCTCTGGAGCAAAACCTTCAATATGATTTTTCTCTTTTGTCAAAGCTTTTTCTGATACAAAAAGTGGAAAATAAGAATTCTTGATTCCCATCTTCTTTATTTCTGCATCAAAGAAAACCTGCAAAACAAATATGGTGAATAAAGTTGCAAACACAGTCTGTCTAATTCGTGCTTTGGACTTGCAGCTATGAAAATCTTACAGACAGCAACCTGCACTTAGAGCTATACCACTCTCTAAAAGAAAGTTGTTAATATCTAAATGAACAAACTAAAATCCGTACAAAATGAAAGTGCCATGAAATGCAGAACCAATCAACGTGTCAATAATATAACAGAGCTGCACATTACATAAATACTTCTCACACTCACAGATATCATTTGAACCCCTAAATATTCAACATAACAGCCATTTGTTAGATAGTGCAGCCCTCAAATTACCATCGTGTCAAGGTGACTTTCTCTGACATCAGGATTCCAGCATTAAGCAAGAAATTATAAGAACAAATACAACCTGGTCTACCATGATTGTTAGGAGGCCACTCTTAGTTAACAAGGATACATATACGACATAAGAGTTGTGTACGGTCAATTAAATGTTTTTAACTTATTAGCTTGTTTTTGGATACAGTAAATATTCCAACCCCAAACATTTGGGTCTTATATTCATATTCCAACCTGTCAGTCGGGCATTGTGCCCGGCCTGAGTTAAATAATAGTGAACCCAAGTCATGACGGTGGACAAAAGATACATACGGATGAACCACTTCTACACAGTGATATCCAAAAGTGCAGACATGGTCTGAGATCGAGAAAATGACCTTCCAAAATCCATGTACTTGGCAAAAGTCATAAAGTGATAGTTGTATAACACTGGGAGATGCCTTGACCAGGGGTTGCAGAGTTAAATATATGAGTAGCACCGTTAAACCAAGGACAAAACAAAATAAAGAGCATTTGCTTACACATCTTGAGTCAGCGAATATCATTGGTTCAAATTCATCAGCCCGTCGTCACAGTCAATGTCTCAGGCCTTTCACAGACAATGATATCGAGATACAACAACACCACTTTCCCTTGATAATTTAATCAAAGGAGTGGGGAGATCAATGCCTGTATAATAGTTAATAAGCGTTCAAACTTATAGAGAGTTAATGATGGATCATATTTGTAGTAATTTTGTCTTAAATGACATAGTGAGGTCATTGAAAGAATAATAATCTCCTTCAGTACTACTGGATGAAAACACGAGGGTTAGAATTTAGGGATTTCTGAAAAAACCTCTAACTACTAATAACAACAGATTTTAAGGGAGGTTTGGCACCTCCCCATCCTCCTCAATTTCTTTCTTACAAGCAAGCTGACAAATTTGAACAGCTGTTTGTTCTAGATATTAACCTTGCTTAGCTCCGGCAGTCTTCTCGCCAGCACCAGGGAGCACAAAGTCAGTAGGTGCAGCAGCAGACCCGTACAGCAGTCAGGGCAAATTTAATGCAGGTCCATAAAGCAGCAGCAATGCACAGTTTCCTAGTTTCTTTTGCACAGCAGAGTATGAGGGGCAGTTATGTAGGAGAGAAGAGGATGCATAAATGCCTTCAGCATGCATGCACCAATCTTTGGTACATTTCCAGAGTTGCCCCCTTCAGTTAAACTCAGTTTACTGCTGTTCCAGATTTAGCAAGATCCAGTTTCAGTTCAGCTTTTAGTTCAGTCAGTGTTCTAATTCCAGTTTGTTTTTCTAGTTATATAAATAGGCACATAAGTCGACTTAGTCTAAGTAGAGCACAGACCTCTAGGATCCAATGCTTGATTGTAAGATTGCTTGCTACTCCATGTTGAGCATTCTAATCTAGGCATTCTCTCATGAAGGCCTAGGGTGCACTTATCTAAGCTAGAATTAGAATTAGGGTCAGGGTTTAGTCTTCTTACCATGACACACCAGAGGGATGAAGTGCATTGATTGTAAGCCTAGCAACTCCTTGCCTATTAAGGAGCATGCAGGTCTTCCACTAGGTTAGCAAGTTTTTAATTTTGTTGAGCGTTCTAATCTAGGCATTCTCTCATCCAGGCCTAGGGCACACTTACCTAAGATAGAATGGAATTAGGGTTAGAGTTTAGTCTTCTTACCTAGACACACCACAAGGATTGAATGCATTGATTGTAGACCTATCAACTCCTACTCTATAGAGAAGTGAGAGGGTCTCCCATTGGGTTAGTTATCAAGTTTTTGGTTTTGAGCTATTGCAATGAAGTTTCATCATTCCATATTCAATAGAAGATAGATGTGATTGACATTTCAGATGCGTGTAGTTTGTCATTATTATATTATCTACAGTATGTGTTTGTAGATTCTAGGATTCGAAGATTGTTGTTTTGATAGGTTTCCGCTTAATTCGCACCTAGGGCCACGTGGCAGAAATCTTCAAGCCACTGGGTACGACCTTGGGGGCAAGCAAGAGTAAAGTGTTGTCACTTGATCTTGACTCCTCCGTCTAGGCTTTTTCCTAGCGAAGCCAAGGGGAGTGGTCCCTATAAAAATAATCTAAGGTTGTTAATCTATGAAAGGAAAAACAACTATTCTAGGAGTTAAATGAAATGAACTAAAATAATACCCACTAATCACTGCCAATAAATTACGCTAACAACTTAGCAAATATACAAACCATTCAAGAAAGTTGTAAAATTGATTTATGCATAAAAATAAAGTAGACCAGTTCCAATGAAAAGATTGCTTGTGTATAAGGGTTGCTAGTGTGGTCTTGGTGAAAGTATTGCAGTGCCTCAGTTGTTAAATTTTAGATTATTAAATGAGTGGATTAGGGAATGGGTTAATTGTTGATCAATTCTATTAATGTGGTAATGATCAATGTTTTTAAAACCCTACAAACCAGAACCAAAACCCGGTCGGTTTCGGCTCCAGATAGTTTGACCGACCAACTGAAGTGGAAAGTTAAACTGACAGAAAACCCAGATCGGGCACCGGTTCGGTAACAAACCGACTTTCCCAAAGCTTGAACCAGTCAGTTCGTTACTGAACTGGTCCAAACCGGCCAAGTTTGTCAATAACCGCCCGGGTCAATGTGCACTCATCCTTTGCGCGTTGAACAGGTGGATGACATATACGCATTCCCCTCCTCCCATTTTCTTCACACACCCTCTCATAGTCATCTATTCATGAGTCCATTGAAGGTTTCCTCTTGTAGAGTCAAGGAGTCCGAGAGTTGGAGTTGATTGTTGGAGACCTGGAGCATCAGCTGGCAACAATTCAGACTTTAGTATTTGTATGTTGATTGTGCCTGTAGCATGTCGATTGTGATTGTGAGACTGGAGTCTGAGATGTGAGTGTGGGATGTGGCTGGGAGTGTGCTTGTGCCTTGTGGACTGAACTGTAGGCTGTAGAGTGTAGACTTTGCATATTATGTCTCTAATGGATTGAAATCATAGCTTGGAATGTTAATTGTTTTTCCCATTAAAATTGTATTTTTGAATAGTCTGGTTCATTGAAATCAAACCAGTTTGGTTCATTACCGGTTTCAGTTCCGGTTTGAGTTGACCCTCGACCGGTTTGACTACCGATTCCAGTTTTTAAAACATTGGACTATTGATCTAATTCTTAAGGGGAACTGAAACCGGTCAAGTTTCGTTTCCGGCCGATTTAACCAGCTAATCGAAGTGGAAAGTTAAATCGACAGAAAACTCGGATCGGGCACCGGTTCGGTAATGAACCGACTGACCCGAAGCTTGAATCGATCAGTTCACTACCAAACCGGTCCAAACCGTCCAAGTTTGTCAATAATCGCCCGGGTCAATGTGCACTCATCCTCTGCGGGCTGAACAGGTGGGGAAAATATACGTTTTCCCCTCCTCCCATTTTCTTTACACATCCTCTCATGGTCATATATTCATGAGTCCATTGAAGGTTGCCTCTTGTAGAGTCGAGGAGTCTAAGAGTTGGAGTTGACTATTGGAGGCTTGGAGCATCAGCTGGCAATGATTCAGGCTTTAGTATTTGTCTGTCAGTTGTGCCTGTAGCATGTGGGCTATGATTGTGAGACTGAAGTCTGAGATGTGAGTGTGGGATGTGGCTGGGAGTGTGGCTTGTGCCTTGCGGACTGAACTGTAGGCTGTAGAATGTAGACTTTGCATATTATGTCTCTAATGGATTGAAATCATAGCTTGGAATGTTAATTTTTCCCATTAAAATTATTTTTTTTGTATTTTTGAATAGTCTGGTTGATTGAAATCAAACCAGTCGTCATTACCGGTTTCAATTCCGATCTGAGTTAACCCTCGACCGATTTGACTTCCGATTCTGGTTTTTAAAACATTGGTAATGATCTAATTATTAAGGGGAAAAGGTATTCCAGATATATCCGAGGGGTACGAGGAATGTGTCCAAATTTTCTTAAAGGTGGTTCTTGCAGTGACATGTGAGCTAGATGGAGTCGTGGGGTTGTATTCAACACTACATCAACAAGGATGTAGCCTAAGGAAACCCCACGATCACTTTCTAGTTATTCTCGCTTCACTTGAAGACTTTGCCCACATCTAAACAATATCGAAAAAAAGTGTCGGATTTTCGCTTGAGGATTAATTGTAAGAGGAGACTAATTACTAGTCACTCTAATCCCTTTCTGATTGTCCCACTGCTCCATCCAAAGGCCTGCAGTGTTCACAAGAGCATACGGGGACTAAAGCCTTGTTAATTTTTAGAATTTTAAGTCAATCATGTGTTGTTAAAAATCACAGTACCGATACTCCTGTTTCCAGAAACACGATCGGATTTGTTAATTTTAAAAGCAAACCAGAAACAAAAGTAAACTAAGAAAGAAAAAAAAAAGCTACTGTAAAATAATCAAACCACAAAAAGAGACGACACGGTTACCCCCTAGGGGGGGATGGGGCATGGGCGCTTAACTGCCCACTCTCTTCTTCTGTTATAAAAATTATTACAATGAAATAATACTAATGCTCCTTTATAGAATAGGAAGCACAAGTTTACAAAATTTAAGGCTTTAAAGTTGCTCGAAGAAGAGGCAAAGAGAATGTTGGCTCCTGAATGGCTTAAATCTTGAAACAGTTGCTACAAAACAACCAACAAACTTATGCTAAATGTGCTAGATCAATCAATTAAAGCATAGAAAATTTAGCATATAACTCAAGTACTTTAAATGATATGAAAATATAGAATGCAAGTACTTAGTTTTGGGAGTTAGATCTATGAAAAGTAAGCCTTTTAAAATCATATATAAACTTATAAATGCAAATGCAAATCAAATTAGTTTATGATATTTTTTATGCACTAAAATGATTAACACTGCTGAAAGTAACTAGTAACCGGAAAAATTTAATTTTGAAATGGTGAAAGAAAGGGAGAAGAAAAGAGTTGAAAACTTGTGAACTTTGGGCCGTGGAGACTGCTTTGGTGAAACGCCGAGGAACTATGTCTTTCACATGAAATTAAAGATGAGGAGGGGATGCAAATAAGCTCAACTCCTTCTTCAAGTGAGATCACCTGCAAACTCGAAAATCCTTGCACAAAAATGGTTAAAAGCTTGGTGCCACCTACAACAAAAACTGGGAAAACATGAGCATTAAACAAAATGAACATGCTATTCTAAGAGATCTGCTTGCAAATGAACAATAAGATTATGAAGCAAATAAGCTTTTCTAATCTTATCCTACTAGGATACAACTCCCCTTCAAAGGCCAAATTCAACCAACATAAAGCAAAGAAAACAAGACAGATTATACATCATAAGCACTTGCCAATTACCATCCACGCATTAAAAGCGTTACACCATAGCCTTTATTATTCCAAAAAGTAATACAAACTACAATAGCAGAGCTACAACAGCCTTTTAGTGCTCTGACCATCATGGGAAATTGAGTTGCCAAGCCTTGCTTAAATAGAAAAGAGCAAGCTCAAGGGAGTGTGCACTTGCTAAAGGAAAAGTCTAGCTCGAATGGAAAGAGCTAGGTAGTAGTGTTTTGTGGGTTTGGTAATGGTAAGATCAAAAATATTGGAAAAGCCAACACTCAAAACTCAACACAGTTCCCAAAAAATGCAAGCTTTCCTTGGAAAATACACCCCCACTTGGAAGAAATCTCCATTGCTTTGATTTACTCGGAATAGCATGATTTGACCTTCCAAAATCCTTAGGATACTTGTCGCTTTACTTTGCCAACTCACGGAACTCCTTTTCGGCAAGTTTCCATGTTTTTATGAGTTGCCAACTTTTTCACTTTATCCAAGTTTTTCTCTTTTTTGGGTTTTTCGATTAATAATTAATTTTGGAGATAAATAATTACTCAAAAACTTAGTAAAGTGGATTTAGGGGTTAAGTGGGTGCTCTGGGTTAGAAAACGAGTACCCCCAGGCAAAAACAACCTCCTAGTCCCACTTTTATGACTTAGATAAATTTTTACGATTAACTTATTAAAAATAAGCCTGGAAAAACGAGGAAAATATATATATATATATATATTCCGGAAATTAAAAAAAAACTATGGGAAACTTAGTACATGTTCATACGACTCAAAAACAATGACTAACATGGTAATATACATTGACACTTAGGTTTTAATAACCTCCCAAGCCCTAACCACCAAGACAATTATTACAGCTTTGGAGGCTTGAGTGAAAAACTAGAAAATTATAAATTGTTAAAAAACGATATATAATTAACAGGATAACACCCTGGAATAATGTGTCAATGACTAAATCCTAGAAAGCTAAACCTTTTACATAAATCTGGGATTCACTTTTACAGGACCCTTTTATTGGAGGAGACTCGGTTGTGGTGGGGGGAGATTTAAATTTTTCTCTGGGTCAGACAGAAATTTGGGGCCCTCATGCTCAAGCAGATCCCCAAGCAGGGTATTTTCTACAAAAGTTGGTTGAAAAAAACCTATTGGATGTTGAGCCTATCAAGTTGAAGCCTACTTGGAGGAATAATAGGGGAGGAGAAGCTAGGGTGGCGAAAAGGCTGGACAGGTTTCTGGTGGCAGAACAGCTGGTGGACAGGTTTTTTCTCGTAAGACAGTGGGTAGGAAGTGGGGGAAACTCAGATCATTTCCCTATTTTCTTTGAGATTAAAAAAGGGCCTATCAATCCGCCCAGCCCATTGAAGTATAACAGATCATGGCTCCTTGATGAATCCTTCAAAAATCTTTTCTTGGCTTTATGGAGGACTTACGATGAGTCTCTGGATCAAAGAGTTGCCTTTCAATTTGCTGAGAACATTAGAAGACTAAAAGGGGAGGTAAAAGAATGGGCTATAGCAAAAAGACTGAGGGAGGATGCTGAACTGAAGCTTGTAGAGGCTGAACTTTTACAGATCTATGAAGGAGTAGGGGGGGGCTCTTGACCTTGGAATCAAAAGAAGCTCTGGTTAGGTTGGAAGGCAGAAGGAACACTATTTTACTGGAAAGGGAGGAAGCCTGGCAACTAAAGAGCCGTGCGATCTGGTTAGAGTCTGGGGATGAGAATACAAAAAAATTTCATGCTTATACCAGGGGAGGAAAGGCTGCTAATACTATCTGGTGTCTGAAAGATGAGGCAGGGCAAGAACATTTTGATTTTGAAGGGAAAGCTAGATGTGGGGTGAATCACTTTGCATCTTTATTCCGAGCACCAGCACAGGCTTCCATTGCGGAAGTTATCAGGGTTGCTCAAATGTTTCCGAGGTTTGCCGAGGAGGAGGACAATAGGAGGTTGATGAGACCTGTGATTGAAGAAGAGTTAAAAGCAGTACTGGGCAGTTTTCAAAAAGATAAGAGCCCTGGTCCGGATGGGTGGACGATAGAATTCTTTCTGGGTTTCTATGAGGTTCTGGGTTTGGATCTTTTACAGGTGGTAGAAGATACCCGAATTTCAGGAAGAATTCCTGCAAGCTTCAATTCTACCTTCATTGCACTCATTCCAA
This sequence comes from Pseudotsuga menziesii, assembly GCA_001517045.1. Lineage (NCBI taxonomy): Eukaryota > Viridiplantae > Streptophyta > Pinopsida > Pinales > Pinaceae > Pseudotsuga > Pseudotsuga menziesii. The sequence goes on from LPNX010876635.1 coordinate 630,720, forward strand.
AAACGGACAACCCAGCAACTCTCAATGAGTTTAGGCCCATCTCTTTATGCAATTGTATCTATAAAATTGTCTCAAAGGTTATTGCTCGCAGATTAAAAGCTATATTATCTGAGAATATATCAGCTGAGCAATTTGGGTTTTTGGAAGGGCGACAGATTCATGAGGCCATAGGGGTGGCACAGGAAGGCAGGCATAGTCTGAAGAGCAGGAGTATCAAAGGGGCTATTCTGAAAATTGATCTTTCAAAGGCTTATGATAAGGTAAGTTGGATTTATCTCCGACTGTTACTTACACACTTGGGGTTTGATATAAATTGCATTAGATGGATCATGTCTTGTATAACTACAGTCTCTTTCTCTGTGCTAATCAACGGGGCGGCCTCACCTTTTTTCCATGCTGAGAGGGGCCTTCGACAAGGGTGCCCTCTCTCCCCATTACTTTTCTTGTTAGTGGCTGAAGGTTTAAGCAGGGCTTTACATGAGGCTAAGAGGGAGGGCCGTTTCTCTGGCATCAGTATTGGTGAACAGTTAGCTATTACCCACCTTCTTTTTGTGGACAATGTTTTGATCTTCTGTTCTGGAGATAGAAGGGATACGCGGGCCTTGAAGGAGATACTGGACCTTTTCTCGAAAGCTACAGGGATGGATATAAACGTTGAAAAATCAACTCTTACTACTCACTTGTTGCGCCCGGAAGAAGAGCTTGAACTCATTGAGAATTTCCCTTTTAACCTCACAGGACTGGATGTGGGTTTAAAATACCTGGGATTCTCACTTAAAGCTAACTGTTATCTGAAAAAGGATTGGAGCTGGTTGATAGGAAAGGTGGAGAAAAGACTTCAAGTTTGGAGTTTTAGGTGGCTATCAAGAGCTGGGAGGCTGGTGCTGGTTAAGGCTGTCTTGGAAGCAATACCTGTTTACTGGATGTCACTAGCATGGATCCCAAAAGGGATTTTAGAACAAATTAGGAGGATCTGTTTCAGATTTCTATGGAGCGG
>LPNX010876635.1:641074-732389 GCA_001517045.1 Pseudotsuga menziesii
ATCACCCAAACTTCGATGCCCCTTTCAGTTATCTTTCTGAACCGATCTCCAATAACAAACCAAGGGTCAAATTACCCACTTTCCAACCAGGTTTCATCATTGAAATCTAAAGTTTTCTATCAAACAAACGAGTTAAAATGCCCAATGCAACATGTTGTCCGCCGATTGCACACCAGCAGCAAAAATCTAATGAAAGTTGTCTCCTCACTTGAGAAAGTGGGAGAGGTGTGACCTTGGGGGCAAGCACAGAGCTAGGTACTATCACCTACTCCTACTCCTATCACTAACTCCTAACGAAGCCAAGGAGGGAAGTCCCTACAAAAGAGTTTTCTAAGGCTCTTAAGGTTGTTAAAGTGTTTTACTTAGTTGCGGATGTGGATGGGTGTTATTTAGGAGTTTAATGTAATTAGAAGCGTTTGTTTATTAAGAGAATGATGATTAATCAGAAACAATCCACGTTGCTAACAAGAGATTACACAGATAAGCAAATATTCCAGACTAAGCATTCAGATATAAGAATTGAAATGAACCATAGACAGTTGATCAAGATAGAAAATTATTCAGATATAACAAAGGACCATTGCCTTATGGAGTCAATAAAATGCGTGAATAAAAGTCTAGGAATTAAGCTAGTGAGTATTAGATTTTGCGAGTGCTCTTGGTAGGTTTTAAAGTTTTTAATGGTGGTCTTGCTTAAGGTAGCTGGATATCCTAACCGGAAATACCTTCAGTGGCTCCGTTTGAAGACATGACGAACCTATCTGGGATCACAGCTAAGTGTTCAATAACTTAACTACCTGTGCCCAGATTGGGTTGCCCAGCGCCCACACTTGGAATTTGCCCACATGCCTCGGTGTTTAAACGAAACAACGCTGGTGCGTTGGTTATGGGGTAGAAGTTTTAATTAAGTTACTCATGTGCGAACTTCAGCAAGTCCGTTCACCGTTCTGAGTACGAGCCCAACCCGAAAGTCGGCAGAGCATACTAGGTGAAAGATGATCAACGAAGTTAATTAATTAAAAGGGGTGCGTGTGTTGAAGGTTTTATTAAGTTAATTAATTAGACTCTCCGACAGAGAGCGCTCTTGACCTTGTCTTATGACAGAGGTTCAAGAGTCTTATCTAATCTAGATGAGACTAATGCAAGGATTGTGCAAACTAAGGATGCTCTCCGATAGAGAGTGCTCTTGACTTGTGTTTCTGCAAGTTCAAGAGTCTTACTTAAGAGTTAATTGATTAAACAATGTGAACAAAAAGCAAAGATGATTTATTAAACTCTCCGACAGAGAGCACTCTTGATCCACCTTATGATGTGATTCAAGAGATTTAAGCAGTTGATTTACTTAGAAAGATAAACAATTTAAAAATAGAGTAATCAACTTAATTAATGAATTAGATGTAATGGATTAACAATTAGTATTCTAAGAATAAGATGCAAATAATGATGAAGACAAGCAAATCTAAGATTCTAACCTAAGCATACACAAGTAAACACAACACAAGCCTCCCCAAATGGAGGAGGATGAGAGTGGGGACTTAAAAACCCCACTCAAACAAAAATACTTTATTGAAATTATTACAATTTGTCTTTAGGAATTTAATCCCTGAAAGGGCTTTTCAAATAAAAGCATGCAACTCTACTATCATTAAAATTTGTGTAAAAAATGAGAGTGATTTACTTTTACTTGAAACTTTTCTCGAACTTTGCAAAAAGGGAAAAGAAGAAGTTTGAATGAGAGCAAAAAAGTAAGGCAAAGAAGGCTGAAAATAAGAAGAAAAGAATAAGAAAAAGGAAGGAAAACAAAGAGAAGGTCAAAGACAAGAAACGGGAAGAATAGGACAACCAACTATGAGGCCAAAGGAGTATAAAAAATGATGAAAACGGGGCAGCGATGAAGAAGGAAGATGGCTGTCATAAAAATCAAAAACCAGGACAGCGAACAAAAAGGAGAAGAAAAGGCCAAAAACAAGATGGAAATATGGCCAAAAACTAGGGCAAAAAGAGGCAAAAAAGGGGCATAAACTAGGGCACACTAGGGCTGTCCAAAAAGAAGAAAAGGAGTGGTAAAATGAGTAAAACGGGGCAGCGATGAAGAAAAGATAAGAAAAGGCAAAACCAAGCAAGGAGGAAAAGGCTAGCAAGCCAGAAAAACAAGGGGATCAAGGAGCAAAGAACTAGATGAGGGAAGTTCGGTAACCAAGAAAGTATTTGAAATTATGGATGGAACCCAAGAGAGAGAGCTAGACTCCTAGCTTTCTTTTTGTATTTTGAAAAAGGAGATCGTTGTAGGTCCTGCAATGAAAGTGTTAGAATAAAAAGGTTGCTTGAAGCCTAGGATACAAGCAGCTGAGCTCACACCCTTCTTCAACCTGTGAAGCTTGAAAACACACTACAACTCAACACAAAACATGAGATCAAAATACATGCTAGTATGCTAAGAAAATTGAATCATGATCAACATTACGTATATACTGATTACTCACGTCCATCAAATTACTAATCTACTTCGCATAAACAATCAAGTTGAACTACAAATGATTGTTCTAATGTGCCAACAATGGCCCTCTTGAGCTAGCAAATAAACAATTTAATCTCCCATAAGCATTAAAGAAAATAGGGGTTAGAGACAATATCACCTCAGCAAATTGCAAAAAACTACCACATCCAAGAGCTCATGGACCTCCAAAGTCTGATCTTTATTAACAAATTAAAGCAAATGCTTGATACAATTTTCTCAGAGTAACTCTGCTACAAAAGTCCATCCTAATAGAGCTCAAAGAGCCTCTATTTATACAAAGAGAGAAGGCTAAAACCCTAAAACCAAACTAAGAGTAACACCGGAGTAATTGAATGAGCTCAGCATGATGATTTGGAGTTGAACCGAGCTGCAACTGAGTGCTAGAGTAATGAAGGGGGGTGAGGTGGCTCATCCTCCCTCGTAATGATCACCCAACCAATAGATAACCCACACCTCAACCAAAAACGGATTTGACCAAAGAGGGCAAATTTCTGACTGATAGTTCAACTGCTACACTCCGATACTTGATCTGAAACTGACCGATATTGATTGGAATCATCATAAATGCTCCGTGCCATGTCATTTAGCCTTTTATTTTATTCAATTTGGTTTATTTTGGAGAGTTTTTTATTTTCTCCAAAATATTCATTTTTAATATTTTAATTAATAATTTCTCCATAAATGACTTTTTGAGAAATTATTAATTATGAAGCTGAATGAACTTCTGAAACTTGGTGCTAGCTGGCTGGCTGATCATGAATGATTTTTGGCTTAAGGTTAGACCCTTCAATCACTGCAAACGGACCTCGGATGGCTGACTTATTACAAACTGAATTTTTCCATTTAAATTATGGAAAAATTTAATTAAAAACTTGGGAAAATTTTGATTCGTCCGATAAATTTTTTGAGGGTCCCAGTGACTTAGGACATGACCATGCTATATTTTAACAATGCCTAGTAGGTTTATAAACACTTAGTTGGGCTCTAATAACCCCCCAAGGCCCAGAATTCAAAATCGGGCATTCTAGCTTTGGAGGAAGCGGGAGAAAACCTCGTCAATTATACTCAACTATAGGCAAAGCATAATTGTCAAGGACAAAAAACTCCCTGGAATACCTTATTTGAGATTCTACGTCTCAGGAGACCGAACCACTCAAAAATACCCTACTAACACATTTTATTACAAACCCCGCGGGGCATGGTCAAAACTATTCAAATTAAAAACTGGCTAGCCAATATTTGCTAGACATGAAGACGGATCAACTAATACACTGAAATCAGACATTGAACATGTCTGTCAACCGGCGGCTCCTCAGGTAACCCAACTATGGTACAAAAAGTTGGATAACACAACAAATTACTTCCATGCAGATGCTATTTAAATCACGTGCATAAAGGAGTTGCATGTTACATCTCACACGTGGATCCTTTTTTTATTTTATGAAAAAAAATTCCAATTTCTATGTTTTTTGGGGAATGCCTAGCATTATTGTACAGAACTAGCTGGTTAGGAGAAAATCGGCCTGTTCAACCTTAGAACCGGCGAACAACAGTCTGAGTTCATGATTTGATCCTATGTCACAACGTTCGTCGGAATTTAACCATGAGGTTCGAAATTTGGCAAACCTTTTTAAAAAATGGAGTTTGTTGGAATTCATCAGTTGATTCGGCTTCGAACCTGTCTACTGCCCGTCGCCAATCGTACTAGTATGAACCCTGTTGTTACCCGTCACCAGCCTCACCAATGTGAACCATGTCATTAGTCTTAATTCAACCCTACCACTGCCCGTCGCTGGATTTACTGCCGCGAACCATGTCGCTGCCCGTCCCCCGCCTTGTTGAATTTTTAGCATTAACATAAACTTTTAATATTTGCAGATAAACATAAACAAATCAGCAGTGTAGCAAAAACACATTCATCACATTATAGCACACATGGACACAATATTTTTCACTAGGGAAATCTTCAAAGGACAAAAACCCCAAAAGCATTAATAGCTCATCTCGTAAATGAGATGACTCATAAAATTCTTCAAAAAGTTCCTCAAATTCCAGATCCAGAATTTACCCAGGGTAATTGTAAAAATTATCAGTAAAAATCAGACTGATAATTTTATCCACAAATTCCAGAATTATAAAAATTACCAATTTAGGGCTTTTTTCAGAAAACTGAGAATTTTTCTCCAGCTCGAAAATCACAGGCTGTCAGTAAAAATCTCAGACTATTAGCTGCCCCAAAAAATACCTGCTGCCCGAAAAATATCAGACTACCCAAGCTGTACCCGAGCTGCCCGTTCTACCCGATCTGTCCTTCACTGCTGCCCATGATCTTTTACCTGCCCGAAAACCCTTCCATGCTGCCCCTTCTGCCTGCCCTCCTACTAGTGCCCAGCTACCCCTGTGTAGGCTTGGTGCTGTTGGGCAGCCTGCCCGAGTCCTCACAGGGTGGCCCGTGGGTTGCCCTGAGAGTTGTGCAGCCACCAACTGCTACAGCACCCTCACAGGTAAGCCTTGAGGGCTGCTCGGAGCTGCTGTGTGCTCACGGCTACCTAAGGGTCAGCTCTAGGGCTACCCGAGGGTGCCCAATGAGCCTCGGCCCTCACGAGTTAGGGATATTCGTAGAAAAACAGTAAAACATAGACCGTGAGAGAGAAGGAAGAGCTGCCCATATTTTGTCTTGGCTGCCCGGAAAAATAAGAGAGCTACTCAAAACAAAAATGCTGATAAAACCCTAGTTGAGGGTTTGCTGAAGATGCCCTAGCTGAGGCAAGAAATCTTTTTCAAAAATATAGCAGCTCCACCTGTGAGAGAAAAAATTGTGTGTATAATGATAAGACTTGATCTTCTTTTATAGCCTTTGTTCACCTATAAGTGGACAAGATAAGGAAAGATAAAAATAATAATATTTATAATCTTTTCCTAATTTCACTTTCACTTTTACCAAAAAGGGTACTTTTATTTTTCCTTTGATTTTTACCAAAAGTCCTTATTTAATTTTATTTCCACTGTGGTACAAAAGTCTTTATTTAAATTGACTTTTGACTTTGACCTTTTTCCGAGTGCCCCTATGGTACCTTTTTTATTTCAAAAGTACATCATCATAAACCAAGAGAGTTATTAATGCTTTTACCTCACACATTGAGTGACACCTAGATATGGTACTAGGGTAACTTAACCAAGAGCAGCTAATCCTTGGAGAAGCACACCAAGCCCATAGATCAAGGGTCAAAGTGCCACTCACATGCCCAGACCCAGTCTAGGGCTTACAGTGTCTTCATTCTCCAAGAGAATGGCTACTCAAAACTAAGCTGAGTCTACCAGTCCTAGACTGGTCTACATCGTGGTCCTGAACCAGATGTCTACTCAACACAAGGTTGAGTCTACCCAGCGCAGATCTGGGTCTATATCATGGTCCCAGACCAGATATCTACCATTCAACAGAATGGTGACTCAACACTGGGTTGAGTCTTCACCGTGGTTCCAAACCAGGTGGTCCAATTCTCCAAAAAGAAGGGCTCTCAATGCTGCTTAGAAAAATCAACACTCCCTCTCAACGAGAGAGGCATTCTCTGCCATACCAAGCTTGTCACAAAAGTACATGAACTTTGATGATGTCAGAGGCTTGGTCAAGATATCTGCAATCTGTTTATCTGTACGAATGCACTGCAACTTCAGAGCACCTCTCTACACTAGGTCTCTAATGAAATGATACCTCATTTCAATGTGTTTCGATCTGTCATGAAACATTGGATTCTCTGAAAGCTTTATGCAACTCTGATTATCGCAATGGATGATCATTGAGTCAAGCTTTCCCTCGAACAGATTAGATAACAACTTTCTGAGCCAAACTGCTTCCTTGCAAGCATCGCTTGCAGCAATTTACTCTGCCTCGGCTGTACTTTGAGCTATGGAACCCTGCTTCCTACTGGACCCAAGAGATCACTGCTGATCCCATACTGAAGCAATAACCAGAGGTACTTTTCTGGTCAACTGCGTCGCCAGCCCAATCTGAATCTGAGTATCCAGATAACAATACTCCATTGCTGGAAGAATACCTGAGCCCATATGTGATAGTACCTCGCACATACCTGAGTACATGTTTAGCAGCTACCAAACGTATGTGCTTTGGATCTAACATGAACTGACTCAGTGCATTCACTATGTAGTAGATGTCTGGTCTCGTATGCACGAGATACATCAGGGAACCAATGAGCTGTCTATATAGAGTAGAGTCCACACTCTGTGAACTAGAGGCTAAACCCGCAACTTTGTCAAGTTGGTAGTCATTGGTACGCTCATGGACTTGCAGTCCTGCATCCCAAATCTCTGCAAGATATCTACTGCATACTTTCCTTGTGTCAGGAAGATCTCACCTGGCTTTTGCCAGACTTCTAAGCCAAGGAAGTAATGCATAAAGCCGAGATCTTTCATCTTGAATTCAGAGGTAAGCTCCCTCTTGCACTGGTCTATCAACTGTACATCACCTGTAAGAAACAAGTCACCTACATATAGAACAAGTATCAAGACATGATTATAAACAAATTTAAAGTACAAGTTAGAATCAGATGTACTTTTGGAAAACCCGAACTATGGAGAAATCCATCCATCCTAGCATACCAGACTCTCGAAGCCTGTTTTAGCCCATACAAGGCTTTCTTCAATTTAGATACATGGGTCTTCTTCCCATGAGTAACAAAGCCTTCAGGTTGTTCAATATAAACTTCTTCCTCAATCTTACCATTGAGAAAGATTGTCTTTACATCCATCTGATGTAGCTTCTATCCGAAAACTGCACCAAGTGAAATGATGGTTTTGATGGTAATGTACCTAGCAACAGGTGCAAATGTCTCGTCATAGTCAATGCCTTCTTTCTGAGTGAAGCCACAAGCTACGAATCTAGCTTTATACTTCTCCACACTGTCATCTGCAGCATGTTTGATCTTATAAAGCCATATGAAAGTCACTATCGACTTTCCTGTAGGTCTGGGAACAACTTCCCAAACATCATTCTTCATGATTGACTTGCACTCTTCAATCATGTCATCAACCCATACCTGTTTACTTGCTGCATCTTCGTATGATGAAGGTTCTGAATTGATAAGCTGACTCATAAGACTGGAGTACTTCTGTGGTCTTATCCTTTCTCTAAAAGTCCCTAGAGGAGCTTTATGCTTCTCGGCTTCTTATACTATCTCTCAATACCAAGCAAGTCTCTTTTATGAAGGAGGAACTTCAAGTAGTTCTCCTAGTGGACTTTCAATGTTCTCAGGAACATCTGGAATTTGAGCATCAAATTCCTCTTCCTCCCTCTGAATTTCTAAATCTAGAAACTCAAGTGGGGCAACTATATCTTCCGATGAAAGCTCTAGTGTTTTACGAAACACTGCTTCCTCATGGAAGATCACATCTCTGTCGACCTCAATGTGCCTCTGTCCAGGTATATATACCCGATAAACCTTCGAGCAATCACTGTACCCAACAAAGATACCTTTCTTACTAGAGGGCTCTAGCTTAGCCCTCTTTTCTTTCGGCACATGAACATACACAGGAGTACCAAATATCCTCATGTGATCAACTACATGTTTCTTCTTGGTAAAGACTTCTTCAGGAGTGTTTTCACCCAAGATAGCATGTGGGCTTCTGTTCTGAATGTATACTGCAGTTCCAGTAGCTTCAACCCATAAAGACAAAGGAAAATCTAGATCAGTGATCATGGCTTTAACAGCCTCACAGATCATTCTATTCTTCCTTTCTGCAACCCCATTTTGTTGGGGGTTGTAAGGCACTGTCAGCTCTTTCTTGATTCTTGCTTCTCGACAAAAATCATCAAACTCATTAGATTCATACTCACCTCCGTTATCTGATTTCAAGATACGATTGTGCCTGTCAGTCTGATTTTCAATCAGTGTCTTAAACTCTTTGAACTTGTCTAAGGTTTCACTCTTGGCCTTAAGGAAGTAAATCCAAGACTTCCGAGAGTAGTCATCAATAAACAAGACATAATATAAACACCCACTCAAGGAGGGTGAAGACATGGGCCCAGAAATGTCAGAATGAATCAAATCCAAAATGCCTGTAGATCTATTCTTGCTTCTGGAAGAGGATTTCTTAGTGTTCTTACCTAAAGCACATCCTTTGCAAATTCCTTCATGCTTTAAAGAAACTTCTGGCATCCCTTTAACCATCTTCTGCAATCCTGGGAGAGCTATGTAGTGAAGGTGTCCAAACCCTCTATGCCAAAGTTCACAGGGATCAACTGAGTGATGTACCAAAGCATGAGTGGAAACTTTTGAAGCCTTGTAGAGATCTCACTCTCGAACCCCAATCTGTACTACCGAGTCTAGATCTGTGTCTTTTTGCCCATAAAAAGACCTTCTTATCCATAAAGAGGACTCTGTGGCCCTTGTCTTCTAAACCAACAATAGATAAAAGATTCTTCTTTAAACCAGGAACATAAAGAATATCATCAATATGAAGAACCGTACCTAAGTCAAGTTGAAGTGAAGTTGAGCCAACTCCTTCAATCTTGTAAGTGGAGTCATCTCCAAGTTCTACCTAAGTGGTGAACTTCTTCTTTCTATAACTGGTGAGGGTTCCACGGTTACTTGTCATGTGCCTGGAGGCACCACTGTCCACCAACCAAAAAGTGGAGCAAGTTGAGAAAGAACCAGTTAGAGCAGAAATCAAGTAGTACTCTCTTTTAGGCTCATCAATTTTATTAGCCTTGGTTTTCTTCTTCTTCTTTGGTTCTTCATCTTCTTCTTCCTCTGCAGCAGATGCTTGAAACCTTCTCTTGGGTTTCTTCTTGTTCTGCCTGCAGTCTCTAGCATAATGTCCAAACTTGTGGCAACTATAACATTCAATTTTAGACATGTCAGAAAACTTACCTTGAGGTTTCTTTCCCTTCTTTTGCTGAGGGAAAGGCTTCTTGAATTTCTTTGTCTTTGTTGCAAGTGCAAGGTTGTCCTCCTTGGTTACCTTGCCAGAGTTCCTTCCTTCTTCTTCTATGCAATCATGCCAAAGCCTTTCAAAGGTTGACTGATTTTCTCGTCCACAGACGGATGCCATGAAGGTTTCCCACGAGCTTAAGAGACCATCAACCACTGTTTGTACAAGATCATCATCATCAACAGTAACACCAATAGCAAGGAATTGATCTCTTACCTGTTTGATCTTGGTGAAGAAGGAACCAACACTTTCATCTTTGTTCAGCTTCAAAGTTCGTAGCCTCTTCTTCAAGACTCTCTTTGGACTGGGAGCCTTCTTTTCATAGAGGTTTACCAATGTATCATAGCATTCTTTAGCAATCTTCAAGGATGTGATGTTAAGCATCTATTCTTCTTTGATAGAATCATAAATAACTCTTCTAGCCTTACCTTGCTTCCTCTTGTAGGCAAGCCTACCAGCATTTGGAGTTGGTTCTTCTGTGACATTAAGAACAATGTCATCCAAGTCATTCTCATCCAGAATGGCCGTCAACCTAGCCTTCCAAGAATTGAAGTTTGTTGAACCATGGAGCTTCTCTTCCGGTTTGAAACCAATGGTAACCATCTCTGTCACTTATCAAAATGTTAGATCTACAAATCTTATTCCAAGATCTAGTGAAAAACAACAAGAGTGTCCTTTACTGTGTTTTCACATGCTAAGCTCTGATACCATGTTGAATTTTTAGCATTAGCATAAACTTTTAAAGTTTGAAGATAAACATAAACAAATCAGCAGTGTAGTAAAAACACATTCATCACATCAACACACATGGACACAATATTTTTCACTAGGGAAACCTTCAAAGGACAAAAACCCCAAAAGCATTAATAGTTCATCTCGTAAATGAGATGACTCAGAAAATTCTTCAAAAAGTTCCTCAAATTCTAGATCTGGAATTTACCCACAGTAATTGTAAAATTTATCAGTAAAAATCAGACTGATAATTTTATCCACAAATTCCAGAATTACAAAAACTACCAATTTAGGGTTTTTTTCATAAAACAGAAATTTTCTCTCTCCTGCCCGAAAATCACAAACTGTAAGTAAAAATCTCAAACTTTTAGCTGCCCGGAAAAATACCTACTGCCCGAAAAATATCAGACTGCCCAAGCTGTACCCGAGTTGCTCGTTTTGGCCGATCTGCCCTTCACTGCTGCCCGTGATCTTTGACCTACCCGAAAACCCTTCCATGTTGCTCGTGGCCCTTCTGCCTGCTCGGCTGCCCTCCTGCTAGTGCCTGGCTGCCCCTATGCAGGCTTGGTGCTGCTAGGAAGCCTTCCCGAGTCCTCACAGGGTGGCTCGTGGGTTGCCCTGAGGGCTGTGCAGCCACCGGCTGCTACAGCACCCTCATAGGTAAGCCTTGAGGGCTGCCCGGAGGTGATGTGTGCTCACGGCTGCCTTAAGGGTCAGCTCTAGGGCTACCCGAGGATGCCCAATGAGCCTCGGCCCTCACGGGATAGGGCTGCCCATAAATAAACAGTAAAACACAGCCCGTGAGAAAGAAGAAAGAGCTGCCTAGATTTTGTCTTGGCTGCTTGGAAAAATAAGAGTGCTACCCAAAACAAAAATGCTGATAAAAACCCTAGCTGAGGGTTTGCTAAAGATGCCCTAGCTGAGGCAAGAAATCTTCTTCAAAAATATAGCAGCTCCACCTGTGAGAGAAAAACTTGTGTATAATGAGATGACTTGATCTTCTTTTATAGCCTTTGTTCACCTGAAAGTGGACAAGATTAGGAAAGATAAAAATAATAATATTTTTAATCTTTTTCTGATTTCACTTTCACTTTTACCAAAAAGGGTACTTTTATTTTTCCTTTGACTTTTACCAATAGTCCTTATTTAATTTTATTTCCACCTGTGATCTTTTTCCTGTGGTACAAAAGGCTTTATTTAAATTGACTTTTGACTTTGACCTTTTTCCAAGTGCCCCTATGGTTATTACCTGCGGTACCTTTTTTATTTCAAAAGTACATCATCATAAACCAAGAGAGTTATTAATGCGTTTACCTCACACACTGTGTGACACCTAGATCTGGTACTAGGGTAATTTAACTAAGGGTAGCTAATCCTTGGAGATGCACACCAAGCCCATAGATCAAGGGTCAAAGTGCCACACAAATGCCCAAACCCAGTCTAGGGCTTACAGTGTCTTCATTCTCCAAGAGAATGGCTACTCAAAACTAAGTTGAGTCTACCAATCCCAGACTGGTCTACATCGTGGTCCTGGACCAGATGTCTACTCAACACAAGGTTGAGTCTACCCAGGGCAAATCTGGGTCTATATGATGGTCCCAGACCACATATCTACCATTCAACAGAATGGTCACTCAACACTGGGTTGAGTCTTCACCGTGGTCCCGGACTAGGTGGCCACATTCTCCGAAGAGAAGGGCTCTCGATGCTGCTTAGAAAAATCAACACGCCTTACCACCCCTAGGACCCGAACTTTGCTATCAATTTACTCACACGTTGCCATCAATGTTACTCACCTGCAACCGCCTCCTATCAGTCTTAAATCATGGCAGCTCTCTGGCCCCCGTCGACTGGGTGATAATAAATACAAGAAATATGTACATGTTTTCAGATTTGAGTATTTCATTTTGGGGATTTTTTTAAATTTTAATAATGCATTAGTTTATGTTTATTTATCATAAACCGTGCTATCTGTTTATTTATCGTGGCTTTTGCTTATTTATGTTGATTTTTAATATATTATGTTATTATTTATTTTGCAGTTTATATATATTTATATTTTGAAAAATAGATATAGACGAACTTAATGTCGAACCTCATCCCAAACCTATAAAACATTTTGAATTCAAACCGAATTTCAAGGTCGCCGAACTCGAATTTGAACCCGAACCATGTGACATAGATTTGATCCAGAAAAGCCTGCAACTGGTCCAACCAGCCAGTTTTGTCAAAAACCGGTTGGGTTTTGATAACATTACTCTCCCCCATCCCTAAAGTTGGGGAGGTCATGGGTTCAACTCTCTTGATCCCCTCGTGGTTAGGCTCTGTATTCAGGCCAACGATTTACCCCATTTACAACCATTAATCATGGAGAAGTACTCGAAAGGTTTTCCACGAGATTGTTCCTTGGAAAGCAAAAATGATAAGATTTGAGGTTCCATATGATTGACTTACAATAATTAGAACCAAAACTTGAATTTAAAGTTCATTAACATGGTTGATTTAAGTTTTGAAATTGAAGTGTTCTGACTCTTAACTAGGATCTAGGTGCAATTTTATTCATAGCAGTCACAGCTCTATATTCAGAATTCAAATGATGTTTTTCTTCTCTGTGCTTATTCAAGGAATCTTAGAAACTGAATATGGTAAAAATGAAAAGACTTTTCTTGTTGGAAATAGTTTTTACTTTAAATTAATGCCTAAACAAGGATCTAGGTGCAATTTTATTCATAGCAGTCACAGCTATGTATTCAGAATTCAAATGCTGGTTTCCTTCTCTGTGCTTATTCAAGGAACCTTAAAAATAGAAAATGAAACGAATAGGCATTTCTTGTTGGAAATAGTTTCTACTTATATGATAGCACCAAAGCACTATAGATTTCTACTTTTTCTTCTTAAATCGTATCGCTATTGTTTATAACACGGAATGCATTTCTAAAGGTTGTGCTAATAAACAAAGCTTTAAAAATTTCCTAGACAAGAAAATACTTACTTCCAAGACCTCCCATATTGAATAAGCCCAAGGCCTAAGGACGTAGCATCCTGACACGTCATAATATTCAATCATTTCACCTTCGACAACTACCTGCAACACCACGAATCAATTATATGCTGGCTAATAAAAAACTTATACGATTTACTACTTCACAATATTTAATTGGCAAGGATGCAGAAAATAAATAAAACGCCTAACACAGAAAGGGAGACGGCCTAAAATAAATCGAGCAGTTGATTTGTTTTAACACGGAAAGTGTGACGGCCTAAAATAAATCGAGCAGTTGATTTAAACAAATCGCTTCATAAAAGATATGTTTATTACTTCACGAGATTGTTCTTCCCATATATGAAATAAATGGAATCGGTGTGGAGTCTTGAGATTATTGAAAGTGCCAACAGGGCATAGGTTCACTTTTTAGGTTGAAAAGGGCTGTTAAGCTGTGCACCAAGGTTCCATTGTTGTTGTGGTCTGCCCCACCAGCATTGCATGCGTTTCAAAGGGATGCGGCCCAGTGAAAACCGCCTGTGATTTTGGCAGCATAAATACCCTGGACCTGGCACCTTAAGCAAAGGAAGGGTGTTCTTTGGGTCGGGGCATGTTTCATGACGCACTTTCAACAAATTAAGATGAAATGAAATGAAATAATTATTGAGAATACCTCGGAATACCAATCCCCAAAGTTCTCGTCTTTTTTATTCGAAATTCCCAGCCTAGTCTCCTTCTTCATTTCCTTCTTTGCTGCAAGAATGGGCACAATTAGGCTTGATTTCTAATCAAATACAAAGCCTCGTGATTCCACCAGACAAATGGAGTGCCTAATCTGGCGATTTCTAATAATAAGTTACAAGATTTATGAACGACGACAATCACTGTAAAAGCAATATCCTCACCTCCTGAGTGCTGAACTTGGGGCTTCTCTTTGGGAGCCTTTTTGGGTTTATTTTTCTTATTTCCCTTCACATTGCCGTCTTCTTCCACGTTTGGAGAACCAGCGATTCCGGTAGATGACATGTCTACAGTAGAATTCAGTGCTGCCGAGAGTTCCTTAACTGCGGAATCGATTACTTCCTGCAAAAGATAAAGAGACCCAAAAACTTCAAATTCATTGAATTATTTGCTAGGTTTGTTGGGGGTGATCGAGTTGACCTAAGTTTTAGGGTTTCCTTTCACATTCTTGCCATCTGATTGAAGGCATTAGGATCTCAGGGGATGAGATACTCTTACAATCGCTGTAAAGGCTCTTCAAAAAGTTATTTCAGACAGCAAGCGAGAGACTTGAAAAGAATGAATATATGTTTCTTACACCAGTGGACATACTGAGGGCGGTTCGATATCTGGAAAAATTGGAGCGTATTGCCTGCATTGAAGAGGAGGAGGCGCGTAAGTAGCTCTTAAATCCCAACATCAACACCATTGTTGCCCCTTCCTCTGCAATCAATAAATATAATGAAACGCAAAGTTAAGATTATGAGATAAACCAACCCAACAAAACCGGGAGACTAAACCTGCTGGCAGAAGTGACGATCTGATGATCGGTATTCCTCTTCTTCGTCAGAGCTGGCTGAAGGGTTTTACGAATCCTATCACACAACCCTAATAGTATTACGAGAGAGGTTTCTTTGAAGAATGTCAACAATATTGACCTTGCAAAGACAAATGCTTAATATATCTTTAATATTCGTCTTGAGCAACGAGGTCGTAGAACAATGCTGTCTCCGTTATCATCTCTCCGGTTTGCACTTTGAACCTGCGTTTTAAAAAAAAGCAGGTCCTTTTAAAAAAGTGTCAACATTGTGGTATATAATATTTTAAAATAATAATAATAACAACATTGTGATATATTATGTTTTAAAAAAATAATTAAGTTAGTTATAAAAATAAATATATATATAAATGAAATTATTTTAGTTTAAATATAAATATATAAGTGTAATCTAAATCATAATATATTATGGAAATTATATAATATAATTGTTATGGGGTATGGGTTGAATCTATTTATGGATTCAAAAATACAATTTACACATTTCTAAATTTAGATTTTATCAAAACAAATTTATAAAATACCAAAACTTACTAGAAAGTACAAAAAGTAGAAGAAATACACTCCAGACACACACACACATATATATGATTATTAATTTAATTTAGATTTATCTCTTAATACAATTACTTGCATTTTAAACTTTTTTTTTTTATCTCCAAACAATATATCTAAAGATATTGAAGATAAAATAAATTTTTAACTTGGGATGTGTTGGAGGGTAGAGGTTTCTCGCGTTCTGGTAGATGTATCCTTTGTAAGGTGGAAGTTGAATTGGGAAGTCATATCTTTGGTAGATGCTCTTATTTTCAAAAGGTATGGGCTACATTGGAGAACAGGTTATGTTTGGTGATTAAATGGAATTGTGTTTCTTTGGAGGAGAATTTATTAATCTCGTTTAGAAGGCATAAATATTTAAGTTTCCCTCCCTTTTTAATTCTATGGGAAATCTAGAAGGCTAGGAATTGATCTCTCTTTCAAGATCAGCTCTTGGATGCGGTTGCTATGAGTATCAAGATGTTTAGCTCCTTTTTTGAATGGCATAAAGAAAAGAATTTGAAGGTTACTAGATCTATCTCTTTCACGTCATTGGGGATGAGAATTCCTGTAGGTTTTTTTTTATGGAGCAGAATAAGGTGGAGTATGTGGGGCTGGTATGGTAGATTTGGTTTGAATTATGTGGTTAAGTTATGGATGGGGGCTGGAAGGGGGAGCTAACATTAGAGCGGGGTTGATTGTTTTATGGGACCTTCTCTATTTTGTGAAGAGATGGGGAAGCACATCTATTTAGATTGTTGGTGACTCACGAGTTATTATCAATTGGGCTAATGGGATCTCAGAGCTTCACTCTTAAGTGTTGGATCATTGGATGGCAAAGGTCAGACATTTGATGATGGATTTCTCTTACATTTCCTTTCAACATATTTTCAGAGAACTTAATGAAGATGTTGATAAACTATCAAAAAGAGGAATTGGGGATATGTATGGTAATATTACTTTTGAATTGTTCTAGGATGGGGCTCTTGCACATTCTGGCAGAATGTGTTTCTTTTTATTAGAGTGTCATGGTATTGTATTTGACTATGTGACTTGGTTGTGTGTTTTGTTTGGACTTGAAATAGTTTTGGCTATCATGTTTATTTTTAAAGTTTTATTGTTTTTAGTTTTGTTGGTAAATTCTACCAAATATGATAAGGAAATGGTATATGTTAAATATGATTGTTTGTAGTTGGATTGGTAGTTTTTTGGAATGATCTAGAACTATCTTCTATTATGAGATGGATGTAATGATGTAGACACAACTTTTATCTAATATAAAGTTGTTTTTCGTGCTAAAAAACAAATATTTAAGATAATAATTCAAAGCAAATTTTGTAAATTGTTGACCCTTGTGCATCTCACATATTAACGAAGGGTGGTTAATAAGCATCACATCCTCAACAAAGACCAAGACCATACACATGGTTATCATGAAGTATGGTATAGAGGGAAATATATTTATAGAAGTAAAAGTTGTTTTTATTCATTTTGAAAGAAACCAACCTATATTCATCTTAATCTTGAATCTCTTGAGGTGCACTTTTTTAAGAGAAGGAAGGATTGGACCATAAAAGATTAGATCTATCTCAATGTTTGATAAGATTTAAATGGATCTAGGTTCATAATAGATCTCATAAAGAGTATCATTTCCACTCGTTGTTCTCATTAAAAATTAAATTGTTTAAATAATAATAATAATAAGGGATGGAGGTCTGTGGTTTCGCTAAGTGGTATGAATATGTTTAGGGTTACCGCACGTCCACTTATCACTATCTGTTATCTCTATGAGGGTAGTCTTCTTATGTTATGGAGCACTATGATGAAGCGTTGGATTAGTCGACAAATGAGCTAGTGGAGTCAAAGATTCTTGTCGATGCTAGTTTAGACAGTTCTACGGTGATCGAAAGACGTGTTAGACCCTCAAGTGAAGGAGATGGTCTCATCCATCAATGTGGTTCTTTCAAGAATTCGCTCAAGAATCCAGAAAATATATGGGAGTTCAAACAATCTGTGGATACATAGCTCCATTTCGTATGTGTTAGGACATCCTCAAAGGAGGGCCTGTAATACCCTGGTTGTTAAGCCCCAGACAATGTTATTATTTTGGTTTATTATGAGGCACCAGGTTCCGGACTATGGACTTTGGAAATTATTATTATTATTATTATTATTATTTAACTAACTCAACATGGACAACTAACGAGAATGGGGGGGCATGGATTCCACTTGTGAGGGGGTTGGGGACTGGGAGTTGTTTCTCTCCCTAACATTATTTGTTGGACCCTGTCTTTTATTCTTTTGGTTTGTGGAGTTAATATTACACCCTCTTTAATGATTGGTGGGAGACACTTGTCTAGTGCGTCCTCCTTTGCCGTTCCAAGCCTCTTGTGATGCTCTGCATGTGCTAGTGCGCCCTCACTAGCTATTTTTAGCCTACACTCTTTGGACTCTCTCTCTCTCTCTCTCATTAATTGAGGAACCCTCTCCCTCTCTCTCTCTCTCTCTCTCTCTCTCTCTCTCTCTCTCTCTCTCTCTCTCTCTCTCTCTNAAATTTGAGTTACCTCTCTTGGAATTGGAGTTACTCCCTTGGCAATTCGAATGGCTATAGAGAGATTCGAATTGGCTCTATTTCATTCTTCTTCTCTTTTCGAGCTCTCTAGTGCAATTGAATGCTCTCTTGTCTAGGAAATGCATGCTCTCAAGTAAGAGATGCATTGTATTGTTGAAAATTGAAGGCTTCGTAATGAGGTTTGAAGCCCCTGTAATGGGGATTGAAGATTGACTGTGCAGAACACAACATGAGTCCTTATCCCATTACTTGTCCCTGTCCAAATCTAACACATGAAACCTGATGATGGATGGTGATGTCCTAAGGGACTTGTGTGGTGAAGGGAATCCCATTACACTTGGTAGTGTAGATGGAAGGGAAAGTTAACATGGATAAATGTGTAGTTGTGGTTTCTGACAATGTGAAAGGGCCCAACCATATGTTATGGTTCACCTATTTCTGATCATTTATGGGTTATGAGAACTGTTCCATTGTGTCCAGAGCCACATTTCCAGTAAGGTATTATTTTTGTTTCATTGAAAAAGGTTTGTGTATAACCGAGATACAGTCATTTTTGTGTGGCAATGTTCCTGGTGTTGAGATGAGCACACCATACCTTTTGGGTTGAGAGTACCTCCCTTGTGGATCTATGGCCTCATCTCAGGGGTGAATGTCATGTTGAAAGATGCATGAGAATGCCATGTATAAGGTTGGGTGGAACGTTGTCATGTTGAAGCTAGTTGCTTCCATTGAGATGAATATTTTGCTATATGTTTGTTTATTGCAATTTTCGATATGTGTGTGTGTGTGTGTGTGTGTGTGTGTGAGAGAGAGAGAGAGAGAGAGAGATCTGATCTATTATGTACTTAGATGGTTGAAGGTGGCAGTTGAGATCTAAATTATTATTATTTTTTAGATGGTGGTATATGGTAGCTTGATATTCCATTTTTATTGTTACTTAGATGATTGTAGATGGTAGCTTCATAAATGATTTTTGTTGTTGCTTAGATGGTTGTAAATGATAGTATTGATATATGATTGTATTGTGCCTTAGATAGTTGTAGATGATAGCTTTGGTATCTAGTTTTATTTATGTTAGTATGGTTGTAGGTGGCAGTGAATATATTTGATTTTTAACATTGTTATTATGGTTGATTATGGCAGCCTGTAGATCTATTACATTACAATATTTATAATAGCTTGTAGATCTAATTTTGTTAATGGTTATATGGATGAAATAGATATTATATTTGATGATTGATTACATGTTAATAGCTTTCTCGGATTTGGTTTCATTTCATGTTTGCATTTACCTTGTAGTATTCTTATGTATGAAGCACTATGATGAAGCGTTGGATTAGTCAACAAATGAGCTAGTGGAGTCAGAGATTCTCGTCGATGTTGGTTTAGACAATTCTACGATGATAGAAGGACGTGTTAGACCCTCGAGCGAAGGAGATGGTCTCATCCATCAATGTGGTTCTTTCAAGAATTCGCTCAGAGAATATATGGGAGTTCAAACAGTCTGTGGATACATAGCTCCATTCAGTATGTGTTAAGACATCCTCAAAGGAGGGCCTGTAATACCCCAATTGTTAAACCCCGAACAATGTTATTATTTTGGTTTATTATTAGGAATTAGGTGTCGAACTATGGACTTCGGAAATTATTATTATTATTATTATTTAACTAGCTCAACATGGACAACTAACGAGAATGGGGGGCATGGATTCCACTTGTGAGGGGGTTGGGGACTAGGAGTTGTTGCTCTCCCTAACATTATTTGTTGGACCCTATTTTTTATTCTTTTGGTTTATGGAGGCAATATTACACCCTCTTTGATGATTGGTGGGGCACTCTTGGCTAGTGCGTCCTCCTTGGCCATTCCAAGCCTCTTGTGATGCTCTGCATGTGCTAGTGTGCCCTCACTGGCTATTTTTAGCCTACACTCTTTGCAAAATGTAACTCCCATAATTTGTTTCACCCTTTCTATTACTGGAAAGGGAGTCTCTAATTGTAACCTCTCTCTCTCTCTCTCTCTCTCTCTCTCTCTCTCTCTCTCATGAATTGAGGAACACCCGATAAATTTGAGTTACCTCTCTTGGAATTGGAGTTACTCCCTAGGGAATTTGAATGGCTATAGAAGGATTCGAATTGGATCTATTTCATTCTTCTTATCTCTTTGAGCTCTCTAGTGCATTGGAATGCTCTCTTATCTAGGAAATACATGCTCTCAAGTAGGAGATGCATTGTATTTGGAAGGATGGTGATGTCCTAAGGGAATCCCATTGCACTGGGTAGTGTAGTTGGAAGGGAAATTTTACATGGAGAAAGGTGTAGTTGTGGTTTCTGACAGTGTGAAAGGGCACAACCATATGTTTTGGTTCACCTATTTCTGATCATTTATGGGTTACGAGAACTATTCCATTGTGTCCGGAGCCATGTTTCCAGTAAGGAATACTTTTTATTTCATTGAAAAAGGTTTGTGTATAATCGAGATACAGTCATTTTTGTGTGGCAATGTTCCTGGTGTTGACATGAGCGCACCATATCTTTTGGGTTGAGAGTACCTCTCTTGTGGATCTATGGCCTCATCTCAGGGGTGAATATCATGTTGAAAGATGCATGACCATGCCATGTCTAAGGTTGGGTGGAACGTTGCCACGTTGAAGCTATTTTTTTCCATTGAGATGAATACTATTATGTACTTAGATGGTTGAAGGTGGCAGTTGAGATCTAATTTATTATTATTTTTTGTATGGTTGTATATGGTAGCTTGATAACTTATTTTTATTGTTTCTTAGATGATTGTAGATGGTAGCTTCATAAAAGATTTTTGTTGTTGCTTAGATGGGTGTAAATGAAAGTATTGATATATGATTTTATTGTGGCTTAGATGGTTGTAGATGATAGCCTTGGTATCTAGTTTTATTTATGTTAATATGGTTGTAGGTGGCAGTCAATATATTTGGTTTTTAACATTGTTATTGTGGTTGATTATGGCATCCTGTAGATCTATTACATTACATTGTTTATAATAGCTTGTAGACCTAATTGTGTTAATGGTTATATGGATGAAATAGATATTATATTTGATGATTGATTACATGTTAATAGCTTGCTTGGATCTGGTTTCATTTCATGTTGGCATTTACCTTGCATAGCATGTTCTTTGGGGAATGATCTGCATTTGTTTTTGTGCATTTCATTAAAAAGGATGGATGTTTTATTTTATTGGATTTTTGGCATGTTATCCTAGCCTTATATAACCTTGTTTTGTTGTGCATTACCTTGATTCGGCCTTCCCTTGGGTTTCCTAGTGACCTTGGCCTTGGTTTTGGGGTCAAGGACATCATAGAGTGGTATCAGAGCATAGGTTTCAACTATGCGAATGTTGTGCCTTCTACAGTTTTATAACTTTGTTTTTGGAATGTGTTGTAAAAGAAGTTTGACCTCCCTTATGTAAATGGAAGAGTTTTTTTTTGTGCTAACAATTATTGGTAATGAACACATTGTAAACTCCAGTTATGTCGGTTGATTAATGAACATGCAGTGTGACTATTGAAAATCAAAATTTTAAACCCCTAATCAAACCAATGAAGATTAAACACTTAGAAGTACAATGAAAAGGAAGCTACATAGATCATAGTTGTTGGAGCAACTATACTTCGATCCAGGTTCACCTAATTACTTGCCAACAAACCCCAAGACACCAATCCTTTTGACATCACTTGCAAAGCAGGTGAAGTCTCACCCAAGGTACCTATGTTAACTACAGGAACCAAGTTTCTATAGTAGTGAAGGGGAGTGACAAAAAATCTACATTCAACATCATTGAGCTTCGACATATCATTCATATTTCATATAAAGCAATTAAACAAATTATTACAGACATATTCACTAGATGCGTAGTATTCTTAATCACTCATATTAAATCACACTATTCAACCCACATTATGCACAATGAAATGAAATCTCACAACACACATAAACACCAATCACGTGCATTGCACAACAGGAGTTTACATGGAAACCTAAGATGGGAGAAAAAGACGAAAGAGTTATTAATATTCATGAGTCGCAACAAATTAGCACTCCATGTCTATGCACAAATTTTGCAAACTTTTCTTCTTCTTCTTCTCTTTACAACAGATCTGCACACTAAGCATGTATATCACTACCATCTCATGCGACTCGCTCATACAATATCCTCGTAACAACTTTTCTTCATCACAAAAATACTGATGGCTCCCTATTTTGCCCATATTCTGTCTATCCATTAGATAAGGAATCAAGTCTTTTAATTGAATTTCTTCATGTTTATCGTCTATCTAAGCATCATTTGCATAAGTTTGAAGGCTATTCCATGCAATTTATAACAAGGTATACTTTTACTATCATTCCATCTCATTTTATTCATTTTTAAAACATAAATTTAAAAGATTACATCTAATTATTTGGGATATCGATCTTTGGTTATTGTGCATATTTCTCCCGCTGGTCCTATACCTTATCCGGTACCCAATATTGCACTCGATCTGGTACCTAATCCTGCACCCAATCCGACACTCCCATCATTTAAGCCAGAAAGCAGATTTCAAGCTCAATTTCTGAGCAACCGGTGGGAAATGATTGAAAACGGTTCTAAACCCACATCATAAATGACCCCATTTACCCCTAACTATGGGCATATTTTAGAATTTTCCAATGGATAGGGATGAATTCACATACGATTTGGATGGATTGTTCCAGATTTTGTGCATGACCAGATTTGTAAAATCAATGGTTTATCGAGCGACACCGAGTTTTGATGATTCGATTATATCCTTCCCTACTTGTCTTTTCCTGTATAAATGTATATTAGATCCATTGAGAGGGAGGACTTAGCAAGTGTAATGCTCTTTTTTCAATAAAATACAGAGTTCTCTATGAAAATGTCATTTTTGTGTGATTGATGTAAATTGGGCCGTGCAACTAGCCTGCTCTCAAGAAGGCAGGGCCCCCTTTTCTAAAGCAATGCTATGCATACAAGTAGTTTTTTAGAGTATTTTCATTTCATCTATAACTAGTTCAGTTAATGTTTTAGTATTCCTTTTTCCAAACAGAGTTGTGAAGATTTATTTTTCTACAATTTGAAGAATAGTGTTTCTATTTCCAAGTTATGAGTTTGAAAGATAGAAAGTGGAGTTGTTTATGATTTCAAATTACTTTGGCATCTACAAGATGGTTAGACAATTATTGTTTCAGACATTGCTAGTTCAGTATGGCTTTGAATCTTGTATTCACAAATATTTATTCCAATTTTCAAGAGTGAAGATTATTTGATTCCAATCTCAGAGTATGACAGTCTTGTGAAGTTCATATTGGAATATGAATTGATATGTTGATGAAGGGAATGATTTGGATACATTTTCAGAGTTTATATATATTTATGAAACATGAGCATTAACAATGATTAAGGTTTGATAGATTGTGTGGGAAGTCAGTCAAGTTGTCTACATTCATGTCTTCTGGTTGAAAAGATTAGTGCAATGAGCCTCGTACTTTGAATAAGAAATAAGATTGGTGAATATGTTTAACTGAATCAGTTCATTTTTTATACCATGGCGTAATTTCATTTGGAATTAAGTTAGTTTCAGATTATATAGTTTGTGAAATTCTTTGGATAGATCAAGACTCCATTCATGTACATAATGTATTGGCGCCTCCAAGTTTACCTTCCTAGATTGATGATTTATGTCAGATATTAATAGTTAAATAATTAGACTAACATTTTTGGCGTTGTTGTTGGGGAGGTGCTAGAAGGATTGGAGAATAGATACTATGTTGTTTTTACCAGAGGCTAGGGAGAGGAGGAATAATAAGACGAGAGGTAAGGACCTGCACATCTGTTTTAGCAGGTTCCTCCAAAACCTTCCCCTGAACATCATAAGAATTTTGTAGCATGGGATGAGTGTGAAGATTTGTTTTAAGCAAGTGTGCCTTTTTCTTCAAGCAATGTGAAATTACTTTTGATGCAAGGGTGTCTTTTCCTTCAAGCGGTGTGAAGATTCCTTTCAAAGAAAAGTGTTCTTTCCTTTCAAGCAATCTGAGTTTCCTTTTAGTAGAGAGTAGTTCTTTTCAAGCAATGTGAGTAACGGGATGTTTCTTCATTTAGTAGGGTGAGATTATTTTTTTATGCTAGTGTGCTTTTCCATTTAGCAGTGTGGAGGTTTATTCCTTTAAAGAAATTTATTTTCCATCTCAACAGTAAGAGGTTTTCTTTTAGCAATTAAAGATTGTTTTCATTCAAGTCTACTTTCTTTTGGAGTGGTGTGAAAAAATTATTTGAAGTTGTGATTTTAATAGTCCTTAGTCACTAAACACTGATCCATGCGCAAGACAAGGATTAGGAGGACCAACAGAAAAATTACAACAACAAAAAAAGTTCAGATAATTTGAAGGAAGGATGCTAATCAAAGAGATATGTGGCGTACCCGCCTCTCATATCAGTTTATTAGGGGAGGGACACTCACTTCAACTGCCTTCTCTGATACCTTTATGTCCATGAACCCGGTGCCCATACACCTAACTGATACGCGTAATAATTTAAAATTATTATTTATTTCTCTTGAACACAATCATGGGTCCTATAACATCCTTTAACATTCATTATCAGGCTTAAAAACCACAGTAACAGTCGTTCTGCCATCATCAGATCCACTCTATAGTCGAAAAGGTCATTCCCGCACTGAATCCAACCTTTCCACACTCTGCCTTCTGCATTCCCCTTTTTTCCTTCCTCTGCGAAACTCGGGAATCGGAAACTCAACATTTGACATAATCATTCAGTCACATTCCTCCTGCATTCTACCTCTCTGCCTTCCACTACGGAACTCAGGAATCGGAAAACCAACAAATCGATGAAATCATTTAACCAGTTTCTGCCTTCCACCTCCCTCCTTTCCGCCTTCCGCTGCGGAACTCGGGAATCAGAAACTCAACATTCGATGGAATCATTCTGCCACGTTCCGCCTTTTGTTGTGGAACTCGGGAATCAGAAGACCAACAAATTGATGGAATCATTCAACCACATTCTTCCTTTTGCCTTCCCCCTTTTGCTGCAGAACTCGAGAATTAGAAACTCAACATTCGACAAAATCATTCAGCCACATTCTGCATTCCACCTTTCCACCTTCCACTGTGAAACTTAGGAATTGGAAAACCAACAAATCGATACCTTGACTTGTTCACTTTCTGCTTTTCGCATTCCGCAGGCGGACTTCAGATCATGGAAAACCAAAACTTGGTCTCATTTCTCTTTTTGGTTCCTGATTTCCATCTCCCGCCTTCTGCAGGAGGACTCCGGGGTGCAGAAATCTACACTTTCCCTTAGAATTTTTGGCTATTTTTCTGTTTCCACTTCCGCCTTCTGCAGGCGGATCATGGGGTGCGAAAAACCAACATTCTTCCCTGTTTCCACTTCTATTTTTCGCCTTCCGTAGGCGGATTTCAGGGTGCGGAAACAGTTGAGTCATATGCATTCTGACCCTGTAACTAGGCTTCTAGCCTTCATGGACTTAAACAAAATGCATTGGAAACCAAAACACATGCAAATGTAAAATGCAGGGACATATAATCAACGGTAAACTCTACTTAAATCATCGGTAAGAATTCAACACAATAAGCGCATCCATAAGCAATGCATTGTAGAAATAACCTAACAGAGAATACTTATCTTGATGATGAAGTTGTCCCACAACTAGATATGTCATTGCAACATTACACCCAACCATAAGCCAGTTGTATTCATCAATCTCTCAACACAACTGCCACCCCCGAGCTGGGCATGACTTCCACAAGGAACGAGGGAACAACAGGCTCACACATAACCAGACCATATCAAACATAGTCAAGCCAACCTAGGACTTTGTTATCATACTGTCCAACCAAGCCAATACAAGATTGGGTTTATCATGATGCAGGCAAACATGCCAATACACTGTTGGGTTTACCAGGCTACACATCAAAGCCAACTAATAGTTGGGTTTATCAGACTGGAAACAGTCAAGCCAACATACATATCAAGGACCAGCTAAGCCAACTAACAGATGGGTTTATCAGGCCACTCAGCCAAGCCATCTCACTGCTGGGTTTATCAGGCTTCTAAGCCAATCTAGCTAACATTTGGGTTTATCAGGTTGTCCAACCAAGGATAACACATGGCCAAAATGCACCACAAGACACAACCAAGCCAACACACAGTTGGATTTATCAGGATGCTCAGCCAAACCAATATACGTTTGGGTTTATCAGGCTGCCCAAACAAGCCAATACCCAACTAGGTTTATCAGACTGTCAGCCAAGCCAATCTACCTTTGGGTTTATCAGGCTTCTATGACAACAGAAAGGAAGAATGGCTAAGCTAGTGGCTCATTCAAGAGCTAGGGACACCTCCACAAGATCTATCTGGCCTGGCATCCCCAATACGTACACACCCAACACAAGGAAGTATCCTCTTCTTTGCTCTAGAGTCCCATGAGCTATACCTTCCCTTCTTTGCTCTAGAGTCCCATGAGCTATACCTTCCCCACCATTGATTTATCGTTTTATGTTTGGGCAATTAAAATCGATGCCGATGGTATTTTGTGCTAGCCTGCACATTATAATTTTGGACATCATGTAAATATGCAATTTAATGAAATACCCACAACCAGCTATGTCAATGCAACATTAAAAGAGATGGGGGTATGATTTCCTAAGGATAAAGGGGGGGATATTTAACCTCTGAGCCAATGGGGAAAAGCCAAGCATCAAAAAGATAACCCATCAAGATATCAACCACCTTTCTTGTCTTATTCACCCAATCATTTATTTATGCTAGAAATTGGTTGAGTTAGTTATTGCATGAGATGGGAAAGGTATGGAGGTCAAAATCCGAATTGGGAAGAGCACAATTTTTGGAAAAACATGTTTTGACTTATGAGCCAAGTAAATGCCCATTTTTGCTGCCCATTGCCTCATGCATCCATGTTTTTGTCTTCCCCACGTTTTTGGAGCTCCTGGGCATTCTCCATTCATGTTTTTGCAATGTTCTTCATTTTTCCCATGGCTGGGAAGTGTTTTTGTTAATGTTCAGTGGTTGGGATCACTCCTGAGTGTTTTTGTCTTGTTTCCACATCTCCACGGTTGGGGAATTTCATGTTTTCAGTGTTGTACAGCCAATGGGGGATAGAGCCACGAATTTAGGGACTAAGGGAGCTGTTTTTTCCCACGTGAAGCCATAGAACGATTCTGGAAATCAAATTTCTATCAGGGAGTTGTTTTACCCATTTGCGGTTTACGTTTTTGGATGAAAAACGTTTTTCCTCAAACCCGGATATTGCATTTTGCTGTGTGTGCACCTTGGTTTTGGTCTGAACCAGTTTGGAGTGGAATTGGGGAAGAATTAGCTTGATAAACCTAGTGGGGAAAGGAACCTCACAAACATATCAAGAGGAGTTGGATTTTCTTCTTTGCACACCCTGAATAGCATTGGAATGGAAGGCATAGCCTGAGGGACTGTGTAGCAGAGAAGGGGATGCTTCCTTGTGTTGGGTGTGTAGGTATTGGGAAATCCAAGCTAGATCTTGTGTAGGTGTCCATAGCTCTATGGTTGAGCTCACTAGCTTAGCAATTCAACCATTCCACCTCCTTGGCTGAATTTTGATAAATCCTTGGCTATGTGTGAGTATGCTAGTGTTCCCTTATTCCTTGTGGGAATCATGCTCAGCTTGGGGGTGGTAGTGTTGCTGAGAGATTGATGAGCACACTGGCCTATGGTTGGGTGAAACGTTGCAATGACGTAGCTAGTTGCGGGACAAGCTTCTTTCAAGATAAGTATTCTTGTCTATTTTATCTTTGCAATTGTATATGTGTTTATGAATTAATATGAACAGGTTAAATGTTGTGAATGAATGAATTTTGCTTCTGTTGTATGCTAATAATTTATGCATTTGTGTATGTGTAAGTTCAGTACATTTTTATATTTATGTTCATGGGGATAGACTGCCCGGACTAATAGCAGCATAGTCGCCTCCTCTCTCTAGTAGAAGGGTGGGGACGTGACAAAGTCTATATGAAACTGACTGTATTCTTTCAAGCACTTCAAAAGGCCCACAATATCTAGGTGATATTTTAACACAACTTCCAAGTTTCAAGGAACTCTTCCTTGGCCTCACTTTGAGGTAAACATGATCCCCAACACTAAACTCTCTATGCATTCTATGCTTATCTGCATAGCTCTTCTGTCTATCTTGGGTTGCTTTCAGGTTTTTCCTAATCTTTGCAACCTCTTGCTCCATTTCCTTGCCCAATTATGAACCAAGCACAATCTTGTTCACTGGATTATCCTAAGTCACTGGTGTCCTACACCTTCTTCCATAGAGAGCTTCATATGGACTAATTCCCAATAATGTTTGTTGTCCATTATTATAGGCAAATTCTATCGAGTGTAAATAATCCTCCCACTTGGATGGTTTGTCCATCACATACATGCAAAGAATGTCTTGAAGCACCTGATTCACCCTCTCTGTTTGTCCATCAATTTGAGGATGGTAGGTAGTGCTGAAGTTCAACTTTGTACCCAAATATGTAAACAGAGCTTTCAAAAAATTGGAAGTGAACTTGGTATCCTTGTCAGAAATTATTGCCTTAGGCAATCCATGCAATCTGAAAATCTCCTTCATGAAGATTTTTTCAATGGCATCAACCTTTTACGTGGACTTAGCCGGTATAAAATGTGATGCCCTTGTCAACTTGTCCACCACAACCATGATGGAATCATGTTGTCTCAAAGTCATTGGTAATCCTATAATCAGATCCATGGAAATAACTTCCCATTTCCATTATGGGACTGGAAAAGGCTGCAACAAACCTGCTGGGTGTTGATGCTCAACCTTCACTTGCTGACATTTCATGCACTTATAAATATACTCAGCAATGTCCTTTTTCATTCCTGGTCAAAAATACTGCTTTATGACTGTAGGAATTGTCTTCTGATATCCTGGCTGACTAGAATATGGAGCTTAATGGATTTCATCCATAACAATTCTTCTCAAGTCTACCACACTTGGAATATAAATCTTGTTCTTATAGGTAATAAGTTCATCTTCTTCCAATTTATATCCCTCATATCTCTTTTCATGATTTTGCTGCTGCAATTTGTCCTTTATCTACACATACAATTCATCTTCAACAGTATGATTAACAATCTATTGTCTCAAATCTGATTGGCAAATACTAAGAGATGCCACATGCATTTCATGCACCTTCTTGCTGAGTGCACAAGGCACTTTATTTTATTTTCCTTTTATGTGTTTGATTTCAAAATCAAACTCACACAAAAACTCCAGCCATCTAGCTTTCCTAACATTTAAAGTTGGCCTATCAAACAAGTATTTCAGACCACAATGGTCTTTCCTTAGCTCAGTTTTTTTGCCCATTAAGTAATGCCTCCACATCTTGAGAGCATGTACTATGGCTGCAAGTTCTATATCATGAGTAGCATAGTTCTTCTCATGTTCATTTAACTTTCTTGACTCATAGCATACCATGTGGTTGTCTTACATAAGAACTCCTCCAAGTCCTTGATTTCATGCATCAGTACATGCCACAAAGTCTTTTTTCGGGTCTGCAATTTTCAGAATTGGTGCACTTGTAAGAAGATTCTTCAACTGTTGGAAGCTTTCTTCACACCTTGGTGTCCATTCAAACTTTATCCCCTTGTTTTGCAAAGAAGTGATTGCATGTGCAACCTTGGAGAATCCTTCAAGGAACCTCCTATAATATCCTCTAAGTCCCATAAAAGACCTCCCATCTGTCACTTTTCTTGGAGTTGGCCAATTCATGATGGCCTCAATCTTTTCAGGGTCCACAGATATGCCCTCTGTTGAGATAATGTGACCCAATTAATGAATTATATCTTTATAGAAATCACATTTGCTCAACTTTGTATACAACTTATGCTCCCTTAGCAAACTCAATGTCAATCTCCAATGTTCATCATGCTCTTCTTCATTCTTAGAATAAATAAGAATGTCATCAAGGAAAACAAGAACAAACTCGTCCAGATACTTGCTAAAAACACTGTTCATGAGACACATAAATGTAGGTGGT
The DNA here is from genome assembly GCA_001517045.1 of Pseudotsuga menziesii. Lineage (NCBI taxonomy): Eukaryota > Viridiplantae > Streptophyta > Pinopsida > Pinales > Pinaceae > Pseudotsuga > Pseudotsuga menziesii. Next base: position 671,037 of record LPNX010876635.1, read on the forward strand.
GGAACGTCCCTACTACACAGATACTGCCACGATGTCATGTACCTGATGCCCATACACCTGACTGAAATGTACCTAATGTATCATGGGTCAAGAATCATCCTTGAACATTCATACCTAGGCTTAAGAACCATTGTAATAGTCTTTCCACCCCTGAACAGATCCATTTCATAACCGAAAATGCCTCTTTCGCATTAAGCATGTCCTTTCCACATTTCACCTTCCGCTGCGGAATTGGGAATCGAAAACTGGGCATGTGACGCAATGATTCAAACCACATTCCACCCTTCGTCTTCTGCCCTTTCACCTTTTGCCTTCAGAACTCGGAAGTTAGAACACAACTTTCGACGGAATCGTTTAATCAACTTTCTGCCTTCTGCCCTTCCCCCTTCCGCCATTGGAACTCTAAAGTTGGAAAAACAACTTTCGACGGAATTGTTTAATCGACCTTTCACCATCAGAACTTGGAAGTTGGGAACACAACGTTTGATGGAATACTTTATCCACAATTTTGCCTTCTGCATGCCGCTCTTTAGTGCAGAACTCGAGAATCAAAAGACCAACTTTTGACCTTGACCTTTTTTCGCTTTTCCGCCTTCTGCCTCCCACAGGTGGATTCCGGGGTGTAGAAAACACACCTATCCCTTGGAATTTCTGGCTCTTCCTCCGCTTCCGCCTTCTTCCTTCTGTAGGAAGATCCCAAAGTACAGAAACCAACATTATACCTTGCCTTTTCTCCTGTTTTCCATCTTCTGCCTTAAGCAAGCGGATCCCGAAGTGCAGAAAACACACTTTCTTCTTCGTTTCAACTTCTCTTTTCCACCTCTAGCCTTCCACCTTCTATAGGTGGATTCCAAGGTGTGGAAACACTTAAGTTGGATGCCTTCTGACTTCTGGAACCAGCCTTATAGCCTCCATGACCATAAGCAAAGTACATTGAAACATATAATTCATGTAAAGATGCAAATGTAGAAACATTTAACAACAATAACTCTACTAAAGTCATTAGCAAGCATTCTACATAACCAATATTTTCATTCATAAGCAAATACGTTGCATAAACAAGATTAATAGAGAATACTTATCTTGAAGATGAAGTTGTCCCGCAACTAGTTATGTTGCTAAAGCGTTCCACCCAACCATAGGCTAATTGTGTTCATTAATCTCTCAACACAACTTCCATGCCCGATTTGGGCATGACTTCCACAAGGAACTAGGGAACAACATACTCATACAGAGCCAGATCACATCAAACATAGTCAAGCCAACCTAAAGTTGGGTTTATCATACTGTCCAACCAAGCCAACACACAGTTGGGTTTATCGGGATGCAGGCAACAAAGCCAAAACACTGCTAGGTTTCATAGGCTATTCAACCAAGCCAGCATACAGCTAGGTTTCATAGACTGCACATGACCAAGCCAATAAACACAAGAAGGACCAACCAAGCCAACATATGGGTTTATCAGTCACTCGGCCAAGCCATCTCACTGCTGGGTTTCACAGGATATTCAGTCAAGTCAGCTAGTTGGTTTTATCAGGCTATCTAGTGAAGGATTACACACATGGCCAAAATGCACATCAAGGCATAACCAAGTGAATAGATGGGTTTCACATGATACTCATCCAAGCCATCTCACTGCTAGGTTTCATAGGCTATTCAGCTGAGCCATCTAGTTGGGTTTATCAGGTGGCTAAGGTAGTGGAAAGGTAGAATGGCTAAGCTAGTGGCTCATTCAAGAGCTAGGGACACCTCCACAAGATCTATCCAGCCTGACATCCACATTACTTGCACACCAACACAAGGAAGCATCACATTCTCTGCTACACAGTCCCTCGGGCTATGCCTTCCCTTCTGGTGCTCTTAAGGGCGTGTAATGAAGATTCACTAGCCACTCTTATATTTTCATGAAGTTCCTCTCTGCACTAGGTTTAAGCCCATCCCTCTTCTCTTCCACTCCTAAGCCTTGCATATAGTCCAGACCTAAACTAGGGTGCAAATCACAACAAACCACAAGGAAACACAACAACACAGGCTCCACATTGTAAAACAGAGAAAACAAGGTCTCCTACCAATCTATGGTTCAAGATAATACAACAACACCACAACTAGGGTCTCGACAAAGGAAAATACTTGCTGAACAACTCGTTCTGTAACTCAGTAGAGTTTATCCACACCTAACAACTGCCCAATGCTTCCACATGACAAAAACCACAACCACGGGTTCCAAAACGCCCTATGCGTGAGAGTGAATGATTGTGGATGTTAGAATTGAACCCCCCACACCCATGGGATGGAAGGATAATCCCTTGAAATGCTCAGCACGACCCACGAGAAACCAGACTGGGCACACATTCCAGGTTTTACTTGTTTCAGAAGCAAGAACACGAGTTCTGCAGACTGCAGGCGTGCCTAGTCACGAAATTGACTGCCATGCCTTGCTCTGCCCACACTAACTGCCTCAACCAACTTCTGGAAGAAATGAATGATTGAGGATAGAGGACAAAAAGGTAGTTGAGGGTTATGGGTTTCCCCCATTGACACCCAGTGTCACCTTATGGCTCAGGAGTTTGACTAACTCCCTCCCCATTTCCTTGTGAAATCATGCCCCATCTCTTTCATGTTACAGTGCATAGCTAGTTGGTGTATTTTATTAAATTGTATATTTACATGGTGTCCAAAATATATTGTGCATGACCAGCACAAGAACCATAGGTATCAACCTTGATCACCTATACACCAAATCAATGGCAGGGCCTTGGCCTTGAGCTCTTGGCCATGATTTACATACAATATATACATCATGTACAATTTCAATACCATGGGGTCAAAACCAAGGTGTTACATTCCCCTCCCCCTTCATCAGCACCGTCCTCAGTGCTTTACAAAATTGAACAAAATTGGATGTGCTAATCGCATGGAATCCTCTAGCTCCCACGTAGCCTCATCTAGACCATAGTGCTTCCATTGCACCTTTACCTGTCCAACGGCTCGATTCCGGAGCACTATGACCTTCCTGTCAAGGATGCGCAATGGCTCTGTTTGGAACTTTCCCTCGGGTTCCACCTGAATCACATCCCAATTTATCACATGGTTAGGATCATGCACATATTTCTTAAGCAAAGAAACATGAAAAACATTATGAGCCCTAGTGCTAGCAGGAAATGCGAGTCTATATGCAACTGGCCCTATTCTTTCAAGCACTTCAAACTACTCACAATATCTAGGTGACAGCTTTGCGCAAGTCCCAAGCTTCAAGGAACTCTTCCTTGGCCTCACTATGAGGTAAACATGATCCCCAACACTGAACTCTCTGTGCACTCTATGCTTATCTGCATAGATATTCTGTCTGTCTTGGATTGCTTTTAGGTGTTGCCTGATCTTTGCAACCTCTTGCTCTGTTTCCTTGAGAAAATCTGGACCAAGCGCAATCATGTTCACTGGATTATCCCAGGTCACTGGTGTCCTACACCTTCTTCCATACAAGGCTTCATATGGAATCATTCCCAAAGATGCTTATTGTCCACTATTATATGCAAATTCTACCAAGTGTAAATAATCTTCCCACTTGGATGGTTTGTCCGTCATATACATGCAAAGCATGTCTTCAAGCACTTGATTCACTCTCTCTGTTTAACCATCAGTCTGAGGATGGTAGGCAGTGCTAAAGTTCAACTTTGAGCCCAAATATGCAAACAGACCCTTCCAAAACTTGGAAGTAAACTTGGGATCCCTATCAGAAATTATTGCCTTAGGCAATCCATGCAATATGAAAATCTCCTTCATGAATACTTTCGCAATGGCATAAGTCTTGTATGTGGACTTAACCTGTATAAAATGTGATGCCTTTGTCAACTTGTCCACCACAACCATGATGGAATCATGTTGTCTCCAAGTCATTGGTAATCCTGTAATGAAATCTATGGAAATAATTTCCCATTTCCATTTTGGGACCGACAAAGGCTGCAACAAACCTGCTGGGTGTTGATGCTCAACCTTCACTTGCTGACATTTCATGCACTTAGAAATATACTTAGCAATGTCCCTCTTCATTCCTGGCCAAAAATACTACTTTCTGGCTGTAGCAATTGTCTTATGATAACACGGGTGACCATAATATGGAGCTTGATGGATTTCATCCATAACAACTCTCCTCAAATATGCTACACTTGGGATGTAAATTCTGTTATTGTAGGTAAGAAGTCCATCTTCTTCCAATTTATATCCTTCATGCTTCTTCTCAGGACTTTGCTGCTTCAATTCGTCCTTTATCTGCACATACAATTCATCTTTAACAGTATGATTTACAATCCACTGTCTCAAACCTAATTTGCAAATACTAAGAGATGCCACATGCATTTCACGCATCTTCCCGCTGAGTGCATCAACAACTTTATTTTCTTTTCCTTTTACGTGTTTGATTTCAAAATCATACCCACTTAAAAACTCCAACCATCTAGCTTACCTAGCATTTAGAGTTGGTTGATCAAACAAATATTTCAAACCAGAGTGGTCTGTCCTTGGCTCAAATTTTCTGCCCATTAAGTAATGCCTCCACTTCTTAAGAGAATGTATTATGGCTGCAAGTTCTAAATCATGAGTAGCATAGTTCTTCTCATGATCCTTCAACTTTCTTGACTCATAGCATACCACATGGTTGTCTTGCATAAGAACTCCTCCCAGTCCTTGATTACATGCATTAGTACACACCACAAAGTCTTTTTCTGGGTCTGCAATTTTCAGAACTTGTGCACTCGTAAGAAGACTCTTCAACTGCTGGAAGCTCTCCTCACATCTTGTTGTCCATTCAAACTTCATCCCCTTCTTTTGCAAAGAAGTGATGGAATGTGCAACCTTGGAGAATACTTCAATGAACGTCCTGTAATAACCTTCAAGTCCCATAAGAGACCTTACATTTGTCACATTTGTTGGAGTTGGCCAATTCATGATGGCCTCAATCTTCTAAGGGTCCACAGATATGCCCTCTGCTGAGATGATGTGACCCAAATAATGAATCCTATCTCTATAGAAATCACATTTGCTCAACTTTGCATACAACTTATGCTCCCTTAACAAACTCAATGTTAGTCTCAAATGTTCTTCATGCTCTTCTTCATTCTTAGAGTAAATATGGATGTCATTAAGGAAGACACGAACAAACTTGTCCAAATACTTGCTGAAAACACTATTCATGAGACACATAAATGTATTTGGTGCATTGGTGAGACCAAATGGTACCACTACAAACTCATAATGTCCATACCTTGTTCTGAAGGCTGTCTTATGAATATCTTCATCCTTGATTCTTACATGATGGTAACCAGACCTCAAGTCAATCTTTGAAAACACCTTTGCTCCTCTCATTTGATCAAATAGGTCATCAATTTGAGGTAAAGGATATTTATTCTTCACAGTGACTTTGTTCAACTGTATGTAATCAATACACAACCTGAGTGTACCATCTTTCATCTTCACAAACAAAACTGGTGCTCCCCAAGGGGACACACTTGACCTGATGTACTTCCTTTCCAATAACTCTTGCAACTACATCTTCAGCTCTAGCAATTCTGGTGTGCTCATCCTGTAGGGTGTCTTGGACACTGGTGCTATTCTTGGAATAAGTTCAATTGTGAAATCAATGTCCCTCTTTGGATGAATCCTTGGAATTTCATAGAGAAACACATCCATGAATTCCAGCAACACATGAAATTATTCCAACCTAGGGGTCTCATTCTCTGCTGCCTCTAAAATCTGGGCTGCATACAATCAACAACCTTTCCTACAGAACTTCTTCAGCTGCATTGCTGAAATTTGCCTAACAGAAATCTCTTTTGGAATGCCTCTTACAACCCTTAGGTTTTCTTCTTCATCTATGCACTCAAAAGTCTTGTTGAAACATTCAATCTTGACTCAGTGTGCTTCTAACCAGTCCATTCAAATGAGAATATCATAGGAACCAAGTGGTAGAACATTCAAATCTGCATAAGTGATTAACCCATCCATGACTAATGGGCATTTCTCTACCACTTCACGCACTTTTCTCCTAGTTCCAGTGGCTAGCTAAACTAACCAGGATTTGCTATGCTTAACTTCTTAAAAACACAAAACTCAACAATACTAGGAGTGATATAATTATGAGTAAATCCAGGTTCAATCAAAACAAAGACATATTGCTTAGAAATCTTACCTTCAACTTCAACCACAGTTAATTGCTGATCTGCCTAGTGGTGCTCCAGTGCTGCATAAATCCTAGGGACAGTCCTTGCTACTTGACCCACTGTTTCGGCTTCTTGGATGTTATGGGTCTGCCGTACATACCCATTCTCAAGCAGACAGTTACCGTGCATGTGATTTTCTCCGCATCTCCAGCATTGGAGTGGTTCTCTGTTCGCTTTTGGATCTCTTGGCATTTCTTCCATCACTCTAGCTAGCTTATTCATAGCTTGTGATGTCTGCCTTTGCTGATTTCGAAAAGGAGAGGGTTTGAAACCTTTCTTTCTATGGTCAAACTTCTCTTTCTTCTTATCCTTCCATGCCTTATGGATATCATGTTTGCTTTTGTTCTGATCATAGCAATACTTGGCTTTACTAATAGCCTCTTCTACCGTTCTAGGTTTATCGAACTCAATCCTGTCTTTGTAAGATTGAGGTGCCCCACTCAGAAAACGTTGAATCTTCAATTTATCATCTTTGATATATCTAACATACCTCGACAGTTCCAGGAACTTGTTTGCATACTCTTCCATGGCCAGCTTCCCCAATTTCAGCTCATGGAATTCTTTGATCTTATCATCATAGTACCTATCAGAGAGGTACTTCTGCTTGAAATATTTTTTGAATTGTTTCCACATGATATTTCTGTCATTAATCTTCTTCACCTGCTTGAGGTGCTCCCACCAAATGGATGCTCTTCCATTTAGATTGAAGATGGCTACTCTTGCCTTCATATTTTCTAAATAGTCTTGGACTTGGAAATATTTCTTCATCCCAAGAAGCCAAGCTTCAACTTCTTGACCATTCTTTATCTCATCATTAAAGGTAGGTGGCCTTTCCTTCTTAAACTCATCACGTGGACTGTTTTTGTAACGCCTCTTCCTCTTATCTCCGTGAGATGAAGAGCTGGAACCCCCAGTGGATCCTTCAAAGTCATATGACCCACTAGAAGACCTTTTTCTTCTTCTAGCACTGCTCTTACTTCCTTCTGGATGTACTGTCCGATGCCCATAATCCATCCACCTTTGGATGTCTGTTAAACTTTGCAGCATGGCTACATTCAACTGATTCTGTGCTTCCTGAGATTTAATCATTCTTTCATTGTCCTCTTCGTAGCTTTGCATCTCCATGTTACAAATGCTAAATTTAAATATTTACAAATGCTAAATTTAAATACTAAGCTAGGTTAATTTTAGTAAGTTTATGTCATTAAACTAAGAGGTGACTTGAAAAGTCACCTCTCTTCTCCACTTAGGGTATAAATTACCTTGGGCACTTATTATTGTAATCATCTTCTACATTATCAGATATACATTTTACATTACATTCCTTACTTTTCATCTCCTTTATTCTTCCATTGGTATCAGAACCTCTCGCATCTCGGCACCAGCCCACCACCCTGCATCACTCCATCACTTCCACATTGCTCCACGTTGTTGTCGTTGCTCTCTCCCCCTCTGCTGCACCTACCTCCTCCTTACTTTCCCCTGTGCCCATCTCTCCATGCACTTCCACCTCCCATATACTCCTCTGCTCCTCCATTTCTCCCACACATTCTCCTCCCCCAACACATCCACTCCTTTGTTCCTCCTCCATTCTTTCTGCTGTTGTTCATCACCCATCCCAATCCTCTTCAACTTCCACATTCTTCAACGCGTTGCTCCTCCTTTGTCCCTCACTCCCTGGTCGTTGCATCCTCTCGCTCTCGCACCAACGCCTGCCTTCCTCCCACCTCGCTGCTCCATCCTTACTCCCTCCGCCTACCTGCCTACCTGATCCATCCTCTGCTATTCACCGTTTCTTCCTTCCGCCATCGCCGTCGCTCTCAACGTGACTGTTAAACTTTTTTTTGAATAATAAATTTTTTAATATTAATAATATTTATTAATATTATTATTAATAAAAAACTATATTATAATAATAATAATTATTATAATTAATTAAAAAATAATAATCGTGGCGGGCTGGCATCATACAATGAACAAAAATAAATCCACGTTCAACATCGAGAATATTCCAGCAATCAACAGATCAATGGACGCTCGGATCGATCAAATCAATGAGAAGATTAATAAGAACTATGAGGAACTCCAGGCAAAGGTCAAACAATCCAGTGACAATTTGACATCAAATTGGACACAAATCTTGTCACGAATGGAGAAAATTTTTCTCATTCTACAAGAAGACCAAAAGAAAAATCAGGTAGTTTTAACTGCCATCTTGGACAAATTACAAATATCGAATGACCCACATCCAAACTATCCCAGAACATCGGAGCAGCCAGATCCTCTATTCAACATGTCGTCCTTAGCCTCATATACACAAGGACGCCAAATACGGGTGAAAGTCGAGTTACCCAAATATGACGGGGATGAATGACGATGGATAGCGTGGATTAACAAAGCCGAGGAATACCTAGACATCCACAACATCCATTACGATGACGAGAGAATTAAATATGCCTCCATGCATCTAGAAGGCAACTCTTACAATTGGTACTTATGGTGGAAGAATACTGCAAGAATATGTTCTCACAATTGGGCTAGCTTCAGGAAGGACCTCATCAAAAGATTCCAGGGAGTTGAAGAAAAAGACTTTTTTTTCCCAAAATCACAAGGTTACAACCAAAAAACAGTGTCGATGAGTACACCTGTGAGTGGGAAGCATTGTCAACTTGAGTTCCAGAGTTAATCGATGACCAACGACTACATACCTACATACATAGTCTGAAAGAACACATTCGTGATGAATTAGAGTTACATAACATATCTAACATGGAGGAAGCATGACACAAAGCCAGGATTATTGAAAGCAAATTCAAGAAATCCGTTCATACAAATTTCGATAAAGACGACTCCAAAAGGAAGCCCATCCAATCAACATACACAAGAAATCCAAGATATAGACCACCTCAACTAAGGGAAGGAACGAAGTCCAGTTTAGAGGCCCAAAGAATAAAGGAAGGGAAATGTAAGTTTTGTGGAGACAAATGGGATCCTAAGCATAGATGCTTACAAAAGAAACAGTATGAATGTGAAGCAGAAGAAGCAGAGTTGAAAGCTGAGGAGCCAATTGAGAACGATGTGGATAGTCAACCAGACTACCAAATAGAAATCGAGGATGACACCCCAAAAATCTCATTAGCCACTATTACCGGAATCTTCCAACCGCAAACATTGAAGATTAAAGGACTTATAAAAAATAATATTGTCGCAGTTCTCATTGACTCTGGCAGCACCCATAACTTCGTTAATGTCAACCTTGCTAAAATATTTAACCTATTTATTCATCTAGTACCTAACATGAAGGTTATGGTATCATATTGCAAGAAGATTGACAATGTGGGAAAATGTCACAAGGTCAAGTTACAAATGTAAGAGTATAACTTAGAATTAGATTTCTTTGCGGCACCACTCAGAGGAGTCGACGTAGTATTAGGAATATAATGGTTACAAACCTTGGGTACATACTCCGCAAATCACCAAGAGCGTTTGATTGAATTCCAATCGCAAGGGAAGACACACAAATTATACGGGTTCCAACCACCTTTGACACAGTTAGTTACATCACATCAGATGGAAAAGTTACTTCGGAAAGGTGCACCAATGTACATACTTCAATGTCAAGAATTGGAGCTTTCTAACGTGTGAAGGATACGTGGACAAACAACTAGAGACAAGAGCTGATTCAAAAACATCACAAGGTGTTTTAAGAACTACTCATGGAGCTTCCATCAAACAGAAAGATCGAACACATAATCGAAATAGAACCAGGGACAAAACCTGCAAGTAGCAAACCATACAGATACCCGCATCACCATAAAACAAAAATCGACAGGTTAACTCAGGATCTTCTGAAATGCGGCATCATTTCAAAAAGCAAAATCCCGTATGCAACTCCAGTAGTGCTAGTATGAAAGAAGGATGGGTCGTTCAGACTGTGCATAGATTACAGAGGACTGAACAAAATAACTATCAAAAATAAATTTCCGATCCCATTCATCGATGAGCTGTTGGATGAACTTCATGGGGCCAAGTCCTTCTCAAAGTTGGATCTCCGGTCTGGTTATTACCAAATCAAAGTTAGAGTGGAAGACATAGATAAAACTGCTTTTGCACTCATGACAGCCATTATGAGTTCAAAGTAATGCCCTTCGGTTTGACTGACGCTCCAACTACGTTTCAAGCCACAATGAATGAATTGTTCCAGCCATTTTTTAGGAAATTCATAGTAGTGTTTTTTGATGACATCCTCATATAGAGAAGAGCATGGAAGGAGCAATTGAAACACTTAAGTCAAGTACTTACCATTTTGGAAGAAAATAAATTCTATGCAAAGAGTTGTAAGTGCACCTTTGGAAAAGAAGAAGTAGACTACCTAGGACACAAGATATCGAAGGAAAGAGTAAAAATCAATCCATGTAAAATCAAGGCAATCATGGAATGGCCCAAACCCGATAACATATCGAAACTAATGGGATTTATAGTCCTAACAGGATACTATCGAATATTTGTAAAGAATTATGCCCATAAAACCGCCCCTCTCACAAATTTTATGAAGAAAAATTCCTTCCAATGGAATAGTGAAGCAGAAAAATGTTTTTAAACATTAAAATGCATGATGTATTCAACACCGGTATTAGACATGCAAGCCTTCACAAAACCCTTTTTAGTCGAGTGCGACACATCAGGTTTCGGACTAGGAGCAATTCTGATGCAAGAAGGGCACCCAATAGCATTTGAAAGTAGGAAGCTCAACAAGAGAGAAAGTTTGAAGTCCACTTATGATAAAGAGATGCTGGCCATTATACATGCTTTAACAAAATGGAGACAATACCTTCCAGGGAGCAAAATACTGATAAGAATAGACCATAACAGTGTTTAATACCTCCTCCAACAAAAAACATTGTTAACAGAACAACATAAGTGGATAGAAAAAATCGCTACCTTTGATCTGGAGATATTACATAAAAGAGGGAAAGTCAATATAATCGTCGATGATCTATCTAGAAAGGATGATATCCAGACATATGTAATTTCAATCATTATTCCAGAGTGGTTGGACGAAATATGAAGCGAATATGCTAAATACCCAAACATGTGTGACTTAATCAAAGACCTGAAATTCGAGTGGCGAAATGACATCTTGTGGTACAAAGGAAGGATCTATTTAAACCCAACATCAAGGTTTAAAACTAAGTTGATGATAGAATCTCATGATTCACCTTCCACAAGACATGTAGGTTTTTTCAAGACACATTACAATGCCATACAATCGTTTTATTGGAAAGGAATGCATAAATACATTAAAAAATATGTAGCCGACTGCGACACGTGTCAAAGGAATAAAAGCAAAAAGGTTATGACTTCAGGGCTACTCTATCCATTGCACATTTCAAAGCAAAAGTGGGAGGAAATTTCTATGGATTTTATTGATGGGTTACCCTTATCAGATGGTAAGGATAAAATCCTTGTGGTAGTAGATCGACTAACGAAATATGCACATTTCATGGGCATAAAGAAAACTGACTCCGCTAAGAAAATCACTAAAGTATTTTGTAAAAATATTTACAAATTACATGGTTTTCCAAAAATTATAGTGAGAGACAAAAACGCCAAAGTCACAAGCAATTTTTGGATGGAATTATGCAAGAAAACAGGGATCACTTTTAATATGAGCTCAGCATATCATCCACAAACAGATGGGAAAATCAAAGTGGTCAACAAGTGTCTAGAAATCTATCTCCGTAGTTTCGTCACAGACAAACATAACAAATGGTTTCAATGGTTACATCCCGTAGGATGGTGGTATAACGCTACGTATCACACATTGGGGAAGATGGATCCATTTCAAGGATTTTATAGTTATGAACCACCCAGATGGAAGGAAATCATTCAAGGCAGCACAAAAGTACCTGCCGTAAAAGATCAACTGGAAGACAACCAACGAATCATACAAACACTCAAAGATAATTTAACTGTGTCACAAAATCGTATGAAACAACAAGCATACCAGCATAGAACCAAGAGAGAGTTTGAATTAGCAGATTGGGTTTTCGTAAGACTTCAACCATACAAACAATTGTCTTTAAAACAACAAGGAAAGAACAAATTAGCACCTAAATTCTATGGTCCATACCAAATTATACGGAAGATTAGCAGTGTAGCATACGAGCTAAAGTTACCAACGACAAGTCGAATTCACAACGTCTTCCATGTATCAAATCTAAAAAAGTTTTTGGGACAACATCAATCAGTTCAAACAACACTTCCCATTCTAGACGAAGAAGGGAAACTGATCTTAGAACCAGAAGCTATGATCAACATAAGAGAATGGAGATTACGCACTAGAATGATCAAGGAATACCTCATTAAATGGAAGAATTTCCCATAAAAGACGCATCATGGGAAACGAAGAAATTCGTTCAGCAATATCCGTCATTACCCTTCGTTGAGGACAAAGCAATTTAAAAGGAGAAGGCAATGTTACAAATGCTAAATTTTAATATTTATAAATGCTAAATTTAAATACTAAGCTAGGTTAATTTTGGTAAATTTATGTAATTAAACTAAGAGGTGACTTGAAAAGTCACCTCTCTTCTCCACTTAGGGTATAAATTACCCGGGGCACTTATTATTGTAATAATATTCTACATTATCAAATATACATTTTACATTACATTCCCTACTTTTCATCACCTTTATTCTTCCACTCCACCCTTAAGCTTCTCATGGTGATTGCAAAATATATGTCGAAGTCTCTTGAAATATTCTTCTGTTGGACTCTATTTCAGCATTTCCAACTCGGATGTTTTCCCCCATAGCATCTTCCCTGTGCCCATAGGGATTGTGTGCATCAACCATGATGTAGGCCATCATGGGTGAGCCAAAACAAACTTTTCCAAACTGCATGATGACTATGCAAAAATGTGTTAATCAAACACACTGTTAGACAATCTTAGAATTAAAAAACACTTACCAACTATTCACAGTAGGTGTGAACGGTCGAGATCGTGGTATAACCCGATCTATGGTCAAGGTGCATTTCACAAATCAAAGAGTGAGGAGGATAAACAGGGCGCAGAGTTGTGAAATCGAAAACTAATCGCCATGAAGGGAATTTAAAATCAATGGACAAGGTTGATCCTCAAGCAGATCAATGGCTGATAACGATTTCTCTGGGAGAACTAGCGCGGACAAAGAAAGTTTTGATGTGCACGAAATTCTCATGAAATCCGCTTTAATTGTTTGAGGTCCATCGTTGATCTAGATCCAATGGTTGTTCGTTTATTTCACTTATGAACTCGCAAGTGAGTTAATAGCAATGGTCAGTCGTGAAATCTTTATGCAATTGGGTTCACTACCAATTTGAGGTCCGCTCTTTGGCCGGGTTAGTTAAATTTAGCGACTCTACTAAAATAACACTCTGTCTTACTACAGTTTTCTCTCTGCAATTATTTAACTTGGCCCATTTAGGCCCAATGTTGTAACCATTAGCTCTCATATCACAATGTAACATCCCCGCTACACAGATACTGCCATGATGTCATGTACCTGGTTCCCATACACCCGACTGAAATGTGAAATAATTAAAAACTTATTATTTCTTTCTCCTTAACATAGTCATGGGTCATGAATCATCCTTAAACATTCATACCTAGGCTTAGGAACTGTTGTAACAGTCTTTCCTCCCCTGAACAGATCCATTTCGTAACCAAAAATTCATCTTCTGCACTAAACTTGTCCTTTCTGCATTCTACCTTCTGCACTCCCATTTCCGCCTTTTGCATTCCCCTTTTCGCCTTCCACTGCGGAATCAGGAACTATAAACTGGGCATGCGACAAAATTATTCAAACAATGTTCTGCCCTTTCGCCTTCTGCCTTCAAAACTTAGAAGTCAGAACACAACTTTCGACATAATCGTTTAATCGACCTTCCTCCTTCCACCCTTCTGCCTTCCGCCATCGGAACTCGGAATCCAGGAACATAATGTTTGACAAAATACTTTATCCATGGTTCCACCTTCTGCATTCCACCCTTCCGTCCTCTAGTGTGAAACTCGGGAATCAGAAGACCAACTTTCAACCTTAACCTTTTTTTGCTTTTCCGCGTCCCGCCTTCCACAGGCGGATTCCGAGGTGTGGAAAACACACCTCCACCTTGAAATTATTGGCTCTTCCTTCGCTTTCGCCTTCTGCTGGTGGATCCTAGAGTGTGGAAACCAACATTCTTCCTTTCCTTTTCTCCTATTTTCCATCTTCTGCCTTCCGCCTTCACCAAGTGGATCTTGGAGTGCAGAAAACACACTTTCTTTTTCATTTCAACTTCTCTTTTCGGCCTCCAACATTCTGCAAGCGGATTTCAAGGTGCATAAACACTTAAGTCAGATGCCTTCTGACTTAAGGAACCAAGATTCTAGCCTCCATGATCATAAGCAAAGTAGATTGAAACATATAAGGCATGTAAAGATGCAAATGCATAAACATTTTATAACAATAACTCTACTAAAGTCATTAGCAAGCATTCATCATATTCATAAACATTCTACATAGCCAATATAGTCGTTCATAAGCAAATACATTGCATAAACAAGATTAACAGAGAATATTTATCTTGAAGATGAAGTTGTCTTGCAACGTTCCACCCAACCATAGGTTAGTTGTGTTCATTAATCTCTCAACACAATTGCCACCCCCAAGCTTGGCATGGCTTCCACAAGGAACTAGGGAATAACAAACTCATACGCAACCAGATCACATCAAACATAGTCAAGCCAACCTGAAGTTGGGTTTATCAGACTGTCCATTCAAGCCAACACACAGTTGGATTTATCAGGCTCCAGGAAACAAAGCCAAAACATTGTTGGGTTTCACACGCTATTTAGCCAAGCCTGCAGATAGTTGGGTTTCACATAATGCACATGGTGAAGCCAACAAACACAATAAGGACCAGCCAAGCCAATAGATGGGTTTATTAGGCACTCGACAAAGCCATCTCATTGTTGTGTTTCATAGGCTATTCATCCAAGCCAACTAGTTGGGTTTATCAGGCTGTCCAACCAAGGAATACACACATGGAAAAAATGCACAACAAGGCACAACCAAGCCAACAAATGGGTTTCAAAGGCTACTCAGCCAATCCATCTCACTGTTGGGTTTCACAGTTTATTCAGCCAAGCCAGCTAGTTAGGTTTATCATGCTGCTAAGGCAGTGGAAAGGTAGAATGGCTAAGCTAGTGGCTCACTCAAGAGCTAGGGACACCTCCACAAGATATATCCGGATTGGCATCCACATTACCTGCACGCCAACACAAGGAAGCATCCCCTTCTCTGCTACACAGTCCCTCAGGCTATGCCTTCCCTTCCAGTGCTCTTCAGGGTGTGAAATGAAGATTCACCAGCCACTCTTATCTTTTCATGAAGTTCCTCTCTACACTAGGTTCATCAAGCCCATCCCTCTTCCCTTCAACTCCTAAGCCTTGCATATAGTTCAGACCCAAACCAGGGTTCAAATCGCAACAAACCATAGGGAAACCCAGCAACACAGGCTCCAACTGTAACACATAGAAAACAAGGTCTCCTACCAATCTGTGGTTCAGGATAACACAACAACACCACAACTAGGGTCTCGGAAAAGGAAAATACTTGCAGAACAACTCGTTCTGTGACTCAGGAGAGTTTATCCACGCTGAACAACCGCCCACTACTTCCACAGGACGAAAATCATGACTATAGGTTCCAGAACGCCCTGCGCATGAGAGTGAATGATCGTGGATGTTAGAATTGAACCCCCCACACCCACAGGATGGAAGGATAATCCCCCAAAATGTTCAATGCAGCCCACAAGAAACCAGACTGGGCACACATTCTAGGGTTTACTTGCTTCAGAAGCAAGAACACAGGTTCTACAGACTGCAGGCGTGCTCAATCATGAAATTAACTGCCATGCCTTGCTCTACCCGCATTAACTGCCTCAACCAACTTTTGGAAGAAATGAATGATTGAGGGCAGAGGACAAAAAAGTAGCTGAGGGTTATGGGTTTCCCCCATTGACACTTGGTCTTAGCCTATGGCTCAGGAGTTTGACTAACTACCCTTCCTATTCCTTGTGAAACCATGCCCCATCTCTTTCTCGTTGTAGTGCATAGCTAGCTGGTGTATTTTATTAAATTGTATATTTACATGGTGTCCAAAATATAATGTGCATGACTAGCACAAGAACCATAGGCATCAACCTTGATCACCTATACACCAAATCAATGGCAAGGCCTTGGCTTTGAGCTCCTGGCCATGATTTACATACAATATATACATCATGTACAATTTCAACCATGGGGTCAAAATCAGGGTGTTACAGCTGGTGCATCTATGAGACCAAATGGTACCACTACAAACTCATAATGTCCATACCTTGTTCTAAAGGCCGTCTTATGAATATCTTCATCCTTGATTCTTACATGATGGTAAGCAGACCTCAAGTCAATCTTGGAAAATACCTCGGCTCCTCTCATTTGATTAAAAGGGTCATCAATTCGAGGTAAAGGATATTTATTCTTCACAGTGACTTTGTTCAACTGTCTGTAATCAGTACACAACCTGAGTGTACCATCTTTCTTTTTCACAAACAGGACTAGTGCTCCCCAAGGGGACAAACTTAGCGTGATGTACTTCTTTTCCAACAACTCTTGTAGCTGCATTTTAGCTCTAGCAATTTTGGTGTGCTCGTCCTGTAGGGTGTCTTAGACACTGGTGCTACTCCAGGCACAAGGTCAATTGTAAAATCAATGTCCCTGTTTGGAGGAAGCCCTAGAATTTCATCAGGAAAAACATCCCTGAATTCCTGCAGTACAGGAAAGTATTCTGACCTAGGAGTTTCATTCTTTATTGCCTCAAAAACATGGGTTGCATACAATCTGCAACCTTTCCTACATAACTTCTTCATCTACATTGTTGAAATCTGCCAAACGAAAATCACTTTTGGAATTCCTCTTACAACCCTTGGGTTTCATTCTTCATCCATGCATTCAAAAATCTTATTGTAACAGTCAAGCTTAACTCTGTGTGGTTCTAACCAATCCATTCCAAATAGAATATCATAGGAACTAAGTGGCAAAACATTCAAATCTACATAAGTGAATAACCCATTCATGACTAATGGGAATTTCTCTATCACGTCACCAACTTTTCTCTTGGTTACAGTGGCTAGTTGAACTAACCACGATTTGCTATGCTTTATATTCTTAAAAGAACCAATCTCAAGTATTCTAGGAGTGATGTAACTGTGAGTAAATCAAGTGTCAATCAAAACAGAAACATATTGCTCAACAATCTTACCTTCAACTTCAACCACCATTGATTGGTGATGTTCCTAACAGTTCTCTAGCGCTGCATAAATTATAGGGACGGTCCTTGCTACTTGACCCACCGTTTCTACTTCCTGAATGTTATGAGCTTGTCATACATACCCATTCTCAAGTGGACAATTTTTGCGCATGTGGTTTGCTCTGCATATCGAGCATTGAGTGTTTCTGTGATCTCTTTTGGATCTCTTGGTCTGTCTTCCATCACTCTAGCTGGCTTAGTCACAGCTTGTGATGGCTTCCTTTGTTGATTTCGAAAGTGAGAAGGTTTGAAACCTTTCTTCCTTTGGTGAAACTTCTATTTCTTCTTATCCTTCCATGGCTTAGGGATATACAGTTTTCTTTTGTTCTGATCATAGCAATACTTGGCCTTCCTTATAGCCTCTTCTAGAGTTCTAGGTTCATCAAACTCATTCCTGTCTTTGTATGATTGAGGTAATCCACTTAGAAAACACTAAATTTTCGCTTTATCATCTTTGATATAACCGACATACCTCAACAACTCCAAGAATTTGTTTACATATTCTTCCATGGTCAACTATCCCAATTTCAGCTCATGGAATTATTTGATCTTGTCATCATAGTACCTATCAGAGAGGTACTTCTGCTTGAAATACTTCTTGAATTGCTTCCACACAATCTTTCTATCATTAGTCTTCTTTACCTTCTTGAGGTGCTCCCACCATATATATGCTCTTCCATTTCGATTGAATATAGCTACCCTCGCCTTCATATTTCCTGAGTAGTCTTGGACTTGGAAATACTTTTTCATCCCAAGAAGTCAATATTTAGCTTCTTGATCGGTCTTTACCTCTCCATTAAAGGTAGGAGGCCTTTCCTTCTTGAATTCATCACGTGAACTATTCTGGCAACGCCTCTTTCTCTTATTCCTGTGAGATGAAGATCTTAAACCCCCAGTAGATCCTTCAGAGTTAGATGATCTGCGAGAAGACCTTTTTCTTCTTCTTGAAATGCTCCTACTTCCTTTTGGATTTGCTGCTCGATGCCCAGAGTTCATTTGCCTTTAGATGTCTGTCAAACTCTACATCATAGATGCATTCAACTAATTCTGCTCTTCTCGAGCTTTAATAATTATTTCATTGTCTTCTCGGCAGCTTTGCAATCCCACCCTTAGGCTTCTCATGGTGGCTGCAATATCTGGAGGAGTTTCTTGATATCTCCATTCATTGGACTTTGTTTCAACGTTTCCAACTTGAACATTTTCCTCTACAACATCTACCTCATACTCGTATAGATGTTGTGCATCATTCATACTGTAGGTTCTCATGGCCGAGCCAAAAACCAACTTTTCCAATTCGCACTATGGCTCTGAAAATGTGTAAATAAACATCATTGTTAGCTGCATAAAAATATCAGAATTTAAAAACCACTTACTGACTGTTCACTTGGCCCTTCCAGGCCCAATGTTGTAACCATTAGCTCTACTAGCTATTCACTTGGCCCATCCATCCCCAATGTTGTAACCAATCGCTCTGATACCAGACTGTAGCGTACCCGCCCCTCTGATAAGCTTATTAGGGGAGGAACACACACTTCAACTGCTTTCTTTGATACCTTGATGTCCATGAACCTGGTGCCCATACACCTAACTGATATGCAGAATAATTTAAAACTTATTATTTCTTTCTCTTAAACGCAATCATGGGTCATATAACATCCTTTAACATTCATTCTCAAGCTTAAAAATCACTGTAACAGTCGTTCCACCATCATCAGATCCACTCTGTAGCCGAAAAGGTCATTTTTGCACTGAACACGACCTTTCCGCACTCTGCCTTCTACATTCCCCTTTTCGCCTTCCACTGCGGAACTCAAGAATAAAAACTCAACATTCGACGAAATCATCCAGCCACATTTCGCCTTCTACTGTAAAACTCGGGAATTGGAAAACCAACAAATCGATAAAATCATTTAACCACTTTTCGCGTTGCTCCTCTCGCCTTTCCACCTTCCGCTGCGGAACTCGGGAATCAGAAACTCAACATTCGACGGAATCATTCAGCCACATTTTTCCTTCCGCATTTCGCATTTTTTCCTTCCGCTGCGGAACTCGGGAATCGGAAAACCAACAAATCGACGGAACTTGTCAGCCACATCTCGCCTTTGGCCTTCTGCCATGGAACTCGGGAATCATAAACTCAATATTTGATGGAATCATTCAACCACATTATGCCTTCCCAATTCCTCCTTTCCACTGTAGAACTCGGGAATCAGAAAACCAACAAATCGATACCTTGACTTGTTCACTTTCTGCTTTCTGCCTTCTACCTTCCGTGGGTGGACTTCATATCACGGAAAACCAACACTTGGTGTCATTTCTCTTTATGTTTCCCGATTTGCGCCTCCCGCCTTCCGCCTTCTTTAAGCGTACTTCAGGGTGCGGAAATCTACAGTTTCCCTTATAATTTTCATCTCTTTTTCCGCTTCCGCTTTTTGCCTTCTGCAAGCTGATCTCGTTGTGCATAAAACCAACATTCTGTCCTGTTTCCACTTCTCTTTTTCATCTCCTGCCTTTCGCAGGCGGATTTTGGGGTGCGGAAACACTTGAGTCATATGCATTATGACCCTATAACCAAGCTTCTAGCCTTCATGGACTTAAGCAAAATGCATTGGAAATACCTAAAAATCATCATGAATAAGAAGAAGACATTAAGAAGCCAGGAAATATATTGGGTAAAGAATTGAAGAATTTCCACCGGGTGCATCACCAGATCTGGTATATAATCCTGTGATCAGCTATCAAATGAATATGGCAGAAGAATATACAGAGTACATAAATGGTGAAGACGTAGAACATGAGAGACATGATTATATTGAAGAATGGATGAAGGCAGTCATTACACCAAAGCATCATCTTATCCTTCAACAGTTCTTCACATCGTAGCAAGAAGGCCAGCTAGTCCTTCATGTTTAGGTATATATTAGAATATATATTTTAAATATGAGCATGAATTCATTCTTAATCTTGATGCGTACATGGCTTCATTAGAAACATACTTATACTTGAAAAGAGACCTTGCTTTTCAAGTAGGGTAGGTAGGATAGGGAAGAATAAGCACAATTGTGTAAAACAAATTGCCATGGATCTAGTAAAGGTTGGTAGACTAGATCTTGAACAAAAATGTCTTCTAAATGTCAATCAACAGATTTTTGGCATTACCCTCATATACTAAATGATTCTTGCTATAGTCATCACAAAGATGGGATATGGAATGCTTAAAGAGGATGATAATTTGTAGTTACAAAATTTTAATGGACCTTCTAATAAAGTTTCTCTTTGGGCAAGCAACATAACTTTGTTTTGAAAACTTTTTTATGATATAGATGTCAAGAATAATCATCCTTCTTCATACCAACACTTCAACAAGCAATATCAAGTAAGCCTTAAAATTGATGGTTATGAGAAATCTACAGGGGTGACAAAAAGAATGTACAAGCACAATTTTTAAAAATTGGCTCACAGTATGGATCCTCAAGGTAATAAAAAAGGTCAACTCAAGGCATGGATCTTTTTACTCTTTCTTAAGTCTATTAAAAATGAAGGAATTTATTTTTTGCATGCCTGGGATTTCCCGCCCACGACTGCATGAGCTGACCTGCGCAGCTGCCCTGGCAGCAGCCTTCTGCTGCTCGCAATCTTGGATCCATGGGCCCAGAGGTTTCTTCCTCTCACCCTCCTGAACTGGTGGCTTTCAGAAAGCTATTAGTTGGCTACGATAAGAGGAAATTGAATGAGTCTCAGTACAAATTTGTCAAAAAGCTGGACTATATCCCTACAGTTTCCCTCCCAACTAAAGAAACGTGTAAATCGGCTTTGAATCTAGCAGATCGGGGTCTCATTGGCCAGTTCACAAGTTTGTGGCCCTCTCCCAAGACAGTCGACACATGGGTGCAGAGGAGCTGGAGACCAATAGTAAAAGAAGGCATCAAAAGCTACTCTGTGGGTAAGGGATTCTTTGTATTCATGTTCAAAGAAGGAGAAGACATAAGTCTCATATTCAAGAACGGACCTTACTTCACGGGCCCCCAGGGACTATATCTGAATAAATGGACTCCAGACTCTGATCCTAGGCAAGATGTGCCGTCGGTAGTCTCGGTGTGGGCGCGTCTTCCACACTTACCCTTGCACTGCCAGAATCTGAAAACTCTGGAAACCATAGGAAACACTTCAGGGAAATACATAGATCGGGTGGAGAGAAAGGATCAGTACTCCTACGTAAGAATGTTTGTTGAGGTTGATATGGAAATAGGGCTACTAGAAGAAATCAATCTAACAGTCTCAAATTGGTCACATATCCAAGAGCTGGATTATGAATAGCTTCCCTTCAAATGCAGTTATTGTCACACTCACGGTCACTTTGCGAGATATTGCAAAAAAAAGGCCAAGAACCCCAAAGAATAATGGATCCATGCATAGAAAACATCCTCAACAAAGACAAATAGTAGGAAAAAAGGCAAAGAAACAGTGATGGGAGTCGATGGACCAGAGGAAAGGCAAGATCAAGAGAATGGAAACAAAGAACAGCCAAGGGTAGAAGTGGAGGAAAACCCCTTCGAATCACTCAGGGTAGTGGAAGAGGTCAAAGAAACAACCATTGAGGAGATTGAGTAGCAACCCACTCCACCAGCAACCAATAAGGAAATGCTAGAAACAAACCACCCTTGATCTCTAGTAGGGATCTTCTCCTCATCCTCATATGTGGAGGTAGTGAGGAAGAAACCCTTGGAATCCTCAGGGTCATTGGAAGATGAGACTTTTGAGAAGCCTTCAAAAAAAGCTGGGAGGAGATCCCAAAGGGAAGCTCATGAGGAAGAAGACAAGAGACAAAAAATGCAGGGTAGTTAAGCTACAATTGAAATGACCATGGGGAGAAACACCAGAACAAGACCTCCTAAGGGAGGTTCATCCCACCCAAACCTCAGTAAGTAATGCAGCTGGTCTGTTAAAATTATAGAGGACTGGGGAATCCATCAAAAGTTGAAGCAGTAAAAGACCTTCTAAAAATCAAAACCCCTGAGATTCTCATGCTCCAAGAGACCAAGATTGAAGGGGAAACCCTTCTTTAGACCAAGAGCTCAAAGTGGAATAAAAACGTTGGAAATACCATAAGCGCCAGAGGCTCCTCTAGGGGTTTGGAAACTCTCTGGTTAGATGACGAGTTTGCTTTAGAAAGCTCTTTTGAAACCCAACATTAGATCTACACAGAAATCCATCATAAATCAAGTAAGCTCACTCTTTCTCTCTTTAACCTGTATGTTCTGGTTCTTCGTCTAGAAAAGAAAGACTGTTGGCTAACTTTGACAAACTTTATTGAGATCTACACTCCGCGGAATATAATAATAGCGGGAGATCTAAATCTGATCTTCAACTGAAAGGAAAAGAGGGGTGGAAACAATAGCAAGGATCAAGTGTTGCCCCTGGTAGAGGACATCATGCAATAGTGGGATCTTCTAGACATAAAGCCAAAGAGAGGCCTCTTCACCTGGACAAATAACAGAGTTGGGGTGGAGCACATAGCTTCCCATTTAGACCGCTTCCTGGTTCAGAGCTCTTTGTTGGAAAATAGGGCCATCACCTCCAAAAACCTCCCAAAGCTTACTTCAGATCACAAACCCATCTCACTTAAGTTGGAAGAAGAAGAAAACTTGGGCCCCATCCCCTTTAGACTCAACCCTCTCTGAATAAAAAAGGAAGGGTTTAAGGATAAGGTCATCTCAGCTTGGTCTACATCTGTGATTGGGCTCCCCTCATTTGTGTGGGAACATAAATTAAAATCCACGAAGGCAGCTCTAAAGGAATGGGTCAGAAAGCCCACCAATACTCCAATTAGTCACAGAAAGGAGACTTCCCAGACATTGGAAAATCTTCAAATCAAACTTGAAAGCAAGGACATCACTACAACAGATCTTGAAAGAGAGCAATCTGCCCAAGCTAAGTCCTTCCTCTCTTTTCGACATGAAGAAGAATTCCTAAGGTTGAAATCCCATAGTTTGTGGCTAAAAGTAGGAGATCGAAACTCATCCTATTTTCATAGACAATGCAGAGCAAGATTATCTAAGAACCATATCTCTGAAATCACCTCCTCTGATGTGACTCTCCACAAAGGCCACGATCAAATTAAGATAGCAGCTGAAACTCATTTCCATAACCTTTTCAAAGACAATAGAGATTGAAGAGAGGATGACACTGTTGACTTTCTCTCTCACATCCCTCTACTGGTCAACAACGATGATAACTCAAGCCTCTCTAAGCCTATTACTGAAGATGAAACCTGCAGCATAGTATGGTCTATGGAACCAGACAAGGCCCCTGGGCTGGATGGATTTTTAATTCATTTCTACAGGCAGTGTTGCCGAATCATTAAGACTAACTTCATGAGAATGGTAAAAGCTTTTCTGTAGAGAGCCAAGGTGGGTGGTAGCACAAACTCCACCTTCCTTGCTCTGATACCTAAGGAAGTGAACCCTAGTTCCTTTGATAGATTTCGATCAATTTCCTTTTGTAACTCATCTTATAAAATTCTGTCTAAACTGCTGGCAAACAGAATAGAACTTGTGCTTGGGAAACTCATCTCTTCCAGTCAGGGAGGATTCGCCAACGAGAGACATATCATTAATAACGTGATTCAGGTTCAAGAATCCATCCACTCTAGCTATCATAGGAAGGAGCACGGAATGATAATAAAGCTACACATGGCAAATGAATTTGTTCGGGTAAGTCACTCTTTCCTGGTCAAAGTACTTCTTTCATTTGGATTCAACTCTAAATTTGTCAACCTGATCAAAGCTTGCATAGAAAAACCATGGATTGCTACCCTGGTAAATGACATACCAACCAGCTACTTCCAAGCCTTGAGGGGAATAAGGCAAGGCTTCCCTCTCTCCCTTTTTGTACATTATGATGGTTGATTCATTGAGAGGAAAGCTTGATACAAAAAATATGTTAGGGATTGTTCCAGGTATAATAATAACCAATGGCATTGAGCCTATTGACCATGCATTATTCGCTGATGATTCACTACTACTGGGGGGAGACTCCATTAGGATAGCTAAGACATTCAGTGGAATTCTACACAATTTTTGTAGCATCTATGGAGCTCTTATTAACAAAAGGTAGAGCGTTGTATATGGCTAGAATACAGAGCAAAATGATATCTAATGAATTGCAAATTACCTTGGCTTTACTAGCTTTACAAGCTGGGAGAAAATTAAATACCTTGGTCTTCCTTTAACCCTGGGATCAAACAGAGTTGCGTTGTGGGAGGAAGTCCTGAGTAAACTAAAATAAAAAATCAGAGGTTGGGGTGGTCAATGACTCACCAAGGCAGGAAAGCTCATGATGGTGAAAGTCATTCTCTCAGTGTTGCCAATTTTCCAAGCATCCTTCCTTCTAGCTCCGAAAATGATAACTGATCAGATCACCAAGCTTATCCGGGAAATTTTATGGCAAGGAGGAAAAGGGAACCATAAGAAATTCCATTTAGTTAAGTGGGATATTGTTAAACGCCCGATGGTTAAAGGAGGTCTCCAAATTCGGGACCCTAGACAGGCGAATTTGGCTCTTGGTAGCAAAATTCGGTGGAATCTGTATTCAAACAACAAACATCCCGTTAGCATAATACTGAAGATGAAATATCTCGAAGGAGAATCGTTGCGCAACTTCCAGGCAACCAACCACTCAAAGACATTGTCGCGTGGAACATGCACAGAAGAGGGATTGCCTTTTTCCAAAAGGAATTGTATACAATACTTGGAAATGGGAAGGACATGCAACTCTAGTAGGATAGGATCATGGGTCAGCCTCCTCTGGACAACGTGGAGGGGATTAGAGGCATTCGAGACTGGCTCAAAATGCAGGGTTACTTAATGCTGGCTGATATCGTTGCCTGAAAAGATGATGGGAAGTGGCGTGGCTGGGAAATCCCACAGCTACCTTAACATTTAGAATCACATAAATTGCAGCTCCTTATGGCTTTGATGGATTTGGCTCCAGTCCATGTGAAGGAGAGAGATCAAAAGGGTTGGGGGAAAAAAGGTGTTTACACAGTTGTGCAGGGGTTCAATTCGTTGCAATCTGAATATGTGCCAGTTCTTCCAGCAGAAGTTTGGAAGAAAGTGTGGGATTTAAGGAGCTTGCCGAAGGTTAATTTCTTCTTTTGGGTTTTGATGCATAGAAAGGTGTTAACCGGAGAAAACTTGGCTAAATGAGGAATAATTGGTCCCCATAGATGCATAATGTGCTACAGGGACTCAAAAACTAGCGATCATCTTTTTGTGGATTGTATTTTTGCCCAGGAGGTATGGTCTTACTCTCTTCACGGCCTCAATGTCCTAGACCTAGAGAAAATTATGTTGGTTTTTCTATTCTCCAATTCGAAATTGAGATACCCGTATCCAATCAAAGGCAAGCCAACTTGGAGCGGATTCTGGGTAGCTATTCCCAAATACATATGCTGGAACATTTGGCTGGCCAGAAATGACAAAATATTCAACAATAGTCAGCAAAATTCACTTAAGGTGGCAGCAAAAATCAAAGCTTTTCTCATTGAAACGGTGGGTGTTCAAAATTTTAAGAAGGGTAATCCATTACTTCTAGAGGAAAATAAATGGATGGGAACTTATATTTTCAGAGATAAGGAAAAGGACCCCGACAAACCGATTACAAATTGAAGGTGGCGGCTAAGAGACACAGATGCCGAGTTTTAGATTTGGTGGAAGGCTCAAGGGAAATCCTCCGTTTTCTTTGATGGTGCCTCCAAAGGCAATCCAGGGAGGGTCGGAGCTGGAGAGATGATTTACTCCGCGGATGGCAAAAGAGTTGGAAGTTTCAGTTGGGGACTTGGACACAAAACCAATAACCATGCAGAAATCTGTGGATTACTGAAATCCTGTTAGATTGCTTGCGGGAAAGGGATCAAGGAAGTTCAAATCTTTGGGGACTCGGAAATTCTAATAAAGACTCTAAACTTATATGGTTTGTTCAATGACCTATTTCTTAACAAAACCTTGCAAAGGGTGAAGACAGTGTTGCATGACTTCTCATTGGTTCTTTTGTTTCATATCTTGCGGGGATCAAACAAGGAAGCTGATGGCAAATCTGGGTTGCCTTCTGTCTCAAGGAATTCTTAAGGTAAATGAGGAAGAAGCTCATTGGGAACCCATTTTGTAGTCATTAGGAAGGGTCTAATAGTCTTTAGTATGATATATGAAGGATTGTAATAATAGCTGCTTTGGTTAAGCCCCAACCTATTCTTTTTATAAATACATCACCTTTTTAAGTAAAAAAAATGAAGGAATTTATATTATTACATGTATCTACATGCTTATGATTCTATTGTACCTTGCTCTGTCATCACACATTCCATATCATCATTACAACTCACTTATAACTTTATCCTGTATGGGTAGTCGGTTCCTAATGCAATTTTGTTTTACCTGTCGACTTAATCATGAAATGAGCTCTTATAATTGATATAAAAAATCATGATTTCCCATATGAACGAAGTCATCATTCTTTAACATGATTCATTCGTGATATAGAAAAATCATTTGAATCACTTAAGGATTCGAATGAGTTTTGTCTCGATTCAGTGAGCTATTTCATATGACTGTTGAATCCCTTATGTCTAAATTTGTGTGAACAAGACCCTAAGGGTAGCCAGTCCTATATAATCTATTGGGAATTTTTGAGCAGTCATGGGGAAAGCAAAATACGGTCGTCATGAACCTATGTCCATAGACGAATTAGAACAACCTCCCCAGTATAATGAATGTAAACCTAGGTCAGCCATATATCATTAATTTAGATCATGATAATAAAGAAGAGGGAACAACATCAATTGTTTTTAGTATCTCTGATAAGCTAAAAATAAAGTTTCTTGAATATATGAAATCCAGTTCTTCAAGAACCAAAATTACTATATATATAAACTTGTATTGAATTGGAAAACCTTGTAGGAGAATTGAATGATGAATTCTATCTATTAACAAATATTGACAAGCAAAAGTAATCTAGTATAGACATTCATCCTAAAATAGAAAGACATGAAAGAGAAATTAACAAGTTGAGGGAAGAACAACAAGAATATGTTGTTCTTGACAGACATATTAAGGAAGAAAATGAGAAGTTAAGGGTTTATAGTGAAAAATCCCATCGCAGGAATAACAAATTGCTCTCTAAGAATAAGAAATTGCATAAGCAGGTGAATAAGTGGTATAGAGAGGCAAGGAGTTGTGTTGTGCATAACTGAACATTTAGAAGAAGAAAACCTGAATGGCTTGACGAATGGAGGTGAGTATCAAGATTACATCGAGCGCTAGTTCGAAGAGGTAATGAGGCCACAATACCATTTCTTCCTTCAACACCTTCTAATACAAAAACAAGTATGTCAGTTCATTTTCCATATCCAAGTAATCACTGTAAAAACTTTTTCATATGTGGATAAAGGTATAGTTTTAATCTTGCTTCGCACTTGGTTATAGTGGAAGAGTTCATATACTTGAAGAGAATTTCTTTCTTTCTTCTTAGATAGAATAGGAAAATATGTATATAAATAAAAAGTTGCATATTTAGTTTATGCAACTTCGTTGTTTTTATTTTTCAATAAAACGACTAAGATATTTAAACTGAATTTATACCCTCTCTCCAATCCACACTTTCAGGAGATTTACTATCACAACAACTCACGACCTATAAAAAGGAAAATACAACGGGGTAATATGAAATTGTGACTGTTTTTAATAATGGTTAGAAAAAAATTGATAATGAACAGGCTACATTTGGGGTAATGGACATCAGTTGAAGGTATTTTCTCTTTAAAAGAACAACTCAGAGTATTTAAAAAGGGAAGTTATTTTGTTTCCTTTGTTGCTTTATAAAAGGATGATTTTTTTGTAAAGGAATATTCTAGAACTTTCCTAATTTGATTAAATTCCTGAAAGATACTCAAAATATGTTTGCTAGTTGTGTTGAGTTGGTGAGTTTCTGTTTAAAGCAAAAACTGAAAGGAAATGATTTTATTATATATTTGGAGACCTATTATTTTTAGTCATACAAAGACTTATTCTTCTTTGTTTATACAAATTTTCTACCATCTAGTTTTGTCTCAAGAAGTTTAACTCGTGAAAACCATAACATACTAGTGCACTTTGACTTGGTTTTACACTTGATTGAGCAAGCACTTTTACAAGTAGTAATTGATAAGAGCATTGAATTATTATTCTGAGAGACACCACAATAAGCTCATAGGAAGATGGTTGTTAAGATTAAACAATCTTTTGGTTATTATCCATTGGCTTTAATACAAATAATTGTAACCCCTCCATTGAATTAATATAATTGCAAGAGTTAATCGTTCACACAACCAAACCTTTACAAGCATTGTTCTAGAAAAATATTCCAACCCAATACCATTCTGCTCCTAGAAAGATTTTCAGAGTTGCTCACCCATTCATCTCTGCAGAATCAAATTATAAATCTCATCTTTAAGGTGAATTTGGGACAAGAGCCTCTGATAAAAAAGGTGCGTAAGAGGTTAACCCACTGCGATGCTGAACAGGTTTGCTGGTAGTGGGTACCGGCCTATGGTATGACCAGGAAAACCCATAAGGTACTGAACATTCCTATTGGCGATGGGGCATATTGCCTAGGGAAGATATTTCTTGGATATTATAGCTACCCCGTCGGAGTCCTGAACAGGATCACTGGAAATGGGTTCCGACTTTAGTATCTATTATGATGTTTTATTCATACTTGCTTGTATGAACGAGGTACTCATGTAAGAATTAAAAGATATGTCAGGTTAAAATTAGAATTAATGACTCTTATTTAATAGCCATGGGATAATCTTCTTAAAATGATTTGAATCTCTACTCCCTAATCCTTACTATATAGGAGGATTACACCTCTAAAGTGTACTTATGTTTAATGATTCAATGGACTTAACTATCAACCTTATCTTTATCACTTGAGCATTCTTGTGTAGACTTGGATCAATTTGACTGGTGTTTTACAGGTCTCATTTAGTGAAACTCTTGTTTAAGCAAGACATACCATTTTATGATGAATTTCTGTATAAATAAAGAAAAGTAAATCTACAGCTGTAAGTCATAATTGTAGGATGAGATTGATAAATGTTAGGTTTCTTTTAAATATGTTTCATTATGATACTGCTCTGAAATCTGCTGATCAATTACCTTTATGTTTATGACCAGTGGCATAAGTACAAGTTGGATCTCATTATGAAAAGGACCCATTGGGTAAAAGAGAAGATTTTTTTTAAAGTTGGAAGTACAAAGGCAAATTCTTTACAACACATTCTTATCCTCAGCATCTTACTGATAGCAATAGTAGCAATCTTCTGAAAATCTGGGGTTATTTCTGCATCTTAACAGTAGGAATACTGGATGAAGTACTGAAAGAAGCGCTGGATTGAGTACTGGTAAATCTGGAGACTGCATAGGTAAATTTCCCAAGGTAAATTTGGTTAGTCAATGAATGCTGAAATCTAAATTTGATGAAATTCAAATCAGTTTCACAGAATTTATTAATCAACAACCACATTCACCCGCATCTTTCATGAAGATAGGTATGGTAATTTCTTTTGGATTGGTTATTCTATTGGTTTTCAACTCGGTGATTATTCCCTTCACTAGACCTGCTCCTATATTAGAAAGGAGGATATGATGGACCTAACTCNTTAAGTCTGGTTTATTTTGCAACAAATACTTAAGTGCCTAAGTTGATTATAAATTATTTAATTCTAAAACCATTTTGGCACTTAATTAATAGGGTTAGTTTCCAATTCAAAGAACCTCATCATATTGGTCCTAGTTGGTGACTTCCTCAAAAGGGTTTGATGGGACATTCCGGATCTTCACATAACTCGAATTCTTTGTTAAATCTCTTTGAACGATAACACATTACGCCTTTAAGTTTGGGTATGATCTTCTCTATATATCTAATACCTCATTTAAATTATTTTATGTGTTATATTTTAGCTTATGAGATTATGGTAAGGTTTTGATAAAGTATCATATATCTTCATCCCATTTTATTTTATATATTGTGTTTGATGGATTAAGTACTTTTGCTTAAGCCTCAATCACTTATTTTCTCCATACAATTTGCATAATTATGAGTTGATCTCCATTAGTCCATCATTAATAAAACATGTTGCATCTCAATGTGTCTCCTCATCCCCTCTGTCTCCTTTACATTTTGCCAATGAACCTTCATTACCTGTACATTCGGTTTCTGATCCTTTGCATACACCAACTCCTACACCTCCAATCATGAATCCTTCCACCATTCCTTCTGAGCTGTCTGCAGATAATTATTTTCAAAAGAGGAATGTTCAGCTCACTGGGAAAGTTCAGGAGTATGCCCTTCTCACTCAACATCTTAAGAAAGAAAATGGGATTCTGAAGGCTAAAGTTGCCTTGTTCCAAAAACTAGTTGATGATATGACGGGGTCCAACAGGAGCTTGAGAAGACAATTGAAGAAAAAGGAACGATGACTAGAAGAACTTATGAACACTCAACCAAAACCAGTTCCCTCTTCTCCACAGGTGCAATTGCTAGTCAATACCTTGGGGGTCTGACTAGGTCATGCCATCAATTTTGAGTTTCCTTGTATTGGGACATGCAAGATCCTTGGTGTGGGGGAGATGACGGCTCCCTGTTTTTCCCATATTCTGTCTATACATCAGATAAGGAATCAAGTCTTTTGATTGAATTTCTTCATGTTTATCATCTATGTAAGCATCATTTGCATAAGTTTGAAGGCTAATCCATGAAATTTATAACAAGGTTGATTTTTGCTAGTATTTTGTCTCATTTTATTCATTTTTAAAACATAAATTTAAAAGATTACTTCTAATGTTTTGGGATATATATCTTTGGTTATTATGCATATTTCTCCTGCTGGTTCTGTACCTGATCTGGTACCTAGTCTTGTACTCGATACAATACTTGATCCTACACCCAATCTGGTACTCTTGTCATTTAAGCCAAGAAGCAGATTTCAAGCTCAATTTTTGAGCAATCGATGGGAAATTATTGAAAAAGGTTCAAAACCCACTTCATAAATGACCCCATTTACCCAAAACGAGAGGAAGATTTTAGAATTTCTCAATGTATTGGGAGGAATTCACATATGATTTGGGTGGATTGTGTCAGATTTTGTGCATGCCCAGATTTGTAAAATCAATGGTTTGTTGAGCGACACTGAGTTTTGATGATTCGATTATATCCTTCCCTACTTGCCTTTTCCTGTATAAATATATATCAGATACATTGGGAGGGAGGACTTAACAAGTGTAACACTCTTTTTTTCCCAATAAAATACAGAGTTCTTTATGAAATTGTCATTTTTGTGTGATTGATGTAAATTGGGTCGTGTAACTAGCCTGCTCTCAAGAAGGCAGGGCCCCCTTTTTTTGAAGCAATGATATGCAGGCAAGTAGTTTTTTAGAGTATTTTCATTTCATCTGTAACTAGTTCAGTTAATGTTTTAGTATTCCGTTTTCCAAACAGAGTTGTGAAGATTTATTTTTCTACAATTTGAAGAATAATGTTTAGATTTCCAAGTTTCGAGTTTGAAATATAGAAAGTGGAGTTGTTTATGATTTCAAATTACTTTGGAATCTACAAGGTGGTTAGACAATGATTGTTTCAGACAGTGCTAGTTCAGTATGGCTTTGAATCTTGTATTCACATAGATTTATTCCAGTTTTCAAGAGTGAATATTATTTGCTTCCAATCTCAAAGTATGATGGTCTTGTGAAGTTCAGATTGGAATATGAATTATGTTGATGAAGGGAATGATTTGGATACATTTTCTGAGTTTATATATATTTATGAAACATGATCATGAACATTGATTAAGGTTTGATAGATTGTGTAAGAATTCAGTCAGGTTGTCTACATTCCTGTCTTCTGGTTGAAAATATTAGTGGAATGAGCCTGGTTCTTTGAATAAGCAACAAGATTGGTGAATAGGTTTAATTGAATCACTTCAGTTTTTATACCATAGTGTGATTTCATTTGGAATCAAGTTACTTTCATATTATACAGTTTGTGAAATTCTTTGGATAGATCAAGAATCCATTCCTATACATACTGTATTGGTGCCTCCAAGTTTACCTTCCTGAATTGATAATTTATGTTAGATATTAATAGTTATGTAATTAGCCTAACAAATACTTCGACAATAAGACTAAAAAACTAGCTTACTTGTTCACCAAATTAACTAACTAACTAGCTAACCACAAAATTCCCAACCCATTACATATATAGGCCTTATTCACAACCTAACACCCGATCCCACTACTTGGACTCATAATTACAAGTGGAAAAACAAAATCTACTTGCTCTCACTAACTCCACAGTTGACATCGTCAAAACACCTTGTTTCCTTATTTCTCAGTCGCTTTGTCAGAGCTTATCATGCTTTAATGGACCACTTCACCTTGTCCTTGTTTACACCAAAACTGCTTCCCAAAACATACCAAAACTTTGAAAGGCCAACAAGAGTTCAACTAAAGATATCATACATGGATTTCAAAGAAGGACAGATGTCATATAGCCCTGAAGAGAAGTATGTTGTAAAAAGAGAAGTAAGATCAAATGGACATAAGAGAAGCAATGAACCCTTAAGTCTATAAGATTCAATAAGAAAGTGTAGAGAAGATAATGAAAGGGTCATTCATATTCAAGAGCAAATCATTCATGATCTGAAACAATTGAAAAGGGCCCAGAGAACAACTCGAAGAAACAATCAGGATGCTAGAAGACATGTACCAAGAAGAGATTATGAAAGATCTAGATCATCCTTAAGAAGGCCTTATCATATGCCCTCTGTAGTGAGGAAGAAGAGATATTCATCAAGCAGCTCAGAAAGTAGCCCTAAAATATCCCCAGTAATATATAAGAAGAGAAGGTTTGCACAGAAGAATCAAACTCCCGACCTTAGATGGAGAAACAAAGCAAGGCGAAGACATCGAAGCTTGGTTGTTGGGACTTAGAATTTTTTTAGTTGCATCAATACACATTAACCATGGAAGAAAGGGTATCCATCTATCATTTGCAAGGTAAAGTATCTACTTGGTGGGATCATCTAGTCAATATGAAAGATATTGATGAAGAGAGAATCTCTTGGAGAAAGTTCAAGAAATACTTTCATAAAGACTATCTCTTAGAGCACTACTATGAAAAGAAAATGGAGGAGTTATTTGAACTCAAGTTGGGCTGCATGACCATGGAAGCTTGTGAGAAAAGGTTCCTATAACTCTTGAAGTATGTGTAGGTTTTTCTTAGATCTTATTAGCTTAGTTAGGATCTTAATATGAAAAATAACTAGTACAACAATATGCATAAGATAGAACATATACACAAGACACAAAGATTTTCACCGGGGAAACCATAAAGGAGAAAACCTAGCAAACTTCCTCAAAATAGTACAGTCACAAAGTTTGTGTCATAAGATGAACAAACCCAGTAATAAGAAGTATTCATCAGCTATATATCTCTTATCCTTGTCTCTCTCTCTCTCTCACATGAACTTGAGTGAGTGTGAGGTGTGTATAAGTGAGGGAGGGTTCCTTCCTATTTATACCTTTCAAGTGACTGACCAATTACATGATTGGGGCCGACCTCTTACCCTAATAGGGCCAACTTCTCCTAGAGAGACTCCAAAAATACATTACATGATGTTACACCGGGGACTATTGCCCCGACTTACAACGAAAGTTGTACCTCAAGGTCTATACACAATAATGACATCCCCAAAGGAGGAAAACACATCTCTGATGGGGTTACAACAACATACAACGATAATATACATCAGAATATATTCCAAAATTCCAAATACATCAACACTCCCTTTTAACTAGGAAGGTATTCTCTCTCTTCCACAATCATCAACGCATCTGGTCCAGTCATCATCATAGCTGCTGCCATCATTATATTCTTATCGATCATCGAATGGTAGTATATTTCATCGAAAGTTTCTACAGAGCCAACCCTTTTTCATGCAGGGTGTAGGCCTAGTCCTCATCCAGGTATTCATCACATCTACGAGCAAGCCATCACGTAGGAACAATCCAGGACCTTTTTTACATTTCCACAATAATAGCATGCATCTCCTAACTTTATCGCATCGTATCCAAATCATCTCTTTTGTCCTACACAAAACAAAACAAAACACATAGAGCACAACCCAGATGCATACCACCTGCGTTCTATCACCATAGTAGTATGCCAGGATCTTTCACATCATCGAGACAACATGTAACATCCACTATGCGAGAATCGCCCAGGAGCACACCAAGTGCATTATGCCTCTTTACAGTCAACATGCGTTCTACCAGCATAGGAGAACTACCTAGATACACCTCAAGTGCCTTGTGACCTTATCATCTCCAACATGGGAACACACTGCTATACTAGGGCTTTTACATTCCAGGTCAACCTCAAGGAATTATTACATCTGAAAAACTCGTGTCTAGGATATTTTTCGTTCAAACAACCTTCCGGGCTTATTACATCCAAGTAACGTCTGTACCACACCGGGGCTCATATTTACACTCGAACAACCCACATGACTTATTACATTCGAATAACCTGCATACCACGCCAGGGCTCATATTTACATTTAGATAACTTGTCTTAGGACCAATTATGTCTGAGTAACCTGTGTATCACCCAAGGGATCATATTTACACTCAGACAACCTACAAGACTGATTACGTCCGAGCAACCTGCAATACCAGGATCTTTTCTACTCAGACAACCTGTCTCATTTCCCATGTGAGATATCATGCATCTGCGTCTTCTGGTCTCTTGTTATTTCTAGCATAGAAACATATCAAGATTGATTACATCTAAGGATAACCTGTGAGCTTTGCTAGGACTTATTACATCCAAGTACAACCTGTAGGATTGATTACGTCTGAGAAACCTATGATCTTCGCCAGGATTTTATGCTCATATAGGTTGTCTCTCCAGCTATGCTAGAACTCATAACTCCCTCTTTCCAGGGATCTCATTCTGGATCACACCAAGTCTTTCTTTAAAGTACTGGAACTTCACTCTGGCTAGAGGCTTGGTAAACACATCGACTATCTACTTGTCCATTTCCACATAATGGGGCTTCACTAGTCCTCTTTGCACCATATCCTCGATATAGTGGAACTTGATCTCTATGTGCTTTGACTTGTCACAGAACACAAGGTTCTTCGACAACTTCATGCAACTTTGATTGTCGCACAAGATACAAGTCACATCTAGGTGGATATCAAACAAAGAAGATAGTAGCTTTCACAACCACACTACCTTGCAAATAGCTGAGCAAGCGTGAACATACTCTGCCTTGGTTATACTCAGTGCCACGCAGAACTGCTTCCTGCTAAACCAGGATATCATGCCTGATCCCAAACTGAAGCAACAACCTGAAGTGCTCTTCCTATCAGTGGTGCTACCTACCCAATCTGAATCAACATAACCGTGTAGGTTAATGTTCTAATTTGCATCATACACGAGCCCATAATCCATTGTATCCTTTAGGTACCTCAATACATGCTTTGCAGCTATTGAGTGAACATGTCTAAAATCCATTAGGAACTGGCTCAGGGTGTTCACAACAAAGCATATGTCTGGTTTCGTATTCATTAGCTACATCAATGAGCCAATCCTCTGACAATACATCGTGGCATCAACTGACTCTGATGAAGCGTCACATAGAAGCTTCAAGTTTGATACCATAGGCGTGGCTATTGCCTTGTAGTCCAACATTCTGAATCTCTTTAAACTCTCCACTATATACTTTCCTTGACTAAGGAAAATCCCATTTGTGCTTTGCCACACCCCCATGCCTAAGAAGTAGTGCATCATCCCTAGGTCTTTCATCTCAAACTCTGTAGCAAGTCTCCTCCTTGCATCTTTAATGAGTTCATCCTCACATGTTAGGAACAAGTCATCGACATATAGCAGGAGCATCATTGGTCTTTCGCCTTCAACCTTGAGGTAAAGATTGGAATCCGGTTTACTCTTGGTAAAGCCTAGGCTCATCAGGAAGCTATCCATCCTGTCATACCATGTCCTCGGTGCATGTTTCAATCCATACAAGGCCTTATTCAATTTCCACACATGAGTCTTCCTGTCACGTGTCTTGAATCCGAGTGATTGTTCCACGTACACTTCCTCCTCGACTACACCATTAATGAATGTTGTCTTGACATCCATTTAGAGTATCTTCCATTTCATAACTGCAAGCAATGCAAGTATGGACCTAATGGAAGTGTACCTCACCACGAGTGCAAATGTCTCCTCGCAGTCTATTCCTTCTTTCTGTGAGAAGCCTCATGCTACAAATCTTGCCTTGTATTTCTCGATGCTGCCATCTGTAGCATGCTTGATCTTGTAGATCCACTTCGAAGTCATGATAGACTTATTTTCGGGTCTCGAAACTATCTCTCACACATCATTCTTCATGATCAACTGATACTCCTCGATCATGACATTCTTCCATTCTTTATTTTCTTTAGACTATTCATAGGTGGAAGGTTCTTTATCAATGATGTCACATAGTAGGGCCACATAGTTGTTGTAAGGCTTTGGCATTTTCCTTTGTCATGCATTCCTTTTGGAGTGCCATACCTTTATGATTCTTGTATGAGCTCTCGTTCCCATACTGGTTTCCTCTTGTGGGAGTCCTTCTTGAGAAGTGTCTTTACTGGCTCTTGTGGTTTTTCCATGTCATGATATTCATGGTCTTTTGGAATTACTTCTCCAATTTCCATGGCTCAGACTCTCGTTTCTTCAGATTCCTCAACCTCTTGAATAGGTAGCCTCTTGATCAAAGTTTACATCTCTACTGATGTCGATCTTCTTGAATCCTGGGAAGTATATTCGGTATGTCTTTGATGTATCACTGTATCTTACGAATATACCCTTTCTCCTAGAAGGATCGAGCTTGGTCCTCTTCTCCTTTGGGATATGTATCTACACCGGTCAACCAAATGTTCTAAGATGGTTGACTTCTGGTTTCTCTCTTGAGAAAGCTTCTTTTGGAGTTTTGTTGTTAAGTACTTGATGAGGACTATAGTTTTGTACATACACAACTCTCCTTACTGCTTCTACCCAAAGGTGCATAGGAAGATCCTGGTCGCGTAGCATTGCTTTCACTGCCTCCATTATGGTTTGGTTCTTTCGTTTCACAACCCCATTCCGCTGAGGATTATATGGAATGCTCAACTACCTCTTAATCCTAGACTATCTACAAAGTTTCTTGAATTATTTTGAGGTGAATTATCTGCCATTATCCTATCGCAAAGTCTTGATATTCCTTTCAGTTTTGTTCTTGACCAAGGCTTTATATTCCTTGAGCTTACTGAATACTTCATTTTTCCATTTCAAGAAATATATCCAAGTCATACGTGAGAAATCATCTATAAAGGAAACATAGTACACATACCTACTTAATGATCTAGAAGACATGGGTCCACATACATGTCATGTCCCCAATTGAATAATTTGCAAATAAGACTACTTGCAAATAATGTTCCACCTACCTACTAGTTCCCTAGGTTGAGATGGAGACATAAATTTTGTAATAAGGGAATGTGGGACCCAAATGGACTTTAGTTTACCATATTCATATTTAATTGGGTCACATAAATGATAAATGCCAAGAAAATAAGGTGGCATGGGTTCATGAAGACACTTGGAAGCTTGTGGAGCCTTTGGATGACTAGATTCCCCACACACTTGGCATGATCTTCATTCAAATTTGAACACATGGGTAATGTAACATTTTTGGATGGTGATGTGGTATCAAATATCATATAATGAGCCAAGGAATTCAAATAGGTAAAGGAGAGTAACTCCCATGGAAGAGGAATATATTAGAAGACAAGTTGTGCCACTTGGAAGGAGAGTAACTCCTATGGAAGAGGAAGAGACTAGAAGACAAGTTGTGCCACTTGGAAGGAGATTCCATACACTCTATGGCAAGAAATGATGACAGATTCTATGAAAAGTATGAAAAATTCAGACCTGATTGTAGACATATGACAAATTTGACATTATAGGGCTAAAAATAGCCACGAAGAGGTCGAATTTTGGAGTTAGAGGCAACCATTCGAATTGGGAAATAATTGGAGCATGAAGAGGGAGACAAGTGTCATGAGAGTTACTAAACCACTAAGATGAGTTGGAGGAATCCCATGGAGGGAAATTTGACCTTAGGATGCCTTGTGAAGTTAATAAAAGGATGTCACTAGGAAAGAGAATGGATTTTTATTGTTTGTTAATTGACCTTTGGCATTTTGGAGAGCTTTTGCTTGTCCATTGCACGGTGAGTGTTCACTGTCCCTACTTGTGAACCAATTTCGAGGGAGTTGGATTCATTTCCAAGTTGTTTGATGGAGAGGCCATTAAAACCTCTCATTGGAGCATATTGAAGGAGTTTTAATTGCATTTTGAAGGTCCATACTATCGAATTCTCATCCATCTCCGTATTCTCTCATTTCCTTATTCTCTATTCTCCCACTCTCTCATGTTGATGGCGCACTTGTTGGAGTGGTGCTTGCACTTTGATGAGGATATTTGAGGCCCAATATTGGTTATATGATGTATTTCTCTTTAATACTATGTCCATATTCTCTATAAGTAGAAATATCAGAAACCCATGTATGAAAGGCTTGCATTTCCATGCTCTTGAATGACTAGTTTTCATGTATTTTTCTTCCAATTTGCAAAGAGTTGTATATCAGATTTTTATGAGGAATTTTCTATAGGTTTGATGATGATATGGAAGAAATAAATAATGTATAAATATGTAATTTCATTACCATATTCTCTGTAGCTTGGAATTCAAGAAAGTTCAGTGTGAAAGGCTCACATTCCCATGCTCTTGAATAACTAGTTTTCCTGGATTTGGCTTCAATCTTGAAGTAGTTTTATATAAGATTTGTATGAGGGATGCTCTCTGAGTTTTATGATGTTGTGACATCCATATATGGCGTTTTACTCTATAAGTTTAGGTCCCTATTCTCTGTGGGTCGAAATCTAAGAAATTCATATGTGAAACTCTTGCAATTCCATGTTAATATCTCACTAGTTTTCATGTATTTGACTCCCATACTGAATGAGTTGTATACCAGACCTGTATGATTGGATTTATATGGTGTTTAATACCATTAGGGAAGAAATTTGTATGTTGTATATTGTGTCTATATGTCACATCTCGATATGAACCTTTAACTTTACCTTTCATATGTCAAAATCGAGCTAGTTATGCAATATCCCTATAAGCAATATCACTGAAAGTTATCAAACGAATGTGGAAATATTTAACCAGTTTGAAGAACTAATAACCATGTGTAATTATAGTCTCCGAGTTCTTTTATCATCCCCCATTCTCTTCTTATAAATTTGGTATGGTCGTCTTTGAGTTGGAGATCTAGTTTGGCCTTCACCCTTGGGGGGCTTTGAACATAATTTCCTAGTAAAATTGCATTGTTTCTCCTTATCCCAAAACCAAGATGCAGAGGCCTAAAGTATGATACAAAGTGTCCATATAGCATGTTGGTATGTTGTAAGACTCGCCATACCCTTACATTTAAAATTCAATACCATTTGGAGTTAGTTGGACCCCCCTACAGTCTTGACTAGGAAAGCTCGAAAATTGCTCGAATTGCACTTTTCTCCAAAATCCCAGGAAGGGACATTATAGTGGTATCAATGCATGGTATTGGAACCTGTTGAAGTTATGGATGATAGAGATGAATTTAAGAAACTCATTAAGCCATATTTTGATGATACGACCAAGCAACTTATGCAAGGGTTCGAATTGATGGCTAGCCAACTTAGGGGTAAGCTGGCAGTAGGGGGTAGTAGTAGTTTCCATCATTGAGAAACACATAAGACAATTATTTTTGAAGACTTTGATGACGGATTGGAAGGATTTATACATAACTAGGTAGATTTGAACTCATTAAGAAACAATCAACAATCAACAAGTATGCAGGAGACCAAGGATTCTCCAAGTTCTGTGGGTGGTGAAGTAGAAAAAGTATTACATCAAGAGGATCGAAAGTCACTCCCAAGTGAATTTGAAAAAGATGATGAAACATCAAATTAGAATGAAGAAGTGTACCTTGAAACTATTTAATATCATTCCAAGACACATTATACTGTGGACATGGACCAAAGGGCATCAACTGATGGATGCTTGAACTGTAGATCCAGATTTATGCAAGAACGCAACAGAATACACAAAAACCACAAATAGAAAGATATAATGGAAATAACACTTTGATTCATTAATATCAAAGAACCGAAACTTGTTTACATACATAATGGAAATAAACAAGCTAGGACATTGGTAGCTTATATCTGAAAAGAGATGTGGCGACTACAGGCCTCTGAACTCTATGTTACAATGAGGCTCGAAAGCCTATATATTATTGAGAAATAATGGAAAACCCTAGACATCCAAAAACCTAACCCTAGGAGGTGAAACACTAGAATATGGGCCCGTTAGGGTAAATTGGTACATCAATTTCCCGGGGTCGTAACTTTGGCGTACTATCTCCGTTTGATGCACATGATACATTGTTAGAAATATTTATCCGAGGACTACATCCATTTGTAGTAGATTTAGTTCAGAGTTGACCAATATTTGTTGATACAAAAAAAACATCGTTTAGGGCCTCAAAACGGCTCCGAAAGTTCAGGACTCGAAAAACTTCCAAAAATAGTAAATTGTGCTACAATTAAGGAAACTGAAAAAATGAAAGAAACAATGATGGGGATCCAAGTGGAATAGGTGGGTGGACACCAATATCCTCCTGGATCATTCCTCCCCCCTTAGGAAGCAATGGTCCCCATTGCGTTGAGTTCCTCCATGAGATGAGGAAACTTCTGCTGAAATTGGTCCCTGCTCAACCACTTGCCCTAGTGAAAGAGTTTTCCTGCTTTGAAAACTTGATATAGATGGATCTTCTACTGGCGGGTGTTCTTGATCTATGTCTCCATAATCTGATCAGTTGTGGCTTGTTCCATGCAGTCTGGGTTTAACTCTGTTGGTGTGAGTTGTTCTGCCATGTCTGATGTATCTAATAGAGGTGGAAAGTAGGGCCGAAGGCGATCCACATTAAACGCTGGGTGGAGACAAAGGAATGGTGGAATATTGATCTCAAAGGAATTATCCCCTATAGCCTTGGTGATGGTGTATGGCCCATATAGGAGTGGGCGAAGCTTGCGGTGGGGTCCAGCGAGGCGCTCCTTCTGCAAATGTAGCACACTTTGTCACCCACCTAGAAGTTGTGTTGCACCTAATTCTAATCATGCAATTGCTTGTACTTAGCATTGGCTCTATCCAATATGTCATGAACATGTTGGAGAATGTGCTGAATGTGCTCAATGAAACTAGTCGCCTTGGAAACTTTAGACTGGACATGATCTGAATCATCATGAGTAGCTGCAAATGGCATGGTTATGTAGATGGGACATAGTGGCTGGAATTCCAAGCCCACTTGAAAGGGGTTGTGGTTAGTTGAGCTATTGAGGGATATGTCAATGGGACACAGTGGCTGGAATCCCAAGCCCACCTAAAATGGGTTATGGTTAGTTGAGCTATGAAGCCACCCGATGGTGTACGGCTTCGAGCATGTTGTGGTTGGCAAGCCCAACCATTTCATGACCTCTGCTGAAATGAGGTTCTTTTGGCTCCCACTGTCAACAATGAACTGTACCAGGGAACCCTTTACCCACATCTAGGAGTGGAAGGGACACTCCTCCTTAGTAGATATTTCGGTTCTTCCTTTTGGATCTTCATGGTGGAAACAGTGGCATTGGGCTCCGCATCGATAATCTGCTTCTCTCTGTTATTCCCCTTCTCAGGTTTTGATTCAGAGTTGGAGTATGCATATGATTCAAAAACCTTTATATCAACCACCAGTGACTGCTTGGCTCGACAGTCACTTGTGTTGTGAGTGGAGCTCTTATGGAACTCACACCACTTTCCTGTGTCCTTCTTTGGCTTTGCTGTGTTGTTCTTTGCTTGCAGCTTTGGCAGGTTGTATTGAGCCGCCATGCCTTGGATTTCTCCTTGGTTCTGCGGTTTGGGGGCACCTTTCGCTTGATTTTGATTTGCAGAACCAAAGTCTCGCTTCTTCTGTTTGAATTTCTGCTCAATTTTGGCAACATACCGGTATGCCGTACCAAGCGAGGAGATGTCGAGGAACTCCATTTCCTCCTGAATGTATCTATGCAAACAACTACAATACTTCAACACCAAATGTTTCTCCAAATATTTGATACCCAACTTAGTGCGCGGGGTATGGAATAGATTCGTCAGATCATGCACATCTTGATCCCGTTGCTGTCGCAGCGTAGTCCATTTTATGT
This sequence comes from Pseudotsuga menziesii, assembly GCA_001517045.1. NCBI lineage: Eukaryota > Viridiplantae > Streptophyta > Pinopsida > Pinales > Pinaceae > Pseudotsuga > Pseudotsuga menziesii. The sequence goes on from LPNX010876635.1 coordinate 714,041, forward strand.
ACTTGTCGTCATAGCTCCCCACAGGATAATATTGTTCCTTTGTGGAATCTCAAAAATAATTCCAAGTGGGTGCGATCGAGAACAAAGAGCGTTCCTCCTCGTGCTTTCTCTCACAGTAGGTTTCCCACCAGTCCTTGACATGGGCGGCGACTTTGAGTAGTGAAAAAACAATCTTATATCAGTCAGAAAAGTCATGAACCGCAAAATATCCTTCTAATAGATTCAACCATATATCTATGACATATGCATCTATTCGTCCATAAAAAATGGGAATGTCAAAGTTTACTTGTACCTTAAAAGGGGTTGTGCCTCCAAAGTGGCCGCTGGATGCAGATGCGCCGCCAATGGGTAGCCGTTGAAGGATTTGGGTGAAGTTATCCATCATCACGTTCCTTTGATTTTCAAGGGCCTCCTCGAGCAATTTTGATAGTATCTCTTGTGCCCTCGTATTTATTTTTTGTCTCCCATGGGTGCTCGTTGGGGTTTGCGAGGATGATCTTGCAAAGGTTCAACCCGATCGATCTCTAACTCCTTATACCCCGACCTTGTTAGGGACATGCATAGAAGGATCGAGAAAGAGCATATTGCTATGATACCATTGATACGAATTTATCCAGGAAAACAACAGAATACATTAATAACCATAAATACAAAGATGCAGCAGAAATAACACTTCATTTCATTAATATCAAAGAACTGAAACTTGTTTACAGACAGAATGGAAATAAAGTAGCTAGGACGCTGGTAGCTTATCTTCGAGAAGAGATGTGGTGGATACAAGCCTCTAAACTTTGTGTTACAATGAGGATTGAAGGCCTATATATTATCAAGAAAAAATGAAAAACCCTACACATCCAAAAAACTAACCTTAGGAGGTGAAACGCCAGAATATGGGCGCTGTCGGGGTAAATTGGTACATCAATTTTCCTAGGTTGTAACTTTGGCGTACTATCTTTGTTTGACGCACATGATGCATTGTTAGAAAGATCTATATGAGGAATACATCTATTGATAATAAATATTGAGTCTCAAATAAAATAATATTCGCCGGAGGCTTGATGCAAGAAAAATGTCTTTAGGGCCTCAAAACAGCTTCAGAAGTTCAAGTCCCGAAAACTTCCAAAAACAGTAAATTGTGCTACAATTAAGGAAACTGAAAAACTGAAAGAAACAATGCTGGGGATCCAAGTGGAATAGGTGGGTGGCCACCAATATCCTCCCTAGATCATTCCTCCCCCCTTAGGAAGAAATGGTCCCCATTACGTTGAGTTCCTCGATGAGATGAGGAAACTTCTGCTGAAATTGGTCCTTGGTTAGCCACTTGCCCTTGTGAAGGAATTGGCCTGCTTTGACAACTCGATATAGCTAGATATTCTACTAGCGGGTGTTCTTAGTCTATTTGCCCATAATCCGATCAGTTCTGGCTTGTTCCATGCAGTCTAGGTTTAACTCTGTTGGTGTGAGTTGTTCTGCCATGTCTAATGTGTCTAGTAGAGGTGGAAAGTAGGGCCAAAGGCGATCCATATTGAACACTAGGTGCAGACCAAGGAATGGTGGAATATTGAGCTCGAAGGAATTGTCCCCTATAGCCTTGGTGATGGTGTATGGCCCATATCAGAGCCGATGAATCTTGTGGTGGGGTCTAGTGAGGCACTCCTTCTGCAAATGTAGGCACAGTTTGTTGCCCACCTGGAAATTATGTTGCACCCGATGCTCATCATGCCACTGCTTGTACTTAACATTCACTCTATTTAATATGTCATGAACCTGTTGGTGAATGTGATGAATGTGCTCAATGAAGCTGCTCGCCTTGGAAACTTCAGAATGGACATGAGCCAAATCAGCTTGAGTAGCTGCAAATGGCATGGCTATGTCAATGGGACATAGTGGCTGGAATCCCAAGCCCACCTGAAAGGGGCTATGGTCAGTTGTGCTGTGGAGGGCCCAGTTATAGCTATGTTGTACATAGGGGAGGCTTTCATTCCATGTGCATGGATGCTTTGAGTTGTGCATGCAGAAAATGTGTACGATCATCCTATTGATGACCTCTGTCTCGCCATCAGTTTGGGGATGGAAAGTTGTGGAATTGGTGAGCTTGGTGTACAACATTGACCAGAGGATGGACCAAAATGTACTGCGGAACTTGCTGTCTTGATCTGAGATGATAGACTATGGGATCCCAAAGTGTACCCACACTCGTTTAAAGAAAATTTTAGCAGTGGTTTCTACAGTGATATTCTTCTTGCAGGTCGCCATAATGGCCATCTTCGAGAATCTGTCGACGACCACGAAAACACAGTCATTATCATGCTTAGTAGAAGGAAGGCCCGACATGTAATCCATGTAGATGGATTCCCAAGGTCGACTAAGGGTAGGCAGGGAAGTATAGAGGCCTTGCTTCTTGATGGCCGGTTTGGAAATGGCGTGGGTAGTGCAGGATCGGATGTACTTCCTGACATCCTATCGAAGATTTGGCCAATAGAAATACTTCTATAGTAGTGGCATTGTTTTCTCGACCCCAAAATGCCCAACGACTTGACTGTAGTGCGCTTTCCAAATCATCTTGGCACACTCGCTTAAAGGAACACAAAGGTTTCCCATGTGACATAGCAGTGCATATCGGAGGTGAAAATTTGGAACTCGGTTACCCTCCAAGAGCGTCTTGTATGTGTGGATGAATTCTGGATCGCTCTTATAGAGAAGCAGCCAATCAGAAGTCTCATGCTAATAAGGGTTGAGGACGGTGGTTATCGCCACATTTGGTGGTCAGCTGAGGAAGTCTGCGACATTATTGGTGCTGCCCTTCATGTACTTGATGTTAAAACTAAACTGTTGCAGATATGTGGACCACTTCTGATGGTGATCATTCTATAACTTCCCTTGTGTCTGTATGAACTACAGGGGTCGGTGGTCTGTGTGGATGATTGTTTCCTTCCCCAAAATGTAATGCTTCCATTGTCGGCAAGCCTGTACAATGGAATACATCTCTTTGTCATAAGTGGGATATTTTCGGACTGTGTTGAACAATGTCTCACTGTGATATGCCACTGGATGCCCTTGTTGAGTAAGTACTACCCCAATAGCATAGTCAGAAGCATCTGTCTCGATCTCAAATGGTTGTTGCAAGTCTCGTAACATGAGCACTGGGGCACAACAGAGGTGATGTTTCAAGTCTACAAACTCCTTTTGTTGAGATTCCAACCAAAATAATTTTTCTTTCGCTTCTCCCTTGGTGACTTGACTCAAGGGCTAAGTGATATGAGAGAATCCCAACACGAACCTATGGTAGAAATTAGCAAGACCTAGAAAGTTGCGAAGCTCTGTTAGAGTGGTTGGGGCTAGCTAATCTCGAATGGCTTGGATCCACATGCACTCCACACTCATTAATAACATATCTCAGATACTGAACTTGGGTCATGCCAAAAGTGCACTTCTCCAAATTGGCACACAACTTGTGTTTCCGTAGTGCTTGGAGGACCTGTCAGATGTGCTGGAGGTGCTCTTCCCAAGTCTGGTTGAAGATTAGGATGTCATCCAAGTGCACTACTACAAATGAGTTAGTGAATGGCCGCAGTATGTCATCCATCATGCTCATGAAGGTTGCAGAAGCATTCGTCTACCCAAAATGCATGACCAACCATTAGAAAAGGCCCTCCTTCGCTTTGAAGGCAGTATTCCACACATCGAACGGTTCAAATGGTACATGGTGATACTAGGACTTCAAGTCAATCTTGCTGAAATATCAATCCCCTTTGAGTTGGTCTAGAAGGTCATCAATCTGTGGGATCGGGTACCTATTCTGAACAATGATCTTGTACAATGCCCGATAGTCAATAGAGAGTCTCCAAGTCCCATCCTTCTTTTGCACCAACAACGTTGGGATCCTAGAGGGCGATGAACTTGGACAGATGTGACCTTTATGTAGCAGCTCCTGAATCTGCCTCTTGATTTCATCATTCTCCAAAACAGAGCGTCGGTATATCGGTCCATTGGGAAATGACGCACATGGGGTCAAATCGATAGGGTGCTTGACCTGGTAGTGCATAGGTACCCCTGCGGGTGAGGTGAAAATGTCTTGGTACTCCCCCAAGACCTTGTCCATTTGTTGTTGTCGTGTGGAGGAGCCTTGTCTGGAGGTCGTGGCCATGGTATTCTTCTTTCCCTTAGGGCGGATCATCAGGAAAACAATTTTTTCCCAGTTTTGGAAATGAGCTTACTGCATTGTTTTGCAGTAACCAAAGAGATAGTAGTAGACGATGGTACCTTTGGTTTCCTGTACAACTTATTTCCCAATGTAACAATAACAACGCAAGGTCGGGACTCATACACAACATGTTGCTTCCATAAGTATGGTTGGCCTAATAATACATCACAAACATCAAGAGGAGCAATGTCACATAATACCTCATTGGTGAAGGGCTTGATGCTGTAGGGAAGGCGGCACTGATGGCTGACGCAGCGATCCCATTCTTGGTGAAGCCGCCCGATGGTGTACGTCTGTGGGTGTGCTATGGTCGACAATCCCAACCACTTCATGACCTTTGTTGAAATGAGGTTCTTTTGGCTCCCATTTTCAATGATGAATTGTAGTGGGGAACCCTTTACCCACATATGGGAGTGGAATAGATGCTCCTCCTCCTTTGGATCTTCTGGTTCTTCCTTTTGGATCTTCATGGTGGAAATAGTGGCGTTGGGTTCTACATCGATAATATGCTTCCCTCTGTCATTCCCCTTCTCAGATTATGATTTAGTGTCAGAGTATGCATTTGATTCGGAAGCCTTTATCTCGGCCACCAGTGACTGCTTGGCCTGACACTAACTTGTGTTGTGAGTGGAACTCTTATGGAACTCACACCACTTTCCCATGTCCTTCTTCGGATTTGTGGTGTTGTTATTTGCTTGTGGCTTTGACAGTTGTCTTGAGCCACCATGCCTTGCATTTGCCCTTGGTTCTATGGTTTGGAGGCACCTTTCCCTTGCTTTTGATTCACAGAACCAAAGTCTCGCTTCTTCTATTTGAATTTCTGCTCAATTTTGGTAGCATACCCGTATGTTGTACCAAGAGAGGAGATGTCGAGGAACTCTATTTCCTCCTGAATGTATCTATGCAGAAAACTGTGGTACTTCAACACCAAATGTTTCTCCTAATATTTGATACCCAACTTGGTGTGCAGGGTATGGAACAGATTCGTCAGCTCATACACATCTTGATCCCTTTGTTGCCGCAGCGTAGTCCATTATATGCACTTGTCTTCATAGCTCCACATGGGATAATACTGTTCCTTTATGGAGTCTCGAAAAGAATTCCAAGTGGTTGCGGCTGAGAACAAAGAGTGTTCCTCCTCGTCCTTTATCTCACAATAGTTTTCCCACCAGTCCTTGACATGGGGGGCAACTTTGAGTAGTGAAAAAATAATCATTTCCGGGTTGGAAAAGTCATGAACCGTGAAATATCCTTCTAATAGATTCAACCATCTATCTACAGCGTCTGGATGTACTCGGCCATCAAATATGGGAATGTCAAAGTTTACTTGTACCTTAAAAGGGGTTGCGCCTCCAGAGCGGTTGCTAGATGCAGATGCACCGCCGGTGGGCGATCGTTGAAGGATCTAGGTGAAGTTATCCATCATTTTGTTCCTTTGCGTTTTAAGGGCATCCTTGAGCAATATTTTGATAGGATGTCTTGCGCCCTTGTATTTATTTTCATCCCTCATGGGCGACCGTCGGGGTTTGTGAGGCTGATCTTGCAAAGGCTCAACCAGATCAAGCCCTAACTCCTTATACCTTGACCTCGTTGGGGACATGCAAAGAAGGATTGAGAAAGAGCAGATTGCTCTAATACCACTGATTATAATTTATGCAGGAACACAACATAATACACAAATAACCATAACTATAAAGATGCAGAGGAAATAATACTTCATTTCATTAATATCAAAGAACTGAAACTTGTTTACAGACATAATGGAAATAAACTAGCTAGGACGTTGGTAGCTTATCTCTGAGAAGAGATGTGGTGGCTATAGGCATATGAACTCTACGTTACAATGAGGCTCGAAGGCCTATATATTATTGAGAAACAATGGAAAACCATACACATCCAAAGACCTAACCCTAGGAGGTGAAACACCAGAATATGGGCACTATCGGGGTAAATTGGTACATCAATATCCCGAGGTCATAACTTTGGAGTATTATCTCCGTTTCACACACATGATACATCGTTAGAAAGATCTATCAAAGGACTACATCTGTTGACAACAAATATAAAGTTTTGAATAGACTCATATTCTTTGGAGGTTTTATGCTAAAAAAAACGACGTTTAGGGCCTCAAAACTGCTCCAAAAATTCAGGACCCAAAAGACTGCCAAAAATAGTAAATTATGCTACAATTAAGGAAACTGAAAAACTGAAAGAAACAATGGTGGGATCCAAGTGGAATAGGTGGGTGGCCACCAATATCTTCCTGGATCATTCCTCCTCCCTTAGGAAGCAATGGTCCCCATTGCATTGAGTTCCTCCATGAGATGGGGAAACTTCTACTAAACTTGGTCCCTGGTCAGCCACTTGCCCTAGTGAAGGAGTTGGCCTGCTTTGACAACTTGATATATATGGATATTCTGCTAGCAGGTGTTCTTGATCAGTGTGTCCATAATCAGATTAGTTGTGTCTTGTTCCATGCAGTTTGGGTTTAACTCTGTTGGTGTGAGTTGTTCTGCCATGTCTGATGTGTCCAGTAGAGGTGGAAAGTAGGGTCGAAGGCGATCAAATTGAACATTGGGTGTATACCAAGGAATGGTGGAATACTGAGCTCAAAGGAATTGTCCCTTACAACCTTGGTGATGGTGTATGACCCATATCGAAGCGGGCGAAGCTTGCGTGGGGTCTAGCGAGGTGCTCCTTCTGCAAATGTAGCCACACTTTATCGCCCACCTGGAAGTTGTATTGCACCTGATGTTGATCATGCCACTGCTTGTACTTAGCATTGGCTCTGTCCAATATGTCAAGAACCTGTTGGTGAATGTGTTAAATGCGCTCAATGAAGTTGTTCGCCTTGGAAACTTCAGACTGAACATGAGTCGAATCAACCTGAGTAGTTGCAAATGGCATGGCTATGTTAATGGGACATAGTGGCTGGAATCCCAATCCCATTTGAAAGGGTATGTGGTCAGTTGATATGTGGAGGGATCCGTTATAGCTATGTTGTACATACGGGAGGATTTCATCCCATGTGCGTGGATGCTTTGAGTTGTACATGCGCAAAATGTGTAGGATCATCCGGTTGACGACCTCTATCTGGCCATTGGTTTGGGGATGGAAAGATGTGGACTTGGTGAGCTTGGTGTTCAACATTGACCAAAGGCTGGACCAAAATGTACTGAGGAACCTGCTGTCTTGATTTGAGATTATAGATTGTGGGATCCCAAAGTGTACCCACACTCGTTCAAAGAAGATTTTAGCAGTGGCTTATGTTAGAATTATTGTACCATTTATATCTTCAAGCAATGAGTCCAAATTATTGATGCAGTGAATAGGAATGAATTATACAAACTAAACAAAACAAATATCATAGGAAACAGACAAGTATTTCTCAGAGAATTAGAGTATTATCTTCATTTCATAATCCAATGTTACAATAGTGTTACATAGGAAAAGACTTCGAATCTCCCAACTGGATGTGACTGACTCTGATTGCATAGCTAAATAAATATTTCTTAATCAATATCAGAGTCCAAGTAGTTAACTCCCAATGTCAAATCCAGTCAAGCAATCAGTTCATATCAGTTAATTCAGTCTAACTAAAGTGGTAGGTGAGAAAAGGCGCCTTATGCACATACAGGCATGCAAAACTGGCAGCGTCTGGCGCTAATTGAACTGATTATGATCTAACTAAAAGTAACTGGAAAATAGCTAATCTTAAATAGTTCCAACTCCAACTGGCTGAAGGAGGTTGGTGCTGGGACTCCCAGTGGCTCATAAAATGTAGCGATTGGCCTAGGAGGCGCCTAAACTAATGCATGCAAGTGCATTTAGTGGCATTTAGCTTCTATCGGTGTTCCCCACACTCTAGTAACTGGTACATGTGGACCCATTAGGCCAAATGGACCCAATGGTACTAGTGGAAAAAATAATTAGATAAATACTCCTAAGTTTGGCTAAAATAATCTAAGAGACAATTTGGTAAAGGGAGGATTATAAATCCTAACACCCCCCTTAAATCCTAACTTGGACAACTATGGGCCCTGGAAGAAGGGCCAAAGTCACCCATATACAATCTAAAAGATAAAAAATGTTGCTTAATAAATCGAGGAAATATGGGAAAACCTCATGTGAACCCCCCCCCCCCCCCTCAAGATAAGCAGAAATTAGGAAATATAAGTTAAAACTTGCAAAATCTTTTGCTGCAATTTGCAGCAATGTGCAGCAACAAAGCAGTATTCTGGTTCTTCTGTGCAGCAACATCCTGAATCTGTGCATGTGAACCTCTGAATGCAAACTAAATCATTATTTTTGGAGGAATCTTCTTCTTTGGAAGAAGAAGAATGTGCTCAACTGAATCAAGAATATAGACAGCTGTAGGATGAAAACTGGACCCATGTAGTGCAACTAAAATCAACTGATGAGAGAGAAAAGGTACTTGAGAATTCTAACCAAGTGAGGACCACCCAAGCAACTGATATATTGTTGCCTTGAACATCAAACCATGTGAGGTAAAATCAGCCCTAAGTGTTAGGAGCATGTCTCCAGGCGAATGCAGAATGCCTCCATCTTTACTTGTTATGTGAGGAGATGAGCCTGTGATCAAATAGATAGGTAGAGAAGCCGTGGGACTGTGGAGAGTGAATGATTGAGCTGCATAATATGATATATCTTCAGAAATAATTAATGAATAAAAAAATATAATATCAGCAAACTCATAAGAGGAAACTAACATCAAATCCCTAGCAACAAGTTTGAAGGAGACTTGTACTTGATTTGTCACACCAAAATTGATGAAACTAGCTACAAGCATGACTGAAGGCTCTTGGAACTTAAAACTTGAACCAAATATCAGATCAGATCCAAAAAGGTTCATATCATATCCAAAAGTGAGGAATGATATCAAATTCCCAACAACAACTTTGAATGAGACTTGCGGTCGTTGATTTTTCACACCAAAATTGATGAGAGAAGCTACAAGCATTACTGAAAGCTATTGAAACTTAAAAAATGAACCAAATAATATAAGATCAGATCCAAATAATATCATATCAGATCCAAATAGGTTCATATAAGATCCAAGAGTGTGCTCCACCGAGATGGTAGATGCACAATTTTCTCCTTCAAAATTATGAAAATTGGTGCATGTAATCATGTAGGGATTTATTGGAAACTCTAGATCAATGAGAGTGAATGGATCACTCCTACAATCTGATATTATTTCCAAAATATTCATGGTATTACTTATCTACACACCAACAACATTAATAGAGATAGAGAAATCAAATTCCTCTTCCTTTTATAAAACAATCACCGGTAAACTATGCACACAATTTAAAATAGAAGAATCACTGGAGAATTTTTGTAAAGAATGGAAAGAGAGTTTTTCTTCAAAAAAAGAGATTTGAATGTCTTCTTTTGGATCATCCATGTGAGAAGATGAGATATCATAGATCTCATACACTTCTAGAGCAGTAGGAGAAGGAGTCACTTCAAGGAGACTTTCTTCAATTCGAATTGTCTGTGAGGAAAATTCTACTTCTTTTTCTACTTCAACAAATTTTTTTGCTGTAGAAGAGGGAATGAACTTATCATGCTGGTTTTTATTTGAACCTCTCTCAACAACTAGGATTTTAGAGTCATCTCCTGTATGACTTCTGGGTCCTCCTGATAGAGGGAAAGGGTTGAAGGATTCCTTGCAGGAAACCATGTGGTTGGGTGCTCTAGAATCTATCAAATAAGCCTTCGATGGAGTGAGACTTGCATTCATGACATGGAATCTCTCATGTTCTTCATTATGCTCTTCAAAATAAAACATCTCTACACCTTGTGGAAGGGCAATATTTTTCTGTACACATAGAGCTTTCAACTGATTGAGGGTCTTCTTCATGCACAAGTCTTTTGAGTGAAAACACCTCTTACAATAGGGAGACTTTTTTTTTTTGAGAGCCAGAGGCTCATTCAAAAGTCTTCTGATTCTATTTAGGCTTTGAATCAGATGTTTTATGCTCCTTCCCTTAGTTCTCCCTTTACCTTGCGCTTTGGTAGTGTCTGTCACTGGGAGATCTTGATCTTTGGAAGTCTTGATGACTACCATCTGGATCAACTTCTCTTGCTCATGTATTAAGGACTTGACAAAGGAATCAAGTGATGGAATATTCCAACTAGGAATGGAAGCTCTCCCAAAATGGAATATTGAGACAAATACAGAATACTCAGGGCCTAGTTTGCTGAGTATGGAGAGAACATGATGCTCATCCTTTCTTTATATTCCGCATTGTCTGCATTAGAGTGCAAGAAACTTGAATTTAGTAAAGAATTGTTCTAGAATCTCAAAACTGCTAGGATGTAAGGCTACTAACTCGTTCTCCAGAATGTGTCCCCAAAGCTCATCTTACTTTCCAAACAAGTCTTCAAGCTTCTCCCAGGATTCTATGGGAGTCCACAAGCCTTCAATGTTGAAGAGGAGATCTCTGGATATGTGAGTACATTGATAACCGAAAGCTTCACTAAGCAGTTCAGAAACTTGTTTCTTTCAACTGGATGATGGGGCTTGGCCTCCTTACCAAGTATTATCCTGAAGTAGCCATGCTTGCGCAAGGCCAACTGCATATATACCCTCCAATCAACATAATTGAAGGGTGTTAGGATCCACGGTGTAGAAGATTGAGAATCCATAATTATCCGGATGGAAAAGACAATATATTCACACAAGATACGTAGCACCTATAGAATTTCACTAAAAAACACTATAAAACATTCAAACTATGTTAGAATCATGCCTTCCCTCTCGACATGAACACTTTAGTTGGGTCTATCATGCCCACATCCCCACTATGAATAAATTCAGAGGAAGCAAGGCACTCTTTGCGGGACTTCTGTGGAAACCCAGTTGCTTCTGGTGTTCAATGGAGAGTAGACAGGCATGAAGCTTGCTTGAAATGGCTTTGATACCATGTTAGAATTGTTGTGCTAATTGGATCTTCAAGTGATGAGTGCAAATTATTGATGCAGTGAATAGGAATGAATTATACAAACTGAACAAATAAAATCTCACAGGAAACATACAAGTATTTCTCAGAGAATTACAATATTATTTTCATTACATAATACGGTGTTACAATAGTGTTACATATGAAAATAATTCGAATCATTAGGGATGAATTCGAATCTCCGAAATGGATGTGACTGACTATGAATGCATAGTTAACTAAAGATGTCTTAATCAATATCGGAGTCCAAGTAGTTAATTCCCAATGTCAAATCCAGTCAAGCAATCAGTTCGAATTAGTTAACTCAGTCTAACTGAAGTTGTAGGTGAGAAAAGGCGCCTTATCCACATGCATCCATGCATAACTGGCGCAAACTAAACTGATTGTGATCTAACTAAAAGTAACTGGAATTATTTTCAACTCCAACTGACTAAAGGAGGTTGGTGCTGGGACTCCCAGTGGCTCCTAAAATGTAGGGATTGGCCTAGGAGGCGCCTAAACTAATGCATGCAAGTGCAGTCAGTGGCAGTTAGACTCTATCGGTGTTCCTCACACTCTAGTAAATGGTACATGTGAACCCATTAGGCCAAGTGGACACAATGGTACCAGTGGATAAAATAATTAAATAAATACTCCTAAGTTAGGCTAAAATAATCTAATAGACAGTTTGGTCAAGGGAGGATTATAAATCCTACCATCTTCTTCTATGATATTCTTATTGCAGACCGCCAAAATGGCCATCTTCAAGAATCTGTCTATGACCATGAAAACATAGTCATTTCCGTGCTTAGTAGAAGGAAGTCTTGACATGTAACCATGGAGATGGATTCCCAAGGTCGACTAGGAGTAGGCAACGAAGTATAGAGGCCTTGCTTCTTGATGGCCGGTTTGAAAATGGTGCAGGTAGTGCAGGATCAGATGTACTTATCGACATCCAATCAAAGGTTTGGCCAATAGAAATACTTCTGTAGTACTGCCACTATTTTCTTGACCTTGAAATGCCCAACGACCCAACTGTAGTGCACTTCCCAAATCATCTTGGCATGCTCGCTTGAAGGAACAAAAAGGTGCCCCATGTGACATAGTAGTGCATCATGGAGGTGAAAATTTGGAACTCGGTTACCCTCCAAGAGAGTCTTGTATGTGTGGTTGAATTCTGGATCGCTATTGTAGAGAAGCGACCAATCAGAAGTCTCATTCCCCCAAGAGTTGAGCACGGTGGTTATCGCCATGATCGGTGGTCGGCTGAGGAAGTCTGTAACATTATTGGTGCTTCCCTTCTTGTACTTGATGTTCAAATGAAACTGTTGCAGATATGTGGACCACTTCTGGTGGCGATCATTTTGTAACTTCCCTTGTGTCTGTATGAACTATAGCGGTCGGTGGTCCGTGTGGATGATCGTTTCCTTCCCCAAAATGTAATGCTTCCATTGTCAGGAGGCTTGTACAATGGAATACATCTCTTTTTCATAAGCAGTATATTTTTGGATTGTGTTAGATAATGTCTCACTGTGATATGCCACTAGATTCCCTTGTTGAGTAAGGATTGCCCCAATAGCATAGTCAGAAGCATCTGTCTTGATCTCAAATGGTTGTTGCAAGTCTTGTAATGTGATCACTAGGACACAACATAGGCGATGTTTCAACTCTACGAACACCTTTTGTTGAGATTCCGATCAAAATATTTTTGCTTTCGCTCCCCCCTTGGTGACTTGACTCAAGGGCCAAGTGATATGAGAGAATCCGAACATGAACCTGCGGTAGAAATTAGCAAGACCTAGAAAGTCATGAAGCTTCATTAGAGTGGTTGGGGTTGGCCAATCCCGAATGAATTGGATCCACATGCACCCCACACTCATCAGTAATGTATCATAGATACAGAACCTGGGTCATGCCAAAAGTGTACTACTCCAAATTGGCACACAACTTGTGTTTCTGTAGTGTTTGGAGGACCTGTCGAATGTGGTGGAGATGCTCTTCCCAAGTCTGGCTGAAGGTTAGGATGTCATCCAAGTACACTACTACAAATGAGTTGGTGAATGGCTGTAAGATGTTGTCCATCATCCTCATGAAGGTTGCAAGAGAATTCGTCAGTCCGAAAGGCATGAACAACCATTAGAAAAGGCCCTCCTTGGCTTTGAAGGTAGTCTTCCACACATCAGACGATTCAATCGATACCTGGAGATACCCAAACTTTAAGTCGATATTGGTGAAATATTACTTCACCCCTTTGAGTTGGTCCTGAAGTTTATCTATCTATGGGATCGAGTACCTATTCCGGACAGTGATCTTGTTCAACCCCTGATAGTCAATACAGAGTCTCCAAGTCCCATCCATCTTCTGCACCAACACGATCGGGCTCCCATAGGGCGATGAACTTGGTCGGATGTGACCTTTCCGTAACAACTCCTAAATCTACCTCTTGATTTCATCATTCTCCAGAACAGAGCATTGATAGATTGTTCCATTGGGAAACAACGCACCTGGGGTCAGATCGATGGGGTGCTTGACTTGGGAGTGCATAGGCACCGCTGCGGGCGAGGTGAAGATTTCTCGATACTCCTCCAGGACCTTGTCCATCTGTTGTTGTCATGTAGAGGAGCCTTGTCTAGAGGTCGTGGCCACAGTCTTCTTCTTGCCCTGATGGTAGATCATCAGGAAAACAAATTTCTCGGTTTTGGAAATGAGCTTACTGCATTGTTTTGCAGTAACCAAAGAGATAGCAACAGATGGTGGTACCTTTGGTATCCTATACAACTTATTTCCCAACGTAACAATAACAGCGCGAGGACGAGACTCATACACACCATGTCACTTCCACAAGTATGGTTGGCCTAATAATACATCACAGACATTAAGAGGAGAAATGTCACATAATACCTCATCGGTGAAGGGCTTGATGCTGTAAGGAAGGTGACACCGTTGGCTGATGCACAGATCCCGCTCTTGGTGAAGCCACTCGATGGTGTACAACTGCGGGTTTGTTGTGGTTGGAAATCCCAACCACTTCATGACCTCTGTTGAAATGAGGTTCTTTTGGCTCCCACTGTCAACTATGAACTATAGTGGGGAACCCTTTACCCAGATCTGGGAGTGGAAGAGACGCTCCTCCTCCTCTGGATCTTCTGGTTCTTCCTTTTGGATCTTCGTGGTGGCAATGGTGGCATTGGGCTCCGCATTGATAATATGCTTCCCTCTGTCACTCCCCTTATCAGATTCTTATTCAGGGTTGGAGTATGCATCTGATTCAGAAGCCTTTATCTCGGCCACCAGTGACTGCTTGGCCCGGCACTCACTTGTGTTGTGAGTGGAGCTCTTATGGAACTCACACCACTTTCCCGTGTCCTTCTTCGGCTTTGCAGTGTTTTTCTTTTCTTGTGGCTTTGGCAAGTTGTCTTGATCCGCCATGCCTTGGATTTGTCCTTGGTTCTACGGTTTGGGGGCACCTTTTGCTTGCTTTTGATTCGTAGAACCAAAGTCTCGCTTTTTCTGTTTGACTTTCTGCTCAATTTTGCCAGCATACCGATATGCCGTACCAAGCAAGGGGATGTCAAGGAACTCCATTTCCCCCTGAAGGTATTTGTGCAGAGAACTACTGCACTTCAACACCAAATGTTTCTCTGAATCTTTGATACCCAACTTGGTGCGCAGGGTATGGAATAGATTCATCAGCTCATGCACATATTGATCCCTTTGTTGCCACAGCGTATTCCATTGTATGTACTTGTCCTCATAGCTCCCCATAGGATAATATTGTTCCTTGATAGCATCTAAGAAATAATTCCAAGTGGGTGCGACCGAGAACATAGAGTGTTCCTCACCATCCTTTCTCTTACAGTAGGTTTGTCACGTACCCCAAATTGCAATAACATTTTATGTTTAAGAAGTCATTATATTTTATTTTTATTGTAAAGTTTGTGACTATTGACCAAGTGGGGTCAAGGATGATTGTAATTAATTATTCTGAATATTTTATTAGTTAATAAATAAAAGATGAGACAAACAACCTAAGGAGGCTGTTGAATGAGTGTCCATTGACCCACTAGGAGGAATAGACTGGGGTGAGAGCAAACTGACACATCGCAGCATCCTCAATCACTTCTAACTGTTGTAGGGGGAAACTTCCCTAATTTTGTGGTCATGTTACCCAAGAAAGTGGAACAGAGAAGGTGACTCATTAATTAAAAAAAACTGACCAAAAGACCTAGGCATGCATATATATATCCATCGAATTCAGCAGGAGGCTGTTCAATTTTGCCTTGTGAAATTTCTGAATGCTGAGAAAGGAGCACAAGAGATTCGATGCAATGAAATATAGAAGTGGTTTGAGTGTTAAGACTATTTTCAGAACTAGTGCAGCTCGTTAGCTGAGTTCTTTACTTCCGAGGGTAGAAGTACTGTTGTTAAGTACTTTTGTGGAGTTGTAGGGTTATTTAATCCCATCCTTTCACACAGTGCTTTTATCTTGGCGGATCAGTGGATAGGCTTGGGGGTCCTAAAACAAGCAATTGAGCTATCTTCAGGAAAAGTTTGGGTGGAACGGGCTCCTTGGGCTGTTTGTCTCTTCTACAATTATCCAGGTTCTAAGTTGTTCTGGTTATTATCTTTAAATTTATTTTTTTGAAGGAATTTATGAATGTTCAAAAGATTTTTCAAAAGTATTACTGTTTTCTTTTGTTAGGAATATATTTTATGTCTTAACATTTTATCAGTAGGTGAATATTATTGTTTATCCATAATTTTTCATAGTAAAACTCAGTACACTATCTAGAAATAACATCATATGTTCTTATCTAGTTTTTATTATAGTATTATGGATGTTGAATAGTTAGTATTACTCTAATTCTTCTCTATACACCTATAGCAATTTATATAAGTTACAAAAATAGATATACGTTACAGAAATAGTTATAAGTTACATAAATGGTTATAAGTTAAAGAAACATATATACATTACAGAAATAGAGATAAGTTACAGAAATATATATAAGTTACAGAAATATATGTATAGACTGCAGAAATATATTTAGGTTACAGAATAATTAAAAAAAGATAAAAGAAATGTTAATACCTGTTAACTAAACAATGAATAGTTTATAGGTTGCAGAATAATTAAAAAGATAAAAGAAATGTTAATACCTATTAACTAAACAATGAATAGTTTATAGTAAATCTTGTTCTTTTTATTTTAACATTTGAAAAACGCACAATTTTCTTTATGCTATTAATTTATAACATATTTACAAATTCTAAACCAAAAATTATCTTTGTTTTACTAGGATGGTCATTAAAGGCTAAGGTTCAAAACCCATGAGGTAAATTATTGTTAATAATTTACTCTTTATCTAATTTTACAGCCCAAAGGCTTTTTACTTCTACCAAACTCACATAGCCAAGAAGCCATTTTCGTTTACAAACGATTTATGGTAAAATACATGTAAATAATTATTCATATAAAGATTTACAACTGTAAGACTTTATGTATTCCAAAAGAAATATTATATAGGGTTTTCCATAGTATAGTTTTTAAGCAATATAAATCCATATTAATTAACACAGTTTCCTCAATTAGAGGTCAAGAGTTCTAAACCCGTAAGGGTAAATCTCTTAGATAAAGTTTTTAACTAACACATTTAGGCTTTTCATTTAAAATACCAAATTACAAACAACTCTGTGTAAATGTCTGAGTAAACAAAAGACAGATCCTATTTTAAATTATCATACTTATCAGGCCGAGGGTATAATTCCAGCATTATCAGGTATTATCCTTTTAAATTTCTTCAGCGTAATACCCTAGTTTAACAGAAAACAAAACGATTTAGACCCTAACTAATTTCTCCACTTTGACAAAAGAAAGTCTTAGTAGTTGAATAAATTATCAACGCAGATTTATTTTAAAAATTAGATAATACACAAAATTGCTGGAAGTTTTAATATTAAAAACATATATTGTTGTAAGCAAAAATTTACAGAGATTATTACCCTCAAATTGTTTTACGATAGAAAACTACCAGTAATTATTACCCAGACTCCACAGTCTGTATTCTTTTTATTTTGCAATAGGAAAGAGAAGAAGCGGTCAAGCGTTGTATATATATCTCTCCATTACAACATAAAAACATTAATCACCACCGGATATATCCTTCTAAAACATGGAACTATACCATCGAAAAATGCAGGAGACACGCTTCCTTTTCTAGCTCGTCTTCTCATTATTTTTTTTACCACAGACCATCGAGGAAAATGTAAGGTTCCAGGGTGCTTGGGTCTTACACGAAACCTCAGCAATGCTTGAGCTCGAACCAAAATTACTCTGTGACTAGGCTGGAGATTTTGGTATTCTCGGAATCCACCTTCCAGAGTATAGTGATTACAAGTTAGAATTTTAAAAGAATTGTAAATAATTAATTTAATGCTTGATTCAAACCCAAAAACAAGCTTAACCCTGTTCAAACTCACCACAACATAGAAAAAGAAACTATGCGTTTGAACCGAGTTCTCACACCGTGAAGAGAATTGGGGTTGAGAGAGTTTTTCTCTTTAAAAAGTTGTAGGCAAAGGCCGAGAGCCCTCAGCCTTCCAACAACCAAACAAGCTGTTGAATGACCTAGAACATCAACGCTTAGGGTTTAACATTGTTCCAGCTGGACATCACTAATACTTCACGCGATTGTATTTAGAGTTCTTACCTACCAGCCTTGCATTTATTTGGGTTACTAAACCCACTTCTATATAGTTGAAAATGGTGTTGAAAGATGTCTATACAAACATTATTATAAGTTTTTACCACAAGAGTGGATGCCTTTCTCTTAACCCTTATTCTTAGCCGTTGCGTGGTAGTTCTCTTTAGTTGTTTAGTTACTTGGGAGAAAGAGAACCTTTTGTTATTTTTAGGTACCTGCCTATCACCAGTTTTGAGTGCATTCGCTTGAATTAAGCTAAGTAAGACCATAAGACTCTGTAAACCCTAGCATCAAGACAAGGGTGCGATTACAACTTTAATATTGGTTAACTTCAGATGAATTTTTATCTTTACTCTTAGGCATGTTTGTTACAGAGAGAAATTCCTATGGCTTGGGGTACCACAATAGACAGCTTTGAATCCAGAAATCAATCTTTCCCAATATGCAATAGAAATAAAATGTCTAACACTAAA
>LPNX010876635.1:732443-743712 GCA_001517045.1 Pseudotsuga menziesii
TCGAATGAGTCGGATCCATGTCAAGGAAAACTCCAAAAGGATTTGGATTATGCACACATCCCGATGTACGCGGTTATAGGAGTCAAACCCGCGTATGTACGCGGTTATCGGGTAAAAAGCCGTGTATATCATTTTTTATATAGTTTTTGGGATGATCAAGGAAACATCAAAGGATAAAATATGGTCCATGGGGTCTAAAGAGTCTGCAGTGGGACAGGGGCAGGCCATACAAAGTGTGATTCACCTAGAGTGGTGAAATCCGCTATAACAGATGCCCCCTAATGTGTGAGGTCAGAGGGGTCATACGATGGCCGAAATACATTATAAGTCCATCCCAAAAGTGGAGTGATGAAGGATCCCAAATGGAAGACCAGCCACCCAATCAGCATAGTACAATGATACAACTTTGCATGTAACTGCAAGTACATATAGCAGTCCCGGATACATAAGAGTACAATGGCCATGAATAGGCATAATACATGATATCACATATGTGGTCATCGCTACATACAATATACATAGATCAGAATCTCCATGATGAAGATATAAAAAGGACCATGATCTCCAAAATGGCTGAAGATATACAATAGATCAAGATCTCCATAGTGGCTGGAAATGTCTGACATACACTGGAATCAAGTCACGAGAGCTGAAATCTCATGAACACTGGCACGATCAAGGAGGTAGCATATAAGAGATGCCACCAGTCTAGAAGGTCTTCTACACAAACTGCTATGAGTACATGTCCTACTATGCGAATAGAGGTGTCGAGGTCGAACATAGTAGTCCATCGTCTAATTACCGGTCATTGATGTATACCGTTAACAGACGCGATATTACCCACTGATATGATAATGGGAATCAAGGTACTAGAGTGAAAACTAACAAGTGTGAATAGATGTGTTGAGGTCAAACACTTGAGAGAATCCATCGATAAGGGGACATTAATGTATTCCCAAGAAACTGTCGATGGCGAGAGAACCTGCCACTGATGACTGCAAGTCTCAAGGCACTCAAAAGGACTCTAGATTCCAATCCCAGAATAAATGATCTGAAGTCGATGGGATGAAATCCACTGGAACGAGGGCATTAAGGCATCCCCCATCATCCAACACGAGGTACTCAGCAAAGCTGTCTAATGTGGAAGGACTTGATCATAAAGTGCATGACCGGTAACTGTACCGGGAATGGTCGACATGCAAAGTCAAGATAACTGAGGAATGGCCGACACAGGTTTCAACTTCCTTCGAACAAGAGCATAACGGCATATGGTGACTGAATGAAGGCAGCATAGACTCGATATACAAACTGGGACATCTCTGTGACACAGGAGGCATCAACAGAGGCTCCATAGGGACTGGAAGCTTAACCAATCGGTGGAGATAAACTCAGATGAACGAGTACAGCTCCTAAGTCAAACTATAACCCAACCATTGGATGTGATATACAGTGCTCTGTTCGAAGGCGACACGACTCGACAGCTGCCAAAGATAACATCTTTCCTTGTCCGGCTTTTTGGTTTTTTGATTTTTTTGGACTTTTTCAGTTATTTGAAAAGCTTGAAAAAAGAATAAACTAGCTTTATAGTTACAAACTAGGAGGAGACGAGTGTCATAAGGGCAAACAAACTAGTTCCAAGCAGTGGAACATACGTATGCTCAATGCAAGGATACATGTGTAGGATATCGACACTCTGGGGAAAATCCCCTCCCGGTAAAAAGGGAATCAAGTTGCGAAGGATATAAAAATGGCTCTGCATGGCTAGACATGAGACAAGCTCGAGCTATATGGCTGAAACGCAATGTCAGGGGAGCCAGCATAAAGCTCAATAAGGCAGGCAAAGCTCATGATAATGCATTCACAACTTGACATAAGGGGAGTCCGGAGGGAAACAGGCCAGCATAAGATCAAGAGGAGTATGAGGCTCTTGCGAAATGTCATGGCAGTACTATCAAACGGACTCCCACACCCTAAAGGAGAAAACATCAGTGTGGGCACCAAATGCAAATAAGGCGCTAACTAGGGTACCCATGTAAGGTGAAGCTCTACCACTCACATCATGCCACTTCTAAAGCAGCAAGAAGGTTCCGTGACATAATAGAGTGGGTTCGTACCTAAGGTCATGGTGACATGGTCATAAGGTCATGTAGAATGCAAATGGTGGTGAACCTAACCTATATGCCAGTGTAGACATTATACCTGAGATCAGTATGAACGGGTCAATCCAAAGGCTGAAACGACACTGAAAATGGTCTTCTACATCACAAATTACGTCAGAAACGGTCCAAAATGGTTAGAAACTGTCAAAACTATAGGAAAGGGGGTAAAATTTTTCAAATATTTGAAATTTTTTCTATAAATAGTAAAAAATATAAATCATTTGAAACTTTTACCCATTGGAGCTCTGATATTCAACTGCAAATTCCAGGAGATCCAGCCGGCGGAATTCACAACCGTTTCTTCCAGGTAGTTACTCATGCTCTCCTCATGCATTTCAATATAATTTTTGTTGATTTTCATGGTAAAATGAGGTAGTTTAGGCCATCTCTACATGAGCGCTGCGGCCCACGCGGATATCGAAGCTTTTTCCATGTATAGGGCTGGCTATACGTGGAAAAGAGGCTAGAACCCATGTACATACGCGGCTGTTTGCAAAACAGTCGCGTATGACGCCGCACAAGTAAATTTACAAGAATCTAATGAGCAATATGGCACTTTCTCTTGCAGGATGGTACTATAATGGAGAGAGCGCGAGCATGGTGAGGTAGAGGAAGCTGTAAGGGCTGATGTGATGGCTCAACAAGCTCTTAGAAGATGCGGACTCTACAAGTTTTGGTGCCTTGGTGGCTTGAGGGCCAAACCAAGACTACTAGAGATGCTGGTAAACTATTGGGATCCAGACTGAGAGTCCTTCAGGATAGATGGGATGTTTCTCACTATAGAGGTGGAAGACATATACTTTATCATAGGTCTATCTAGACGAGGGGAGGTGGTGAACCTTCATTCCCGAGGCGGACCAGGCGGTGGGCTCACTATCGATGAGTACGTAGCTGTGTACTGCTACCCAAATATTGAGAAGGTGGGAAGTCAAGTTCCTACCAATGCTATACAGGTGCTCGGACTAAAGGCCATACTACTGACGCTGGGCAGGATAGCAGGCTTAGCCTCACTCCATCAGGCCTCGCGGCCATTGATGTTCTATGCGGTGGAGTGTATGAGACCGACCATATATGACTGGAGTACTACACTACTGAGCAACATGAAACACCAGCTCAGCGAGTGTAAGGTAGGCAGGATACAGAACTTCGGGTTCAGCAGCATATTGAGCATGTTTTTCTTCGAGCGTGTTCCAGGATTGAGCCCTAGAGTGGACGTTCCTCTCCACGGGGTTCGAGATCTGGCCCAACGGCATTGGGCAGATGCTATGCGCAGACTGGGGGGTGGTAGGGTGGCCAACCCATATCCAGCTGACTTCTTTCCATGGTGGCGACGACAGATTGTTGCCATAGATGACTACCCCTATGGAGGGATAGATTTCTGGGGAGATCCGGACATGCCATTTCCACCAGGATCAGCATACTGAGAGATAGGTACCGAATCTCGACTCTCACTCTTTTTAAAGTTTTTTGAGTTATTTAATTTAATTTTTTTATTTTCTTGATTATATGGAATCAAAAAGACATGTTTTTGTGTGACAACACATAGTGACATCTACCATTCATGTGCAGATGTGGGACCACGGCGACCAGAGGGCTTCCCACGTCATAGACGGAGGGGAAGAGGGGATGACATCACAGGTGCGGATGCGGAGCGAACGCTCCAGGGCTTTCATACCAACTTCGTGCGACTGACTCACAGGGTTCCCATGGCGCAAGTCGAGGACTTGCCTGAGGCCATGCAGCGACAGCTGGTGGCCGTGCCACGCGCATGGGTGCGTTTATTTCGGCGGCTAGCTAGAGCCGTAGTGATGTATCATGATCACAACCCTCCCCCTCCACAGGATTAGACACCTGGGAGTATATATGTTTTGTACGACCGTGTATTATATGATGGAAGCTTTGAAAGCTCCACTTTTGTATATGACACTATGTATTACCACATTTTTGATATATATAAAAAGTTTTATGGTGATCGGTTTATTTATTTACATGTGTAAAAATGTTTATGATTAATTTATTATGAATGAAACAAATGCCAATCTAACACGTAGTTAGCATATGAGTCAGCAACTTGATTATCATTTCTTGGAATGTGTATATATGTAATACTGTCAAATTGCCGTTCTAACAATCTCACACGTAAGAATCTTCTCAATAACGTCAGATCTCTAACATGGTACAAACCATTGAGCTGTGACACTACTAACTCCGAATCAAGATGTACCTCAAGAGATAGAACGCCATGTGAAATGGCATCCCATAGAAGCTCGATAACGACACTATATTCAACAACATTGTTGGAAGATGGCTGTAGACATACACCCCCTGAAGACAGTACCTGACCCATAGAAGTATAAATCACCCAAGCAGCAGAGGCTGAGTGCTGAGTGTGACGGCTTGCACCATCCGCGAATCCTATGTAGGTGGAAGATTCCATTGACATCTGCCAAAAGAAACAGAAACTAATCACAAACCCGATCACGATAATAAAAAGACCTAACTATGCAGAGCTGTACAATAATATACAACAAGCAGCTTTGGCTAAAGATCATGCATAGTATTTTTTGAGATAGAGTGCATTTCTAGGCTTCGCCAAAGATGTTCCTTCATAATCGACTAACTCATAGGCACCCTTCTCTAAGACACATTTGACCACGTAAGGACCACGCCACATAGGATTAAATTTCCCTGCCCCCAAGGGTTCTTTCGATTGATCCCACAAAAGGAGCAAGTCTCCTTCACTAAACACTCTTGGATGGACAGACTTGTCATATTGGACCTTAACGCGACATTTATTAACCTCTAGAACCACCAAGGCATCTCAACGCTTCTCATCAAGTTGCTCGAGGTGGACCAAACGCTCCTCCAAAGGTGAAGTGTCTGGTAAGAGTTCCACAGCTAGCTTCAATGAAGGAATCTCGCTTTCAACCGACAATATCGACTCCACTCCATGCACAAGTTGATATGGAGAAAAACCAGTGGCAGTCTTAACCGCGGTTCGATATGCCCACAAAGCAGGGTATAACATAATATGCCAATTCGTCTTGCTTTGTGCGATGGTTCGTTGGAGAATGGACTTAAGTGATTTATTCACTGCTTCAACCTGTCCATTAACTTGGGGGTAGTAAGAAGAGGAGTGCTCTTGCTTATACCCTAACTTGGATGCCAACTCTTCCATCATACGGTTCTGAAAGTGTGAGCCATGGTCAGTGACAAGCTCTTTCGGAATCCCGAACCGAGTAATGATTTGGTTGAATACGAAGTGAGCAGCTGTATCACCGTCGGATTTTACTGTAGGCATTGCCTCAGCCCATTTTGTGAAATAATCCACAGCCACTATAATATGATGGTGCCCCCTAGCCGAAGCTGGGCTGCAATCCATAAAATCGAGCCCCCACTTGGTGAAGGGACCGGCGGTGATAATGGGATGTAACGGGGCAGGCTTCGAGTGCATATTCCGTGCGAACACCTGGCAAGGGTGGCACCTCTTGACCGCATCAACACAATCTTTAAATATCGACGGTCATAAATAAACTACTCTCAAAATCTTTTGAGCTGTAGAAAGCCCAGATAAATGACCACCACATGCCCCTCCATGGAAATCATTCAGCACAACCTCAGCCTCCTCATGAGTTAAACAACGTTGTAAAATGGAATCTACCCCATGGCGGTACAAAGTACTGTCCACTATAAGGTAGTTCTTAGAGACATGACGTAATCGTCGTCGTTCATCTCGCGAGAGGTGAGAAGGGGTCCTCTATGTTTGCAGATATACTATGATATCTCCATACCATGGGTCAGACGTGGAGATTAAGAAGATGTGTTCATCAACAAGCGTATCTTCACAAATCGACTCCTCGGCCTTGCTCGGGAAATCCGATATAAGCTCTGCAAAAATTAACGACTTCTTCGACTTTGCCGAAACAAACTCGAGATCGAACTCTTGCAGGATGACAATCCATTTATTATACTTTCCCCCAATCATCCTTCGTGTGAGGATGAACTGAAATGGATTGACATGGGCCACAACAGAGGTTTGGCGAAGGAGAATATAATGTCTCAAATGCTGAACCACATGTACGGTCACTAAAGCAAGCTTCTCGACATGAGAATAACGAATCTTTGCGTCAATAAGGTTTCGGCTCAGATAATATATGACATGCTCCTGGAGCTCCTCATCCTCCTGAACCAATACCATACCAATCGTCTCTAAATACGTGGCCACATATAATAGGAAATCACGGCTATAATCCGGAGGACTAATCACCAGGGCTGATGCTAGGGCTCGCTTAAGTGCATCGAAGGACTCATGGGCTCGCTCATCCCATTCAAAGGGAGTATCCTTCTTCAAGAGACACATAAATCCTCTGGTCAAATTGGCAAAGTTGACCACAAATCTTCGTAAGAAGTTTGCCATACCTTGCAAACACCGAAGATGACGAATGTTCTTCGGGGGAGACAACTGAAGTATTGCCTCAACCTTTAAAAGATAGACTCTTATGCCCTCCTTTGAAACGATGAATCCTAATAAACGACTTGACTTCACGCAAAAGATGCACTTATGAGGATTTAATCGAACCGAATAGTGCCGGCATCTTTTGAAGACCAATCTCAAGTGATATGAATGACGCATTCTCATACGAGAATGAGCAGCGAGGTCATCCAAAAATACTTCAATAATAGACTTGAGATCGTGGAAAATCAAGGTCATTTCCCGCTGAAATGTAGCTGCGGCGTTTTTAAGGCCGAAAGGCATCTTCCGATATGCAAACGTTCCCCAATGACAAATAAATGCAGTCTTGTGTTGGTCCTTAGGTTTAATCTGGATCTGATTATACTTGGAAAATCCGTCCATAAAGGAGAACACCTCGCTACTCGCACACTCATCCAAAATCTGATCTATAAATGGTGTGGGGAAGTTATCCTTAGGACAGGCACGATTTAAATCGTGGAAATCAGTGCATATTCGGATCGCTCCCTGCTTCTTATCCACCGTAACGGGGTTTGAAACCCACTCCGTCAAGGGAATGGGATAGATGAAACCGGCTTTCAACAGCTTCTCTATCTCTACCTCAATGGCGGGTGCTTTCCTAGGATTCACGGCGTGTAAACGTTGTCGAACATGCTTAGCGTTGGGGTAAGTCTTAATCTCATGTTCGACAATCCGAGGGTCAATACCTGGCATCTCATCATAAGACCAAGAAAAAATATCACGGAATTCCTTGAATAGCTCGGTATATTCGAGAATCTCAGCATGGGAACAATCCACCCCAATATAGACATTCTCAACAGTGCCAGGATTTCGAGAGATGTTGATAGAAATCGTGGAAGATATGTTCACCATGTTCCCATCAGCCATCTGACCAGGAGAGCTTAATGGAATCATGGGACTACCAACTCTCTGACTAAGAATCTCCCTATAATCCTCATGCTCCAAACGGTCAAGCGGTGGAAGGAAATATGATCTATGATGAAGTTCCTCCCATGGCGGCTCAACACCCAACATAGCCTCGATGATAGATTCATCTGAAGGGAAAACCGTATCTAGGCAGTCGTGGGCATGAGAAGACTATACTGCCCATGCCGACAGTACATAGGGGTCTTCCTCTTTCATCCGCGAAGAGGAAGAACAAGGCTCTACAACATTCATAAGATTGGTTTGATAAGCTATCATGGTTGCAGGAAGTGGCACGTTGGTCTCGACAGGCTCACTCGAAATACTCAGCGTAGGAAGAATCCAAGGATCTCCCATATGAGTCATGCGAAAAGACACTGAGGTTGTAGAAGTTGAAGCCTTATCGAAACAAGATCCTATCATGAGGACCGGCGTAGGACAACTAAAGCTTCCCATGAGGGATGGATACATGCCTACACCCACACTCCCAGTTGCCAGCTGAGAGTGTTCAACGACTGGAACCGAAGTTCCCGAAGATGCAGAAACAGGGGAATTCTTGAATGTCATTTGATCAATCGTTACAATCTTCCCATTATGTGGAAAGCATACAATGCGAAACACGGAAGAAGCAACGGCTTGCATACTATACATCCAGTTCCGACCCAGCAAGAGATTGTAGTCGAGGGGCGCGTCAACCACCTCAACCTCTATCGCAACGGTCTTCCCTTCCAAACAGACTTTAAGGGACGGAATGATGCCGTGCGGCCTAAAAGATCTCCCATCAAAAGCAGTTAACATAGTCGCCGATTTTTACAACTCAGGAGAACCAAGACCCTTCCAACAGGACAAAGACATCACAGATGCAGTAGCGCCCTCGTCAATCACAGTTCGCTTGACGATCATATTAAGACATTCTACGTGTACCAAAAGCGACACATAGTAGGGCAAGCGAGGCTGATGACCTGCGGTTTCAAATTTGATCATTGAGGAAGAATCATCACCGTTCACACCAAGAGCAGAAAACAAAGCCTTCCTTTGCGAAGGACAACTCTGAAGCACTTCCAATGCAGACATCGCACAAGGAGTATGGCCCAAATCCTCGACAACTGAATAATTCTGGGCAGCTTGGGCATTTGGATTATGCCCCGAGTGCTTAAGTACCCCCTTAGGAATGCGAGGTGTAGCCTCAGGTTTATCTGCAGGTTTCTCAATGCGCAAAGGGGTTCCTGGTGGATCAGGTTCTTTTCTTGGGTTGGGTTGTGATGATCCATAATCTTTCACACAAGTCACAACCTTGGTAGCACGGACCATGTTAATGCACCCACGAGCACTAGCCTTTGGTGGATCATTCTCACTAGATTGCTCCTAGAACATTGAGTTCATATTCTGGTTATGCGGTAAAGGGTTTGTTAGCACAGCTGGGCCTTGTGCTAAGAGTCTCGAAGCTTCATCAATTCGAGGGCACAAGTAAGTGAGGTGATCATCCTTACATAGCTTGCAAGGGAACTTAACCTTACGTTTCGCTTGCTTGTCCCCACCAGCATTCTGACCGTTCTTGTCATTATTGGAAGCATTCTCATTCTTATTCCCACCCTTTCGATTATTATTCTTACCCTTTTTTCTATTCCGTCCGGGTTGCTGGTTACCCTTCTGGTTCGACGATTGCACAGAAAGTACACTCGCCGTTTGGGTGGGTTGAGACAAAGCCGTAGCTTGTCCTGAAGCAGACTGGTTGACCGACAATTGACTAACTTGTTTTGCAACCGAATCCGCAGGTTTCGCACTTGCACAACCCACAATGCCATCGGCATGTGGTCCAGGTTTGACCTTGGGATCGAAACTAGAACGAGGAGTGTTGGGAATAATCTCATACAACAAACCAGACTGAGCATAAATCAAGTCCAGTTCCTACGCCCTAAAGATTGTTTGTTCCTCATTCTGCACTCCGGATGTAGAAACATCCTTCGTGATATATGGCAATAAAGACTTGAGGAACCACTCGAGAAGGAACTCCGTCGGTATAAAAGCTTTAATTAATCTCTTCCGTCTACGCCACTCCTGAATATGATCAGAAATATGGGTGGCTTTATCTTGCCGAAATGTCGACAAGAGTTCAGTACCAACGTCATAGCGCACTGGTAGCTGGAAGTGATTAAGAAAAGTCATCGCAAGATCGTCGAACAAGGTAAAAGCTCCCTTTGGTAACTCTATGTACCATTTCACAGCAGGCCTTGTGAGGGTGCGTTGAAATAGTCGCAAGCGGACTGAGTCCTGATGTAACGAATTCGAAGAGCACCAAAGGTGAAACTTGGTAACGTGTTCGCTCGGATCCTCTCTCGGTTTGCCTTCGAACTTAGGTATGTCCGAAGGAAGCTTGGTAGGGACAGCCGACCAAGCCGGGTCATGAGCCACAGGATCGTTCATAAGTTTTGATAAGTCAGGAAGGTTAAGCGTCGCGAGGAAAGGGAGCCTAGGATGATGAGGTCAATGGACCGCTCCTTGGTTCACATAGGTTTGAGCACCACCATGGCCTTGGCCATAGTGTCTTCCTCCTGTCTGACCCGTATAAGGTGACGTGGAAGTACCATAGTAAGGTGGACCTTGACTAGTAGGAGCTACGAAGCCATAATTAGGAGAGTAAGCAGGTTGTTGATACCCGCCTTCGTAAGGTGAAGAAACCTGTCCATACTGCGGACCGTAATAAGGTCCATAGGTCATTGCATGCGATGTCCCATGGGACACTCCGTAGGTAGGAAGATAAGCTCCAGAAGGGGGAACATACATACCAGAAGTAGGTATATATGCCCCGGATGTAACAAGCTTACCACTATGAGCGGGAATATAGCCTCCCAAAGCAGCGGGTGGTATATGAACTTGAGACACAATCGGCCAAGTAACCGTAGTATGGATATGACTCGTAGCCATATATCGTCTCAAAGGACCACGTGGATAAGGTGGAGGATGTACATTTGAGGAACTCGGAACCGAGGACGAAGGAATCTCAGTAATAAGATATGTACTAGTGCCTATCGTCACCCGTCTGGGACCTGGTATCCTAATCGGATCGCTAACCCTAGACCTAGGAGGGAGATAAGATGTAGCTTCCACCACTGGGATGGAAGGTGCAATGTAACTAGTACTCCCAAAACTCTTCGTAAGGAAAGGAATGGGATTGGCCCCAGGCATAGTGCTAGGCTCAAAGTCGGATTCGACATGAAATGTCAAATCGTGCATAGGAAAACCAGTCGTAGCATAACTACCGTAGCTAGTACTGGCAGGTTCAAAGTGAGTCTCGGCATCTTCCGGCATTCCATACCGGTAATGTGTCAACGAGGAATCAGTCCTAGGGTGAGTAGGTCTATCATGCAAAGATCTTATCTAGGAAATCACAGGACCGAACTCAGCTAGGTCAGGTGAAGGATCGTATGTAGGAGTAAGTTCCCCATCGTCAATACGAACGGGAGGAGGTGGCTCAGGAATAGTCTCTGAATGATCCTCCATGGTGTGTGAATCAGTGTGTGACATAGTCCACCTAGACTGTCTAGGTCCCTCTCCCAAAGGAGGAGGAGAAGTAGAAGGTGGAAGTCCTGCTAACCGACGAGAACGGCGCGGAACCACACTCGAATCCACAATGACTCAACAAAAAGCAAAGACTCTCTATTTACGTAAACCCTAGGCCAACTAGCGTGCACAGAGCAATCACTAATAAAATCTA
>LPNX010876635.1:745043-877997 GCA_001517045.1 Pseudotsuga menziesii
AGCTTAGGAAGAACACAAAAGTGCTCCAAAGGGACAAAGGGATGCAGACTCAAGTATAAATTCCAGCAACAATGGACTATAGTTTCTTTGCTTTCAATCTCTCTATATGCCTTCAATGTACCAAGGGGTTCCTTATATAGCTTCACAAGGGATAATGAAGGGTCAAATCCGAGCGATCTCAAGGCATATGGAAGGCCAAGAGTCGAATGAGTCGGATCCATGTCAAGGAAAACTCCAAAAGGATTTGGATTATGCACACATCCTGATGTACGCGGTTATAGGAGTCAAACCCGCGTATGTACGTGGTTATCGGGTAAAAAGCCGCGTATATCATTTTTTATATAGTTTTAGGGATGATCAAGGAAACAAAAAGATAAAATATGGTCCATGGGGTCTAAAGAGTCTGCAGCGGGACAGGGGAAGGCCATACAAAGTGTGATTCACCTAGAGTGGTGAAATCCGCTATAACAATGTTCGATTCCTTAGAATTTCAGACTTGACAATTAAATCCTTACAATCAAACAAGTAAGTTAACATAAAACTTGTAAATTGTAACCTGGAGCAGACTTATAAATTTTCAGTATAGTGACCTTAATCATGTTGTGAATGGTAAGTTTTAGTTATGATGGTACTGAACTATATTGTTAACTAGACTAAAGTTAATAATTAAACTAGCATTCTGGCTATGATTTAGCATTTATTAATACATAGAGAAATTTTAAATTTTTGTGAATTTTGGGGATGTCACAAGGTTTTCGACCAGTCCTTGGCATGGGGGACGACTTTGAGTAGTGAAAAAATAATCTTCTCCCGGTTGGAAAAGTCATGAACCGCGAAATATCCTTGTAATATATTCAACCTTCTATCTACGACGTTTGCATCTATTCAACCATAAAATATGGGAATGTCAAGGTTTTCTTGTACCTTAAAAGGGGTTGCGCCTCCAGAGTGGCTACTAGATGTAGATGCGCCGCTAGTGGGTAATCGTTGAAGGATCTAGGTGAAGTTATCCATCATCGAGTTCCTTTGCTTTTCAAGGGCCTCCTCGAGCAATATTTTGATAGGATCTCCTGCGTCGTCGTCTTTCTTTTCGTCCCCCTTGGGCGACCGTTGGGGTTTGGAGGCTAATCTTGCAAACGTTCAACCAGATCGAGGCTTAACTCCTTATACCCCGACCTCGTTGGGGACATGTAAAGAAGGATCGAGACAGAGTATATTGATATGATACCACTAATCCGAATTTATGCAGGAACACAACATAATACACAAATAACCATAATTACAAACATGCAATGTAAATAACATTTCATTTCATTAATATCAAAGAACTGAAGCTTGTTTACAGACATAATGGAAATAAACTAGCTAGGACGCTGGTAGATTATCTCCGAGAAGAGATGTGGTGGCTACAGGCCTCTGAGCTCTGTGTTACAATGAGGCTCAAAGGCCTATGTATTTTTGAGAAACAATGAAAAACCCTACACATCCAAAAACCTAACCCTAGGAGGTGAAACGCCAGAATATGGGCCCCGTCGGGGTAAATTGGTACATCGATTTCTCGGGGTCGTAACTTTGACGTCCTAACTCCGTTTGACATACATGATACATAGTTAGAAATATCTATCTGAGGAATACATCTGTTGATACCAAGTATCAAGTCTCTAATGAAATTATAATCACTGGAGGTTTGATGCAAAAAAAAAACGTCGTTTAGGGCCTCAAAACGACTCTGGAAGTTCAGGACCCAAAAAACTGCCAAAAATAGTAAATTGTGCTACAATTAAGAAAACTGAAAACTATAAGAAACAATGGTGGGGATCCAAGTGGAATAGGTGGGTGGCCACGAATATCCTCCTGAATTATTCCTCCTCACTTAGGAAGCAATGGTCCCCATTGCGTTGAGTTCCTCCATGAGATGAGGAAACTTCTATTGAACTTGGTCCATGGTCAACCACTTTCCCTTGTGAAGGAGTTGGCTTGCTTTGACAACTCGATATAGCTGGATCTTCTGTTGGCGGGTGTTCTTGATATGTGTATCCATAACTCGATTAGTTGTGGAGTTTTCCATGTAGTCTAGGTTTAACTATGTTCGTGTGAGGTATTCTGCCATGTCTGATGTGTCCAGTAGAGGTGGAAAGTAGGGCCGAAGGTGGTCCACATTGAACACTAGGTGTAGAACAAGGAATGGTGGAATACTATGCTCAAAGGCATTGTCCCTTACAACCTTGGGGATGGTGTATGGCCCATATCGGTGCCGGCAAAAATTACAGTGGGGTCCACCGAGGTGCTCCTTGTCGCTGATTGTACTTAGCATTGGATCTGTCCAATATGTCATGAACCTATTGGTGAATGTGTTGAATGCGCTCAATGAAGTTGTTTGCCTTGGAAACTTCAGACTGGACATGAGTCGAATCAGCCTGAGTAGTTGCAAATGGCATGGCTATGTCAATGTGACATAGTGGTTGGAATCCCAAGCCCACCTGAAAGGGGTTGTGGTCAGTTGAGCCGTGGAGGGCCTAGTTATAGCTATGTTGTACATAGGGAAGGATTTCATCCCATGTGCATGGATTCTTTTAGTTGTACATGCACAAAATGTGTACGATCATTCTGTTGATGACCTATGTCTGGCCATCAGTTTGGGGATGGAAAGTTGTGGACTTGGTGTGCTTGGTGTCCAACATTGACCAGAGGATGGACCAAAATGTATTGAGGAACCTGCTGTCCTGATCTGAGATCCTAGACTGCGGGATACCGAAGTGTACCCACACTCATTCAAAGAAGAGTTTAGCAGTGGCTTCTGTTGTGATATTCTTCTTGCAGGATGCCATAATGGCCATATTTGATAATCTCTCGACGATCACAAAAACAGAATTGCTGCCGTGCTTAGTAGAATGAAGGCCCGACAAGTAACCATGGAGATGGATTCCCAAGGTTGACTAGGGGTAGGAAACATAGTATAGACGCCTTTCTTCTTGATGGTTGCTTTGGAAATGGCACAGGTAGTGCAAGATCGAATGTACTTCCCAAAATCTTATCAAAGGTTTTGCTAATAGAAATACTTTTACAGTACTGCCACTGTTTTCTCAACCCCAAAATTTCCACCGACCTGATTGTAGTGCGCTTCCTAAGTAATCTTGGCACGCTCGCTTGGAGGAACACAAAGGTGTCGTATGTGACATATTAGTTCATCTCGTAGGTGAAAATTTGGAACTCAGTTACCCTCCAAGAGCGTCTTGTATGTGTGGTTGAATTATGGATTGCTCTTGTAGAAAAGCATCAAATCAGAAGTCTCATGCCCACAAGAGTTGAGCACGGTGGTAATCGCCACGATCGGTGGTCGGCTGAGGAAGTCTGCAACATTATTGGTGCTGCCCTTCTTGTACTTGATGTTCAAATGAAACTGTTGCAGATATATGGAGCATTTCTGATGGCGATCATTCTGTAACTTCCCTTGTGTCTATATGAACTATAGGGATCGGTGGTCTATGTGGATGATCATTTCCTTCCCCAAAATGTAATGCTTTTATTGTCAGTAAGCATGTACAATGGAATACATCTCTTTGTCATAAGTGGTATATTTTTGGACTCTGTCGGACAGTGTCTCACTGTGATATGCCACTGGATTCCCTTGTTGAGTAAGGACTGCCCCAATAGCATAGTTAGAAGCATCTGTCTCGATCTCAAATGGTTGTTGCAAGTGTGGTAATGTGAGCACTGGGGCACAGTAGAGGTGATGTTTCAACTCTAGGAACACCTTTTGTTGAGATTTCGACCAAAAGAAATTTTCTTTCGCTCCTCCCTTGGTGACTTGACTCAAGGGCCAAGTGATATGAGAGAATACCAACACGAACATGTGGTAGAAATTAGCAAGACCCAGAAAGATGTGAAGCTTTGTTGGAGTGCTTGGGGTTGGCCAATCCCGAATGATTTGGATCCACATGCACCAAACACTCATCAATAATGTATGCTAGATACTGAACCTAAGTCATGCCAAAAGTGCACTTCTCCGAATTGGCACACAACTTGTGTTTCCGTAGTGTTTGGAGGACTTGTTGGATGTGGTGGAGGTGCTCTTCCCAAGTCTAGCTGAAGATCAAGATGTCATCTAAATACACTACTACAAATGAGTTGGTGAATGGCCACAAGATGTTGTTCATTAGCCTTATGAAGGTTGCGAGAGTATTCTTCAACCCAAAAGGCATGATAAGCCATTAGAAAAGGCCCTCCTTATCTTTGAAGGCAGTATTCCACACATCAGACCGTTATTTTGGTTCCTGGTGATACCCACACTTTAAGTTGATCTTGCTGAAATATTTCGCCCCTTTGAGTTCATACAGAAGGTCATCAATCCATGGGATTGAGTACCTATTCCGGACAGTGATCTTGTTCAATGCCTGATAGTTAATACAGAGTCTCCAAGTCCCATCCTTCTTCTGCACTAACACAATCGGGCCCCCACAGGGAAATGAACTTGGTCGGATGTGGCCTTTCTGTAAAAGCTCTTGTATCCACCTCTTGATTTCATCATTCTCCAGAACAAAGCGCCTATGGATCATTCCATTGGGAAACATGCACCTGGGGTCAGATAGATGGGGTGCTTGAATTGGTAGTGCAGAGGCACCCCTGCGGGTGAGGTGAATATGTCCCAGTACTCCTCCACGACCTTGTCCATCTGTTGTTGTCATGTAGAGGAGACCTATTTGGAGGTCGTGGCCATGGTCTTCTTCTTTCCATGAGGCTGGATCATCAGGAAAACAAATTTCCTGGTTTTGGAAATGAGCTTACTGCATTGTTGTGCAGTAACCAAAGAGAAAGAGTCAGGAGATGGTACCTTTGGTATCCTGTACAACTTATTTCCCAATGTAACAATAACAACGTGAGGTCGGGAATCATACACAGCATGTTTCTTCCACAAGTATGGTTGGCCTAATAATACATCACAAACATCAAGAGGAGAAATGCCACATAATACCTCATCAGTGAAGGGATTGATGTTGTAGGGAAGGCGACACTGCTGGCTGATGCGGAGATCCTATCCTTGGTGAAGCCACCCGATGGTGTACGAATGCGGGTGTGCTCTGGTTGGCTAGCCCAACTACTTCACGAACTTTTCTGAAATGAGGTTCTTTTGGTTTCCACTGTCAACAATGAACTATAGCGGGGAACCCTTTACCCACATATGGGAGTGGAAGACACGCTCCTCCTCCTCTGGATCTTTCGCTTCTTCCTTTTGAATCTTCGTGGTGGCAACGGTGGAGTTGGGCTCTGCATCGATAATCTGCTTCCCTCTGTCATTCCCCTTCTCGCGATCTAATTTAGTGTCGGAGTATGCATTTGATTCGGAAGCCTTTATCTTGGCCACCAATGACTGTTTGGCTCGACACTCACTTGTGTTGTGAGTGGAGATCTTATGGATCTCACACCACTTTTTCGTGTCCTTCTTCAGCTTTGCTATGTTTTTATTTGCTTATGGATTTGGAGGTTGTCTTGATCCTACATGCCTTGGATTTGTCCTTGGTTCTGTGGTTTGGGGGCACCTTTCTCTTGCTTTTGATTCGCAGAACCAAAGTCTCACTCTTCTATTTGAATTTCTTCTTAATTTTGGCAGCATGCCGGTATGTCGAACCAAGCGAGGAGATGTCGAGGAATTCCATTTCCTCCTAAATGTATATGTGCAGACAACTGCGGTACTTCATTACCAAATGTTTCTCCAAATATTTGATACCCAACTTGGTGCGTATGGTATGGAACTGATTCGTTAGCTCATGCACATCTTGATCCCTTTACTGCCACATCGTAGTTTATTGTATGTAATTGTCATCATAGCTCCCCACGGGATAATATTGTTCCTTGATAGCATCTCGAAAGAATTCCAAGTGGGTATGACTGAGAACAAAGAGTGTTCCTCCTCATCCTTTCTCTCACAGTATGCTTCCCACTAGTCCCTGACATGGGGGGTGACTTTGAGTAGTGAAAAAAAATCTTCTCCCGATCGAAAAAGTCATGAACCATTAAATATCCTTCTAATAGGTTCAACCATCTATCTATGGTTTCTGCATCTATTCGGCCATCAAATATGGGAATTTAAAAGTTTACTTATACTCAAAAGGTGTCACGCCTCCAGAGTGGTTGCTGGATGCAAATGCGCCGCCAGTGGGTAGTCGTTGAAGGATATGGGCGAAGTTATCCATCATCACATTCCTTTGATTTTCAAGGGCCACCTCGAGAAATATTTTGATAGGATATCCTGTACCCTCATCTTTCTTTTCATCCCCCATGGGTGGATGCCGGGGTTTGCGAGGCTTATCTTGCAAAGGTTCAACCAGATGGATCCCTAACTCCTTATACCCCAACCTCGTTGGGGACATGCAAAGAAGGATCGAGAAAGAACAGATTTCTTTGATACCACTGATACAAATTTATGCAGTAACGCAATTAGAATACAAAAATGACCATAAATACAAAGATGCAGTGGAAATAACACTTAATTTCATTAGTACCAAAGAATTGAAACTTGTTTACACACAAAATGGAAATAAACTAGCTAGGACGCTGGTAGCTTATCTCTGAGAAGAGATGTGGTGGCTACATGCCTCTGAACTCTATGTTACAATGAGGCTCGAAGGCCTATACATTATTAAGAAATAATGGAAAACCCTACACATCCAAAAACCTAAGCTTAGGAGTGAAACACCAGAATATGGGCTCCATCAGGGAAAATTGGTACATCAATTTCTCGGTGTCATAACTTTGGCATATTATCTTTGTTTGACGCACATGATACATCATTAGAAATATCTATCTGAGGAATACATCTAAAAAAAAATAGATATCAAGCCCCATACAAACTAATATTTTTCGAAGGTTTGATGCAAAAAAAAACGTTGTTTAGGGCCTCAAAACGACTATAGAAGTTCAAGACCTGAAAAGTGCCAAAAAAAGTAAATTGTGCTACAATTAAGGAATCTAAAAAACTAAAAGAAACAATGGTGGGGATCCAAGAGGGATAGGCGGGTGGCCACCAATATCCTCCTGGATCATTCCTCCTCCCTTAGGAAGCAATGGTCACCATTACGTTCAGTTCCTCCTTGAGATGAGGAAACTTCTGCTAAACTTGGTCCATAGTCATCCACTTGGCCTGGTGAAGGAGTTGGCCTGCTTTGACAAATCAATATAATTGGATCTTCTACTGGCGGGTGTTCTTGATTCGTGTGTCCATAATCTGATTAGTTGTGGCTTGTTCCATGTAGTCTTGGTTTAACTCTGTTGGTGTGAGATTTTCTACAATGTCCAATGTGTCCAATAGAGGTGGAAAGTAGGGCCAAAGGTGGTCCACATTGAAAACTGGGTGCATACCAAGGAATGGTGGAATACTGAGCTCGAAGGCATTGTCCCCTACAACCTTGGTGATGGTGTATGGACCATATCAGAGCGAGCGAAGCTTGCAGTAAGGTCCAACGAGGTGATCCTTTTGTAAATGTAGCCACACTTTATCACCCACCTGGAAGTTGTGTTGCACCCAATGTTGGCGAATGTGATGAATGCGATCAATGAAGCTGTTCTCCTTGGCAACTTTAGATTGGACATGAACCGAATCAGCCTGAGTAGCCGTAAATGGCATGGCTAGTTCAATGGGACATAGTGGCTGGAATCCCAAGCCCACCTGAAAGGGGATGTGGTCAGTGGAGCTATGGAGGGCCTGGTTATGTTATATTTTTAACATTAAAGCTAGCATTATCTTAGGATCTTTAACTGAGAGAATAAAAAGCACAACAATCAAACATAAGAGACAATGAACACAAAGTTTTTCCTTGGGGAAACCATAAAGGAGAAAACCCTACAACTTCCTCAGAGATAGAATCAACATCAAACGCAAAACCCCAAAAACAATAAGATGATCTCCCAATAGCAGTAGTCTCTCTCTCTCTTGTCCCTGCAACTTCTTCTCTCTTAGTTATGTGCTGCAACTGAGTGTGAGTGAGTGTTTGATAAATAGAGAGGCTCACTCTCTATTTATACTAATTCCCAACTTGATAATAACTCACTAGGGCCAACTTCTCTAGGAGAGTATAATAACCCTAGGGCCCCACAACTGCGGGGACTTTAACCCTTTAACAATAGGAGGGTTACCCACAATGAATTGACATGACTTGTTTACATGATTGAATCTCCTGATGGGAACATCGGGGCATGACATGACTGAATTACATTACATATACTTCCCGGAATAAACATCGGGGTACAATATAAAATATACAAGTGAATACATTCCGAAGTTACAAATACATCAACACTCCCTCTTAACTAGGAAGGTATTCTATCGACACAATTTATCAGCACAAGTATTATTCTCTGTCTCATCTAGATCATCATCGAGTTCTCATCATCTTCATCTTCAAGTCATCTTCATTTTTCAAGTTATCTTCATCTTCAAGTCATCTTCATCTTCAAGTCATATTCATCACTAGATCTGGATCATCACTCGATCTAGATCATCATCACTGCTGGATCATCATCACTGGATCATCATCACTGGATCATCATCACGAGTGTTATCTCATGATTCTTCTCGTCACAGGAAGTTCTACAGATCCAGCACTTTTTCATGCTGGTTGTAGGCCTAGCCTTCATGTAGGTCTTCTTCAGCGCTTATATCTAACCCTAAGTTAGAATGGCCAGCCCAACACTTACATCTGACCAATCATGTCAGAAAGGCATGCCCATCACTCACATCTGACCTCATCTTGTCAGAAAGGCCTAGCACTCATATCTGACCATGTGTAAACACATCGCGCCATAATGGCTCTACACTTATATCCGACCATGTGAGAACACACCACATCAGAATGGATCTACACTTATATCCGACCATGTGAGAACACACCGCATCAGAATGGCTCTTAGTCCTAGACTGAGTATTCCTGGTAACTGACCAGGTGCCTCCATTCTCCCAAAGAATGGCATTCAACACTTATATCTGACCATGTGTAAACACATCGCGCCAGAATGGCTCTGCACTTATATCCAACCATGTGAGAACACACTGCATCGGGATGGCTCTCAGTCCCAGACTGAGTATTCCTGGTAACTGACCAGGTGCATCCATTCTCCCAGAGAATGGCATTCAACACTTATATCTGACCATGTGTAAACACATAGCGCCAGAATGGCTTAGCACTCACATTTGACATGGAAGGAGTCAATCCTCTCACCATGACAGAATGCATCAACCGTCACATCTGACGATGGAAGTAACCAATCCTCTCACCATGACAGAATGGCTCATGGACTCATCACTTCCCCTTGGAGGGAACCTCAATCTGGAGAACACCAAGATTCTCCCTGAAGTACTCAAACTTCACTCTAGCAAATGGCTTTGTCAACACATCAGCTATATGTTCGTCCATTGCAACATACTAGAGCTTCACTACTCCTCTCTACACCATATCCTTGATATAGTGATATTTGATCTCGATATGCTTTGACTTGTCATGGAACACCAGGTTCTCAGACAACTTCACACAACTCTAGTTGTCACAATATATACAAGTAACATCCAACTGGAGATCAAATAAATTAGACAGTAGCTTCCTTAGCCATACTACCTTGCAACTAGCTGAACAAGCTGCGACATACTCTGCTTCAGCTGTACTCAGTGCCACATAGCACTGCTTCCTGCTAAACCAAGAGATCACACCTGATCCCATACTGAAGCAACATCTTGAAGTGCTCTTTCTATCAGTGGCATTGCCTTCCCAATCTGAATCAACATAACCTTCCAGGTTAAGCTTCTGATTCGCCTCATACTTGAGCCCATAATCACCTGTACCCTTTAGGTACCTCAGAATATGCTTTGCAGCAATCAATTGAATATGTCTCAGATCTGTCAGGAACTGGCTCAAGGTGTTCATAGCAAAGAAAATATCTGGTCTCGTATTCATCAGGTATATCAAGGACCCAATCATCTGACGATACATCGTGGCATCAACCACTTCTGATGAAGCATCACTCAATAGATTTAGGTTCGATGCCATAGGTGTGGTTATGGCCCTGCAGTCCATCATCCCAAACCTCTTCAGGATCTCTACTGCATGCTTCCCTTGTCCGAGGAAGATTCCATCCGTATTTTGCCACACCTCCATGCCTAGAAAATAGTGCATCATACCCAAGTCTTTCATTTCAAACTCAGCAGCAAGCTTCCTCTTCGTATCAGCAATCAACCCATCCATACCTGTTACAAATAGATCATCTACATATAGCAGGAGTATCACTGGGTTCCCTTCTGCAACCTTGTAGTAAAGGTTGGAATCTGCTTTACTCTTAGTAAAGCCCAAACTGGATAGGAAGCTGTCAATTCTACCATACCATGTCCTGGGTTCCTGTTTCAAACCATACAGGGATTTCTTTAGTCTACACACATGAGACTCCTTGTCATGTGTCTCAAAACCGACTGGTTGCTCCACATATACTTCCTCTTCCACTACACCATTTAAGAAGGCAGTCTTGACATCCATCTGGTGTATCTTCCACTTCATTACTGCAGCCAGAGCAAGTACTGATGTAATGGAAATGTATCTGGCTACGGATGCAAAATTTTCTTCATAGTTTATTCCTTCTTTCTAGGAGAAGCCACGAGCCACGAATCTTGATTTATATTTCTCTATGCTGCCATTTGTAGCATGCTTGATCTTGTAGATCCATTTGGAAGTTACAACAGACTTCCCTTCTGGTCTTGGAACAACATCCCAAACATCATTCTTCATGATCGATTGATACTCATCGATCATAGCATTCTTCCATTCCTTTCTTTCCATCACTTCTTCATAGTTGGAAGGTTCTTTATCAATAATGTCACATAGCAGGGCTACATAACCGGAGTAGGACCTAGTTCTCTTTCTTCCTCTGTGTGATTCTTCTGAAGCCCCATATCTTTCTGCACCTTGGATAGTTTCTCGTACCCAAGCAGGTTTCCTCTTGTGAGGATTCTTCTCCTGAGGTGGATCCACAGGTTCTTGAGGTTCTTCTAATTCTTGATCTTCTTCTTGAATTTCTTTGTTCATGGTTGTATCATTAATTCTGGGTAATTCTGTTTCTTCAGGTACTTCAACAGATCTCGATCTAGATTTGATGTAAGCTGAATCTTTGTCAAATGTTACATCCCTGCTGATGTCGATCTTCTTGAATCCTGGGAAGTATATTCTGTAAGCCTTCTAACTTTTAGAGTATCCCATAAATATACCCTTCTTTCCTGAAGGATCTAACTTCGTCCTCTTTTCTTTCAGAATGTGTATGTATACAGGATAACCGAATATTCTAAGATGGTTGACTTCAAGTTTCTTGCCAGAAAAGACTTCTTCAGTTGTCTTGTTCTTGAGTACTCTGTGTGGAGCACAGTTCTATACATACACCGTAGTTCTGGAAGCTTCT
Source organism: Pseudotsuga menziesii (assembly GCA_001517045.1). Classification (NCBI taxonomy): domain Eukaryota; kingdom Viridiplantae; phylum Streptophyta; class Pinopsida; order Pinales; family Pinaceae; genus Pseudotsuga; species Pseudotsuga menziesii. The sequence goes on from LPNX010876635.1 coordinate 756,471, forward strand.
GCCCATAGATGCATGGGAAGATCTTGATCATGAAGCATGGCCCTTGCAGCTTCCATGATCGTTCTATTCTTCCTTTCTGCAACCCCATTCTATTGTGGATTATATGGAGTGGATAACTCCCTCTTAATCCCCGAGTCTTTGCATAACTCTTTGAATTCATTTGATGTGAATTATCCGTCATTATCTGATCAAAAGGTCTTGATCTTCTTTTTGGTGTGGTTCTCGATCAAGGCTTTGAATTTCTTGAACTTGCTTAATACTTCATCTTTGTTCTTCATAAAGTATATCCATGTCTTCCTAGGAAAATCATCAATAAAGGAAACATAGTATGCATACCTGCTTAATGAACTGGATGACATTGGACCACATACATCGGAGTGGATGATTTCCAATATTCCTTTTGCTTTGTTCTCACTACTTGGAAATCTCTTCTTTGTGTTCTTCCCTTTCGCACATCCTTTGTAGACACTGTCATGTTTTGTCTGTATTTCTGGAAGACCTTCAACAGCTTTGCTTGCAAGTGGTAGTGCTCTGTAATGCACATGTGCAAGCCTTCTATGCCAAAGTTCATTTGGTTCTACTGAGTCATGAACCAAAGATTGTTCTGGTTGGCCCTTCAATTTGTATAGACCTCCTTCTTGTTCCCCAATCACTATTGCATCATCAATAGTCTTTCCCTTTGGTCACATGAGAACTTGGCCATCTACAAATGCAACCCTCATTCCTTTTGCATCCAGTGCAGATATGGAGAGGAGGTTCTTCTTTAGTCCTGGTACAAACAATACATCTTTCATCTTTATAGACTTTCCAGAGTCTAGCTTATATGAGGATTCACCACTACCTTTTATTGGATACTGGTAGTCATATCCAAGTTTCACCTTATGAGGCGATTCATGTTCAGATAGTTTCACAAAGGATTCCTTGAATCCTGTCATATGTTTGGAAGCACCACTGTCTATAAGCCAATCATTGCTTCCATGTGTGATAGTTCCCGTGAGAGCAGAAATCAAAACATATTCTTAATCACTTGAAGAATCATCACTATCTTGTCTGGTTCTCTTTGTGGAAGGTTCATCATCCTCTGCAGCATGAGCATGATGTCTTCTCTTGTTTCCCTTCTTCTTATGAGAGCTATTTTTGTTTCTAGGACAATCTCTTGCAAAGTGTCCTCTTTCATCACATGTATAGCAAATGTACTTAGACACATCTCTAGGATTTCTAAAGTTACTCTTTTGGTGAGAGCACTTACCTCTGTGATGGCTTGTTTTGGTTTTCTTGGATTGTACTATGAGAGCTTGATCTTCACTTCCCATCTTTTCTTCTTGAGCTGCAATTCGAGCTTCTTCTTGTGAGCATTCCTCCCACAGTCTACTAAAATTGACTAACTTCTTTCTGGCACAGATTCCTTGAATAAAAGAATCCCATGATCTAAGGAGACCATTCAATGTGGTCATCACAATTTCTGCCTTCTCCACTTCTTCATCTACTTCTTCCAGCTGTTCCTTGATCTGAGAGACTCTTGAAAAATAATACTGGATGGTTTCCACATTCTGTATCTTTACATTCTTCAATTGGTTTCTTAGAGTCATCTTCCGATTTATGTTCTTTCCTTCTAACAGTTTGGTTAGGGCATCAAATATAGCTTTAGGTGTCTTTAGGGAGGACACTATTAATTTGTCACAATGGTCTAGGAACTGAAAACACAGTCTCACAAAGAATATAGATAAATATGCATAAAATTGGCAAAATGGTGCTGCAATGGAAGTAGCAGCGCTGTATAATCAAATGAAATAATGATGATACAATACAATGATCATGCCAGATGCATGAATGCCAAGACAATTCGAATTCCCAAGGAGGTCATTCGAATTGAAAAATTCCACTTCTGTGGAAAGCCCTAATTTCCGGCAGTAGTGTCAAGTCAAAAACTGAAAATGCTCAGAATCAGATTCTGCTTCGACAGAAGGATGCACCTTGGAGAGGAGAGTCAGGCCAACCTTCTTTTGTTGAAAACCCATGGAGAGAGATCCAAAAAATAGGAAGCCCTAGTTTTCGTAGCTGCAAAGTGTCTTCTTTTCAGGTTAGCTCTAATACTATGTTATATTTTTAACATTAAAGCTAGCATTATCTTAGGATCTTTAACTGAGAGAATAACAAGCATAACAATCAAACATAAGAGACAATGACCACATAGTTTTTCCTTGGGGAAACCATAAAGGAGAAAACCCTGCAACTTCCTTAGAGATAGAATCAACACCGAAAGCAAAACCCCCAAAATAGTAAGATGATCTCCCAACAACAGTAGTCTCTCTCTCTCTTGTCCCTGCAACTTCTTCTCTCTCAGTTATGCGCTACAACTGAGTGTGAGTGAGTGTGTGATAAATAGAGAGGATTTTTCTCTATTTATACTAATTCCCAACTTGACAATAACTCACTGAGGCCAACTTCTCTAGGAGAGTATAATAACCCTAGGGCCCCACAACTGCGGGGAATTTAACGCTTTAACAATAGGAGGGTTACCCACAATGACTTGACATGACTTGTTTACATTATTGAATCTCCCGATTGGAACATCGGGGTATGACATGACTCAATTACATTACAGATACTTCCCAGAATAAACATCGGGGTACAATATAAAATATACAAGTGAATACACTCCAAAGTTACAAATACATCAACAACTTATAGCTATGTTGTACATAGGGGAGGATTTCATCTCATGTGCATGGATGCTTTGAGTTGTATATGCACAAAATGTGTATGAGCATCCCATTGACGACCTTTTTCTGGCCATCAGATTGGGGATGGAAAGCTATGGACTTGGTGAGCTTGGTGTCTAGCATTGACCAGAGGCTGGACCAAAATGTACTAAGGAACCTGCTGTCCCAATGTGAGATGATAGACTATGGGATCCCAAAGTGTACCCATAGTCGTTCAAAGAAGAGTTTAGCAGTGGCTTATGCTTTGATATTCTTCTTACAGTCCACCATAATGGCCATCTTCGAGAATCTGTCGACAACCACGAATACACAGTCGTTGCCGTGCTTAGTTGAAGGAAGGCCCAACATGTAACCATGGAGATGGATTCTCAAGGTCGACTAGGGGTGGGAAACAGAGTACAGAGGCCTTGCTTCTTGATGTTCGGTTAGGAAATGGTGCAGGTAGTGCATGATTAGATGTACTTCTTGACATACCATCGAAGGTTTGGCCAATAAAAATACTTCTGCATTACTGCTACTGTTTTCTTGACTCCGAAATGCCCAGCAACTCGACTGTAGTGCACTTCCCAAATCATCTTGGCACTCTCACTTGAAGTAACTCAAAGGTGTCACATGTGACATAGTAGTGAATCTTGGAGGTGAAAATTTGGAAATTGATTACCCTCCAAGAGTGTCTTGTATGTGTGGCTGGATTCTAGATCGCACTTGTAGAGAAGCGACCAATCAAAAGTCTCGTGCCCACAAGAGTTGAGCATGGTGGTTATCACCATGATCAGTGATCAACTAAGGAAGTCTGCAACATTATTGGTGGTACCCTTCTTGTACTTGATGTTCAAATGAAACTATTGCAGATATGTGGAGAACTTTTGATGGCGATCGTTCTGTAACTTCCCTTGTGTTTGTATGAATTGTAGGGGTCGATGATCTATGTGGATGATTGTTTCCTTTCCCAAAATGTAATGATTCCATTGCCAACAATCCTGTACAATGGAATACATCTCTTTGTAATAAGTGGGATATTTTTGGACTTTTTCGGACAGGGTCTCACTGTGATATGCCATTGGATGCCCTTGTTGAGTAAGGACTGCCTCAATATCATAGTCTGAAGCATTTGTCTTGATCTCAAATGGTTGTTGCAAGTCTGGTAATGTGAGCACTGGGGCACAATAGAGGTGATGTTTCAACTCTACGAATGACTTTTGTTGAGATTCTGACCAAATGAAAATTTCTTTCGCTCCTCCCTTAGTGACTTGAATAAAGGGCCAAGTGATACGAGAGAATCCCAACACGAACTCGTGGTAGAAATCAGCAAGACCCAGAAAGCTACGAAGATCTGTTCGAGTGATTGGGGCTGTCCAATCCCGAATGAATTAGATCCACATGCACCCCACACTCATTAATAATATATCTCAGACACTGAACCTGGGTCATGCCAAAAGTGCACTTATCCAAATTGGCACACAACTTGTGTTTCCGTAGTGTTTGGAGGACCTGTCAGACATGGAGGAGGTGCTCTTCCTAAGTCCGGTTGAAGATCAGGATGTCATCCAAGTACAGTACTAAAAATGAGTTGGTGAATGGCTGCAAGATTTCATCCATCGGCCTCATGAAGGTTGCAGGAACATTTGTCAGCCTGAAAGGCATGACTAGACATTAGAAAAGGCCCTCCTTGGCTTTGAAGGTAGTATTCCACACATCGTACGGTTCAATTGGTACCTGGTGATACCCGGAATTTAAGTCAATCTTGCTAAAATATTTCGCTCCTTTGAGTTGGTCCAAGAGGTCATAAATCCTTGGGATCGAGTACCTATTCTGGATAGTGATCTTGTTTAGTGCTCGATAGTCAATACAAAGTCTCCAAGTCCCAGCCTTCTTTTGCACCAACACGATTGGGCTCCCACACGATGATGTAATTGGTCAAATGTGACCTTTTTGTAGCAGCTCCTCAATCTTCCTGTTGATTTCGTCATTCTCTAGAATAGAGCGTCGATAGATCAATCCATTGGGAAATGACGCTCCCAGGGTCAAATCAATGGGGTGCTTGACCTGGCAGTGCAGAGGCACCCTTGCGGGTGACGTGAAGATGTCCCTGTACTCTTCCACGACGTTGTCCATCTGTTGTTGTCATGCGGAGGAGCCTTGTCTAGAGGTTGTGGCCATGGTCTTCTTCTTTCCCATAGGGTGGATCATCAAGAAAAAAAATTCCATGGTTTTGGAAATGAGCTTACTGCATTGTTTTGCAGTAACCAAAGAGATAGCGGGAGGTGGTGGTACCTCTAGTATCCTGTACAACTTATTTCCCAACGTAACAATAATAGTGTGAGGACGAGACTCATACACAACATGTCGCTTCCACAAGTATTGTTGGCCTAATAATACAAACATCAAGAGGAGTAATGTTACATAATACCTCATCGATGAAGGGCTTGATGCTGTAGGGAAGGAGACACTGCTGGCTGACCCGGAGATCCCGTCCTTGGTGAAGCCACCCAATGGTGTGTGACTGCGGGTGTGCTGTGGTCAGAAAGCCCAAATACTTCATGACCTCTATTGAAATGAGGTTCTTTTGTATCCCACTGTTAATAATGAAATGTAGCAGGGAACCCTTTACCCTCATCTGGGAATGGAAGAGACGCTCCTCCTCCTCTGGATGTTCCAGTTCTTCCCTTTGGATCTTCGTGGTGGTAATGGTGGAGTTGGGCTTCACATTGATAATCTAATTCCCTTTGTCATTCCCCTTATCGGGTTATGATTTAGTGTTGGAGTATGCATCTGATTCATAATCCTTTATCTCGGCCATGAGTGACTGCTTGGCCTGACACTCACTTGTGTTGTGAGTGGATCTCTTATGGAACTCACACCACTTTCTCATGTCCTTCTTAGACTTTGCGATGTTGTTCTTTGCTTATGGCTTTGGCAGGTTGTCTTGAGCCTCTATGGCTTGGATTTTTCCTTGGTTTTGCAATTTTGGGGAACCTTTCATTTGATTTTGATTTGCAGAACCAAAGTCTCGCTTCTTCTGTTTGAATTTCTGCTCAATTTTGGAAGCATATCCATATGCCGTACCAAGCGAGGAGATGTCAAGGAACTCCATTTCCTCCTGCATGTATCTATGTAGACAACTGCGGTACTTCAACACCAAATGTTTCTCCAAATCTTTGATACCCAACTTGGTGCGCAGTGTATGGATCAGATTCGTCAGCTCATGCACATCTTGATCCCTTTGCTACCGCAGCGTAGTCCATTGTATGTACTTGCCCTCATAGCTCCCCACAAGATACTATTGTTCCTTGATGGTGTCTCAGAAAGAGTTCCAAGTGGGTGTGGCCGAGAACAGAGAGTGTTCCTCCTCGTCCATCTCTCATAGTAGGTTTCCCACCAGTCCTTGACATGGGGGGCGACTTTGAGTAGTGAAAAAATAATATTCTCCCTGTCAAAAAAGTCATGAACCGTGAAATATCATTCGAATAGATTCAACCATCTATCTACGACGTCTGCATCAATTTGGACATCAAATATGGGAATGTCAAAATTTACTTGTACCTTAAAAGGGGTTGCACCTCCAGAGTGGCTACTAGATGCAGATTCACTGCCAATGGGAAGTTGTTGAAGGATATGGGTGAAGTTATCCATCATCGCGTTCCTTTTCTTTTCAAGGTCCTTCTCGAGAAATATTTTGATAGGATATCCTGCGCCCTCATCTTTCTTTTCATCCCCCATGGGCGGCCGTTGGGGTTTCGAGGCTGATCTTGCAAAGCTTCAACCAAATCGAGCCCTAACTCCTTATACCTCGACCTCATTGAGGACATGCAAAGAAGGATCGAGAAAGAGCAGATTGCTCTGATACCACTGATCTAAATTTATGTAGGAACACAACATAATACATAAATAACCATACATACAAAGATGCAACGGAAATAACACTTCATTTCATTAATACCAAAGAACTGAAACTTGTTTAAAGACATAATGAAAATAAACTAGCTAGGACGCTAGTAGCTTATCTCTAAGAAGAGATGTGGCAGCTACAGGCCTCTGAACTCTGTGTTACAATCATGTTTGAATGATATAAATTATTAAGAAACAATGGAAAACCCTATCCCTGGGAGGTGAAACACCAGAATATGGGCCACATCGGGGTAAATTGGTACATCGATTTCTCGCGGTCATAACTTTGGCGTACGATCTCTATTTCACGCACACGATACATCGTTAGAACTATCTATGCAAGGAATACATCCAAAAAATATGAATGTCAAGTGTGGAATAGACTCTTATTAGTCGAAGGTTTGATGCAAAAAAACATCATTTAGGGCCTCAAAACGGCTCCAGAAGTTCAGGACCTAAAAAATTGCCAAAAGTAGTAAATTGTGCTACAATTAAGGAAGCTGAAAAACTGAAAGAAACAATGGTGGGTATCCAAGTGGAATAGGTAGGTGGCCACCAATATCCTCTTAGATCATTACACCCCCCCCCAGGAATAAATGGTCCCCATTGCGTTTAGTTCCCCCATGAGATGAGGAAACTTCTACTGAACTTGGTCCCTGGTCAGCCACTTGCCTTGGTGAAGGAGTTGGCTTGCTTTTACAAGTCGATATAGCTGGATCTTCTGCTGGCGGGTGTTCTTGATATGTGTGTCCATAATATGATAAGTTTTGGCTTGTTCCATGCAGTCTGGGTTTAACTCTGTTGGTGCAAGTTGTTCTGCCAAATCTGATGTGTCTAATAGAGGTGGACAGTAGGGTCAAAGGCGGTCCATATTGAACACTGGGTGCATACCAAGGAATGGTGGAATACTGAGCTTGAAGGAATTGTCCCCTATATCCTTGGTGATGGTGTATGACCCATATCAGATCTTGCGAAGCTTTCAGTGGGGTCCAACGAGTCGCTCCTTCTGCAAATGTAGCCACACTTTGTGGCCCACCTGGAAGTTGTGTTACTCTTGATGCTGATCATGCCACTATATGTACTTAGCATTGGCTCTGCCCAATATGTAATGAACCTATTGGTGAATGTGTTGAATGCGCTCAATGAGGTTGTTTTCCTTGGCAACTTCAGACTGGTCATGAGCCGGATTAGCCTGAGTAGCTGCAAATGACATGGCTACGTTAATGGGGCATAGTGACTGTAATCCCAAGCCCACCTGAAAGGGGCTATGGTTGGTTGAGCAGTGGAGGGCTTGGTTATAGCTATGTTGTGCATAAGGGAGGATTTCATCCCATGTGTGTGGATGCTTTGAGTTGTACATGTGCAAAATGTGTACGATCGTCCTGTTGACGACCTTTGTTTGGCCATCAGTTTGGGGATGAAAAACTATGGAATTAGTGAGCTTGGTATCCAAAATTGACTAGAGGCTGGACCAAAATATACTGAGGAGCTTGCTGTCCTGATATGAAATGATAGACTATGGGATCCCAAAGTGTACCCACACTCATTCAAAGAAGATTTTAGCAGTGGCTTCTGTTGTGATATTCTTCTTACACGCCGCCATAATGGTCATCTTTGAGAATCTGTCAATGACCACGAAAACATAGTCATTGCTGTTCTTAGTAGAGGGAAGGCCCGACATGTAATCCATGGAGATGGATTCCCAAGGTCGACTAGGGGTAGGAAGAGGAGTATAGAGGCCTTGCTTCTTGATGGTTGGTTTGGAAATGGCGCAGGAAGTGCAGGATCAGATGTAATTCTCGACATCCTATTGAAGGTTTGGCCAATAGAAATACTTTTGCAGTACTGTCATTATTTTATCAACCCCAAAATGCCCAGGGACCTGACTGAGTGCACTTCCCAAATCATCTTGGCACACTCACTTGAAGGAACACAAAGGTGTCCCATGTGACATAGTAGTGCATCATGGAGGTGAAAATTTGGAACTCGCTTACCCTTCAAGAGCATGTTGTATTTGTGGCTGATTTCTAGATCGCTCTTCTAGAGAAGTGACCAATCAAAAGTCTCGTTCCCACAAGAGTTGAGCACAGTGGTTATCGTCATGATCGGTGGTCGGATGAGGAAGTATGCAACATTATTGGTGCTGGCCTTCTTGTACTCGATGTACAAATGAAACTTTTGCAGATATGTGGACTACTTCTGATGGCGATCGTTCTGTAACTTCCCTTGTGTCTGTATGAACTGTAGGGGTCGGTGGTCTTTGTGGATGATCATTTCCTTCCCCAAAATGTAATGCTTCCATTATCGGCAAGCTTGTACAATGGAATACATCTCTTTTTCATAAGTGGGATATTTTTGTACTGTGTCGGACAATGTCTCACTATGATATGCCACTAGATTCCCTTGCTGAGTAAGGACTTCCCCAATAGCATAGTCAGAAGCATCTGCCTCGATCTCAAATGGTGTTGCAAGTCTAGTAATGTGAGCACTGGGGCACAATAGAGGTGATGTTTCAACTCTGCAAACGCCTTTTGTTAAGATTTCGACCAAAATAATTTTGCTTTTGCTCCTCCCTTGGTGACTTGACTCAATGGCCAAGTGATATGAGAGAATCCCAACACGAACCTGCGGTAGAAATGAGAAAGACCCAGAAAGCTGCGAAGTTTTATTAGAGTGGTTTGGGCTGGCCAATCCATAATGACTTGGATCCACATGCACCCCACACTCATCAATAATATATCCCAGATACTGAACCTAGGTCATGCCAAAAGTGCACTTCTCCAAATTGGCACACAATTTGTGTTTCCGTAGTGTTTGGAGGACCTTTCGGATGTGGTGGAGGTGTTCTTACCAAGTCTGGATGAAGATCATGATGCCATCCAAGTACACTACTACAAATGAGTTGGTGAATGGCTGCAAGATGTCTCCCATCATCCTCATGAATGTTTTGGGAGCATTCGTCAGCACGAAAGGCATGACCAGCCATTAGAAAAGGACCTCCTTGGATTTGAAGGTAGTCTTCCACACATCGGACGGTTCAATTGATACTTGTTGATACCCAGAATTTAAGTCGATCTTGCTGAAATATTTTTCCCCTTTGAGTTGGTCCAGAGGGTCATCAATCCATGGGATAGGGTACCTATTCCAGATAGTGATCTTCTTCAAGACCCGATAGTCAATCTAGCGTCTCCAATTCCCATCCTTCTTCTGCACCAACATGATCGAGCTCCCACAGGGCAACGAACTGGACCGAATGTGACCTTTCCGTAGCAGCTCCTGAATCTGCCTCTTGATTTCATCATTCTCTAGAACAGAGTGCTGATAGATCGATCCATTGGGAAACAATGCACCTAGGGTCAGATCGATGGGGTGCTTGACCTGGCAATGCAGAGGCACCACTGCGGGTGAGGTGAAGATGTCCTGGTACTCCTCCACGACCTTGTCCATATGATTTTGTCATGTGGAGGAGCCCTCTCTAGGGGTCATGGCCAGGATCTTCTTCTTTCCCTCAGGGCAGATCACCAGGAAAACAAATTTCCTGGTTTTGGAAATGAGCCTACTGCATTGTTTTGCAGTTACTAAGGAGATAGTAGCAGGCGGCGGTACCTCTGGTATCCTATACAACTTATTTCCCAACATAACAATAACAGTGTGAGGCTGGGACTCATACATGACATGTCACTTCCACAAGTATGGTTGGCCTAATAATACATCAGAAACATCAAGAGGAGCAATGTCACATAATACCTCATCGGTGAAGGACTTGATGCTGTAGGGAAGGCGACATTGCTGGCTAACGTAGAGATCCCATCCTTAGTTAAGACACCCAATGGTGTACAACTGCGAGTGTGTTGTGGTCAACATGCCCAACCAATTCACAACCTTTGCTAAAATGAGGTTCTTTTAGCTCCCACTGTCAACAATGAACTGTAGCAGGGAACCCTTTACCTACATATGGGAGTGGAGGAGACACTCCTCCTCCTTTGGATCTTTTGGTTCTTCGTTTTGGATCTTCGTGGTGTCTATAGTGGCGTTGGGATCTGCATCGATAATATGCTTCCCTCTGTCATTATACTTCTCAGGTTCTGATTCAGTGTAGGAGTATGCATCTGATTCGAAAGCCTTTATCTCAGCCACTAGTGACTGCTTGTCTCGACACTCACTTGTGTTGTGAGTGGAGCTCTCATGGAACTCACACAAGTTTCCTGTGCCCTTCTTGGGATTTGCGGTGTTGTTCTTTGCTTCTGGCTTTGGCAGGTTGTCTTGAGCTGCCATGCCTTGGATTTGTCCTTGGTTCTATGGTTTAGGGGCACCTTTTGCTTGCTTTTGATTTGCAGAACCAAAGTATTGCTTATTCTGTTTGAATTTTTGCTCAATTTTGGCACCATACTTGTATGCTGTACCAAGCGAGGAGATGTCTAGGAACTCCATTTCCTCTTGAATGTATCTGTGCAGATAACTGTGGTACTTCAACACCAAATGTTTCTTCGAACCTTTGATACCCAACTTGGTGCATAGGGTATGGAACATATTCATAAGCTCATGCACATCCTGATTCCTTTGCTGCCGCAACGTAGTCCATTGTATGTACTTGTCCTCATATCTCCCTACAGGATAATATTGTTCCTTGATGACATCTCAGAAATATATCAAAGTGGGTGTGGCCAAGAATAGAGAGTGTTCCTCCTCGTCCTTTCTCTCATAGTAGGTTTCCCACCAATCCTTGACATGGGGACGACTTTGAGTAGTGAAAAACTAATATTCTCCCAATCAGAAAATTCATGAATCGCGAAATATGCTTCTAATAGATTCAACCATCTATGTACGACGTTTGCATCTATTCGGCCATCAAATATGGGAATGTCAAAGTTTACTTGTATCTTGAAAGGGGTTGCGCCTCTAGAGTGACTGCTGGATGCAGATGCACTGCCAGTGGGCAGTCTCTGAAGGATCTAGGTGAAGTTATCCATCATCGCGTTCCTTTGATTTTCAAGGGCCTCCTTGAGCAATATTTTGATAGGATTTACTATGCCCTCGTCTTTGTTTTCACCCCCCATGGGTGGCCGTCAGGGTTTATGAGGCTGATCTTGAAAAGGTTCAACCAGATTGAGCCCTAACTCCTTAAACCCCGATCTCATTAGGGACATGCAAAGAAGGATAGAGAAAGAGAAGATTGCTTTGATACCACTGATCCGAATTTATGCAAGAGCACAATAAAATACAAAAATAACCATAAATACAAAGATGCAACAGAAATAAAACTTCATTTCATTAATATCAAAGAACTAAAACTTGTTTACAGACATAATGGAAATAAATTAGCTAGGACTCTGGTAGCTTATCTATGAAAAGATATGTGGCAACTACAGGCCTCTGAACTCTATGTTACAATGAGGTTTGAAGACCTATATATTATTGAGAAACAATGGAAAACCCTACACATCCAAAAACCTAACCCTAGGAGGTGAAACACCAGATATGGGCCCCGTAGGGGTAAATTGGTACATCAATTTCCTGGGGTCATAAATTTGGTGAACTATCTCCGTTTGACGCACAAGATACATCGTTAGAAAGATCTATCCGAGGACTACATCCATCGATAAAAAATATTGAGACTTGTATTCATAGGAGGTTTGATGCAAAAAAAGAAACGTCGTTTAGGGCCTCAAAACGTCTTGGGAAGTCCAGGACCTGAAAAACTACCAAAAATAGTAAATTGTGCTACAATTAAGGAAACTGAAAAACTAAAATAAACAATGGTGGGGATCCAAGTGGAATAGGCGGGTGGCCACTAATATCCTCCTGGATCAACTGTGAAGGAGTACCTACTGATGGGTGCTCACAACTCTATGTTGGTGACATAGAAATCAGATTTGAAAATGTTGTTGCAAGCCAAATTTCTCATGAGCATAAAGATGAAGAGCTTGTAGTAGCTAATGAAGAACCAAGGTCAACTTCCCCATCACCACTTGAACTTCAAGAAGTTGATCAAATCAATAAGAAATAAGAAGAGGAGGTTCACTCCCAGAAAATTCCCAACAAAGGCGAATTTGGGGAAAAATTGTATTGACTAGTCTTGACTCAAGGGGATTCGAATGGCACAAGAGGATCTATAATTTGGTAGGGACAAATATGTTAGGATTATAATCCTCACTTGTCCAATTTGGTCAATTATGTCTAAATTAGGAGTCTTTTTAGTCTTTATTTAGTCACTAGTCCCATTGGGTCCACATGGCCCAATTGGGCCACATGTACTCGTTACTAGAGTGCAGGAACACTGATTGAAGCTAATTGTCACTGATTACACTTGCATGCATCAGTTTAGGCATCTCCTAGACCAATTCCTACAATTTAGGAGCCACTAGGAGTGTTGACGTCAACCTCCTTCAGTTGAGTTCAGTTGGTGACTAGTCAAGCCTAGTTAGAAGTCAATTACATTCAATTATATTCAGTTAGAGCCAGTCATTGATTAATTACATGTTGGAAGGAGCCTTTTCTCACCTACCACATCAGTTATACTAGTTTAACTGATTCTAACTGATTTAGACACCGATTTAGACAACTGGAGCTAACTAGCTAAGCTCCGACAGTGATTTAGACATGTCAAGTTATCCATTCAGTTAGGTTGGGTCAATCAATTCGAATTTCCTCTCATGAATTCAAACTGTCTGATTATTAATACTAGTGTATTACATTGTAAACATTATCCAAATTGTATCCATTTTTACTTTTTGATCAATGAAAGCATTATACAACTGCAAGCCATTTTTGCACCGTTTGATGTCAATACTGAGTAAATTTGTCTCTGAAATCTATTTGTGAGTTTTGCCTTGGTTCATATATTCCTGTGAGCTAAATTTTAATATGGTATCAGAGACTCGGTAGGACAAGGCACTTCTCCTTCTACATATGTCATGATGGATTAAAGCAATTTGAGCAAAAAAAACTCAAAAAAATTTCAGCTCTGCACCAGAAGCGAGGAGTTTACAACATAATTCCTGGGCAAAGGAATTGTTGATCAAGCTTGCTTGATTGACCAAGCCGGGTGTGATAAAAAATCCAAAAGTGCAGGTTGTTCGACTTTACTTTCTGTTTTTTTGTGTAATTACAGGTACAATTTTAGATGGATTCAAAATTATCAGTTCCTCTTCTTACTCCATCCACAAGATCTTCAGAATGGAAGTTGAATATGATTGCATCTCTAAAGAGACAAGATCTATATGAGGTGTCTATTGGACTTGGTAAAGAGTCTTATGAGAATGAGAATGACTGGCTAAATGACATTGATGGAGCCTTTGCAACAATATGTCGGGCACTTTCTCCAAGCTTGCACTACCTCATTAAAAATGTTGAATACCCAAAGTATCCCTGGACAAAATTAGATAGAACCTTTGGAAAGCATAATGAGGATCATTATAGAAATTTAGAGAGCACACCCAACACCACAAGAGTTATTGATTCAAAGGTCTCTACCTCTACTCTCTCTGATGAAGTTTTTTAAGATAAAGAAGAAGCATAATCTTCTACAGAGTCAATTCGAATTGAAGAAAGTCTCCTTGCAGTGACTCCTTCTCTTGCCGCTACAAAAGTTTATGAGATCTATGATATCTCATCTTCTCATATGCATGATACAGAAGAATACATTCGAATCTTTGATATTGAAGAAAAACTCTGCTGCACTTCTATGCAAACATCTCCATTGATTTTCCTTTAAATTCTGTGGAAAATTTTCCAGTGATTGCTTCTGAAAGTTAAGAGGAATTTTATTTATCTCCCTATAATGTTGCTGCTGGTGTGAAGATAAGTAATACCTTGGATATTTTGGAAAAAATATCATATTGTAGGAGTGATCCATTCGCTCTCCTTGATCTAGTTCTTCCAACAAATTCCTACAGGATTGCATGCACCAATATTCATAATTTTGAAGAAGGAGAAACCTGTGCATCTACCATCTCAGTGGACCACACTTTTGGATCTGATATGAAATTATTTGGATCTGATACAATATTATTTGGATCTGATATGATATTATTATTTGGTTCAAATTTTAAGTTCCAAGGGCCTTCAATCATGCTTGTAGCTGGTCTCATTAATTTTGGTGTGATAAATCAAGTACCACAAGTCTTCTTCAAACTTGCTGCTGGGGATTTGATGTTAGTTTCCTCTTATGAGGTTGCTGATATTGTATTTTGTGATTCATTGTTTATTTCTGAAGCTACATCAGATTATCGAGCTCAAGCATTCGCTCTCCATAGTCCCAGGGCTTCTCTACCTTTGATCACATGCTCATCTCCTCACAAAACTAATAAAGAGGGAGACATTCTGCATCCGCATGGACACATGCTCCTAAAACTTGGAGCTAATATTACCTCACATGGTTTGGTGTTAAAGGATGCAATATATCATTAGCTTGGGTGTTCCTCATATGTTTTGAATTCTCAAGCACTCTTTCTCTCTCATTAGTTGATTTCAGCTGCTTTACATGGGTCCAATTTTCATCCAGCAGCTATCTATATTTCTGATTTAGTTGAGCATATTATTCTTCTTCCAAAGAGGAAGATTCCTCTAGACATAATGATGGAGAAGTTCACATGCCAGGCCTCAGGATACCTATGCACAAAAGAACAAGCTTGATCCTGATTTTACCTGCTTAGTTTGAGGGGGGGTATTTTTCCCATGAGACTTTTCCCCGTTTCCTTGTTTGTATTAAGCAATTACTTTTTCATTTAGCTGTAATGGGTGACCTATGGTCTTAGTTACCAGGGCCCACAAATTTTCCAAGTTATCATTCAGTGGGGGTGTTAGGATTATAATCCTCACTTGTCCAATTTGGTCAATTATGTCTAAATTAGGAGTCTTTTCAGTCTTTATTTAGTCACTAGTCCCATTGGGTCCACATGGCCTAATTGGGCCACATGTACCAATTACTAGAGTGTGGGGAACACTGATTGAGGCTAATGTCCATTAAATTCACTTGCATGCATAAGTTTAAGCGCCTCCTAGACCAATTCCTACAATTTAGGAGCCATTGGGAGTGCCGACACCAACCTCCTTCAGTTGCATTCAATTGGCGACTAGTAAAGCCTAGTTAGGAGTCAGTTATATTCAGTTAGCGGAAATCATTGATTAACTACATGTGGGAAGGTGCCTTTTATCACCTACCACTTCAGTTAGACTAGTTTAACTGATTCTAACTGATTTAATCATTGATTTAGACAATTGGAGCTAACTAGCTAAGCCCCGATAGTGATTTAGATATGTCCAGTTATCCATTCAGTTAGGTTGAGTCAATCAACTTGAATTTCCTCTCATTAATTTGATTTGTATGGTTGTTAATACCAGTGTATTACATTGTAAACATTATCCAGATTGTATCCATTTTTACTTTTTGATTAATGAAAGCATTATACATATGCAAGCCATTTTTGCACCGTTTCATGTTAATACTGAGTAAATTTGTCTCTGAAATATATTTGTGAGTTTTGCCTTGGTTCATATATTCTTGTGAGATCAATTTTAATATAATATGGGGAGTGTTAGTACCACTCAATGGAATCTTTGATAACTTTATGACAAGTTATAGACATCTGCAACTCGATTTGGGAACATTGGCAAAAATGGTAAAATACTAGTTATTTATGGTGTAATTCCCCCTACGGTGTGAGCAGAAATGGATCTCCAACTCCTATGCGACCGTCCCAACTTGTCAAACGGAGTATGGGGACTATTATGAGACTTCATTTACTATCATTTGGTATGGTTAAGAGTTTTTCAATAGATATGTAAAGCTTCATTTTTGAATGCATAAATTTAGTGATATTTGCTTAAGGGAAATGACATGTAAAAGATCGACTTTGAATCACAAATTATGTATATAATGGTTCAGAATATATAATAATGAATATATACCATTAATAACATAGTAATATCTCACTAAAATCATATAACATCAGATCCAAGTCACAACATACATCATATATACAACTCCATTGAAATGGGAAATCAACACATGGAAATTAGTCACAACAAAGCTTGGAAATATGGACATTTACATATGTATTTTTGTTTATTTCAACTTATAGAGAGGATGGGAGACATATTACAGAGCCATAAATCATTCACCCATGCTTGGGAATCAACTGGACTCAATGGGGTGCAACCACCATTCACACAAGTGTGCCATCATAGAGAAACATGGAAATATTTAAGTGGAGATTGAGAGAATGGGAGGAGAGATGGGTCACGAACAGTAGCAGCCTACTATACGTAGTAACAACACTCCATTAAGATCTAGATGAGAACTTTATCGCATGGGTGTGGCTCATTGGCAATTCAGTTGTTATGAATTCACAGTTGTAAATGGAGGCCACGAGTTCAAATCACACCCGACTTTACCCGTGTCCCATGCTTGCGGGGTGTGTGGGGCACCTAGGGGTATAGTGGTAGCGAGATTTGATCCCTGGACCCCATGTCACATGAGTACCAGCCTAGTATCCTGTTGTCAACTCCCATAGAAAAAAAAATATCCAAATGAGAAGTCAAGGTGGCCTCTGCCATAGCCAACTTGGATGAGAATCTCACTCTCTCAAAATTGGTTCACTGGCAGGGTAAGTGAGCACTCACAATGCAATGGGAAAGATAGTGCTTTCCAAAATGCCAAAGACAAATTCTCAAATGATAAAAATCCATTCTCATTCCTCATGACATATTTTTATAACCATCCTAAGGTCCTCCAAGGTCGAATTCACTCCCATAGTCTTCCTCCAACTCATCCTTGATGTTTAGTAACCTCCATGACACTCGTCCTTCTCCTCAACCCTTCATCTTCCTCCAAATTCAAATTGCCGCCACCAAACCCCAAGTGCACCCTATTAGAGGCTATTTTTATCCCTGACATGTCATATTGTCATAGGTATACAATCATGTATGCAATCAAGTCTGACTTATCATAGAATCTTCCATCATTGTTTTCATAAAACACAGGGAATCTCTCTCCAAGTGGCATCTAGTTTCTTCCTAGCCTCTTCCTCTTCTATGGGGAGTTAATATTATTCACCCATTCAAACCCTTGGGATCATGATATGTTACTTGACACCTCTTCACCTTCTAATAGCATTCCATTACTCATAATTTTGAATTTGGGGTTAAGTCATGATATGTGTAAGGAAGAATCTAGCTACCCAAGGTATCCATGAATCCAAATGTCCTTATGAAGCAATGCCGCTTTATTTTCTTCATAATTATTATTTGTATGACTCAATTTAATGTGTAAATGACAAAATAAGTTTCTCTTGGGTTCCATACCTTCCTTATTGCAATATTTAATGCCTCCTCCCAAACCTAGGGAACTAGTAGGTGGGTGAAACATTGTCAACTAGTAGTCTTATTGGCATGGGGACATGACAATCCTCCCCACCCAATATTGTTTGTCCTCAAGCAATGCAAAGTTTGGATGCTGAATGTTTTTTTCCTCTTACCAAGTGGCTTTCTCACTAGGTAAATCCTTCCATTGTACCAAGTATTCTTTTATTGTTCTACTTCTTAACCTTCCCTCCCTTGTTTTCAAGATTTTGTTTGGAATGAGGACAAGTTGTCCTTCATCATCCAAAGGAGATAAAGTATATGAAATTGAAATATTCTGACCTATAACCTTATTTATACATGAAACATGAAATACATTATGAATTTTACCTCCCATGGGAAGCTCCAATTCATAGGCCACTTCTCCAACCTTTCGAATCACTTTGTAGGGACCATAAAACATTGGTTTGAGTTTTTCTGAACCTTTACCCTTTATGGTGGTTTGTTTGTAGGGATGCAACCTCAAATATACCAAATAATTCACTTGGATATTCCTCTCCACTCTATGTTGGTCTACACATTGTTTTTGTTGATTTTGGGAAACCTGTAAGTTATCTTTCAAAACCTTCAAAATTCCTTGTCTTTATTCAATCCAATACTTAGCCTTTGGAGCTCTACTATCACAAAAAACATGGTCAATAAAAGTGGATGCATCATAACCATAAAGTGATTTGAAAAGAGACATGCCATTGGCATATGAAAAGTAGTATTGTAACAAAACTCACCCAAAAGCAACCATTTTATCCATGTTTTTTGCTGCTCACTAACATAGTTCCTCAAGTATATTTCCAACCATTGATTCACCCTCTCTGTTTGGCCATCAGTTTGTGGATGATAGCTTGTGTTAGATGCCAAATTTTTCCCCACCATTTTGAAGATTTCTTTCCAAAATGCACTAAAAAATATGCTATCTCTGTCACTAACAATGCTCTTAGGAAGCCCATGCAATTTGAAAACTTATTTAAAAAATAGTTCAGCCACTTGTGTGGTAGTGAAAGTGGCAGTAACAAAAAATAAATAAGCAAATTTAGTGAGCCTATCCACCACCACAAATATGCAATACTTACCAAATACCTTGGGCAAACCAGTGATGAAGTCCATGGAAATGCTCTCCCGTTTTTGTTTTGGAATAAGAAAGGGATGTAAGAGGTCAACTGGATGAGTATGATCCACTTTATTTTTCTAACATGTGGGGAATTCATTAACATACTTACGAACATCATACTTCAACCCTTTCCATAAGAATATTTCCCTCAACATTCAGTATGTTTTGAAGAAACCAGGGTGACATGCTAGAGGAGAATCATGAGCTTTCTTTAAAACTTTCTCCTTCAAACTCGAACTAGGGACCAAATAGATTCTATATTTGTAGTAGAATATTCCTTGCAACAAATTACACCTACCATCATGGTTAGTGTCATAAAAAATTTTAAAGAAAAATTATCCTTGGCATACTCTACTTCTAATGTGGCTTTCCAATTTTCCGCTACATCCATAAGAGAAATAGAAGGTCTTTTAGATAATGCATCAACTACCACATTATTTTTTCCCTTCACATATTCAATATCAAATTCCACTTATTGAATCTTAATCACCCACTTTCTCTGCCTTTCATTTATATCCTTTTGAGTGAGGAAGTACCTAAAGCTGTTATGGTCAGTTTTGACCACAAATTTGTTTCCCACCAAGTATTATCTAAACTTGATCAAAGAATGCATGATGGCTAACCCTTATTTATCATAAATGGAGTAAAGCTTCTCATGTTCCTATATATTCCTACTCTCAAAAGCTAATGGGTATTGTCCTTGTTTTAGGATTGCTCCAATTCCCTCTCCTGATGCATCACATTCCAAGACAAATGGTTTAGAAAAACCAAGCAAGGCTAGATCGGGACAATTGCTTATTACCTCTTTCATTATTTGGAAATATTTTTCAGCCCCTTAATTCCATTGGAAATCATATTTCTTTGTCAAATAAGTGATATGTGAAGTGAGTTTCGATAACCCCTTTACAAACTTTCTATTGTAGTTTCAAATTTCAATAAATCCTCTCAATTCAGTGAGATTTTTGGGACGAGGCCATTCTATAATGGCTATTATTTTCTCCATATCCACCTTCACACCATATTGATAAATGATGTGTCCAATATACAAGAGCTCTGTCAAACCAAACTCACTTTTTGATAGCTTAGCAAACAAAGATTGATCATGCAGAATTTTTAATACCTCTTCTAGATGATGCAAATGTTCCTTCCAAGTTTTACTGTAAATAAGAATGTCATCAAAGAAAACTAGTAAACAATTACGGAGTTTATTGTGGAAGATATTGTTCATGCATGAGTGGAATTTGGTAGGTGCATTTGTCAAGCCAAAGGGCATGGCAACAAACTCAAAGTGACCATAGTGGCATCTGAAAGAAATATTTGGTATGTCTTCTTCCCTCATTCAAATTTGATGATAACCAGATCGAAGGTCAATATTTGAGAATAATTTGGCTCCATGGAGCTCATCCATGAGCTCATAAATCCTTTGGATGAGATATCTATTCTTCACTGTCTTATTTTTCAATGCTCTAAAATCAATGCACATCCTCAAAGTTCCATCCTTTTTTTTTACCATAACAATTGAAGAAGCATATGGGCTGGAACTAGGCCTTATGAGACCCAACTCCAAGAGTTATTTAATGGCCTGGTCAATCTCATCCAAAATCCTTTTGTGGTGTCTATAGGGATGCATTTTGATAGGTTGTGGTCCCATCTCTAACTCAATGGTATGCTCCACCCCTCTGTATGGTGGTCTTCCTCGGGGAAGGTCTCTAAAAACCCTCTCATACTTAGTCAATAATTGCTCTATCTCTCGAGGATGATTGGAAAACTTCAATTGAGGTTTAGAATATGGAATTAAACATTTAGAAACCCATTCTATGTCTCGCATGCCTCAATATAGACCTCATGATGTGAGAGGACACCACATGATTTGGGTAAGTGTGCATTCCCCTCAAAAAGATGGGTTTCCCTTCCGAATTTTTGAACCTCATTTCAGGTATGTGTTAGTTCATTGTATGATCCCCCAAATAATACAACCTTTGTACTCCCAAAACCACATTTGTATCAACCACATTCACTACATAAAAATTGTAAGTGATAGTATGATTTCCTATAGTAACTTGAAGCTTTGGAATCCATTTAGTACAATCCATATAATTGTTACCTAGAATGATGACAGTGAAAACATCAAAAGTTTTATCTTTTAACTCTATCCTCTTTACCAAGGATGCATCTATGAAGTTATAATTGGCTCCACCATCCACTAGAACTATGACCTTTTGGCATTGTATGTTACCCTTGAGCCTCAAGGTGTGGAATCTAGGTACACTTACGAGTACTGCATTTTTTCATGTCTTAGGAGTAGGATGTTCTTCTTCTGCTATTTCATACCCCTTTTCTTGGGATGCAATTTGTGCTTACTCCTCCTCCCCCCCATCTTCATCATCTTCAGACAAAACTTCAATGTAGTGTGCCTTCCTCTTTGCACATTTATGTCCCAGAACCTAAGGTTGTTGGCATGTGAAACATAGCTTCTTTATTCTAAGTTATTCTTTTCTTGGTCCTCCTTTATTTTATTTGGAAAAGGACTCATTTTTCCATGGTTTCTTACCTTCCTTGAACTTGGAAGGTAAATTTGGATTGAGGGGGTATTTGGTTCTTGGCAACACATTATGCAAATATCTTGTCAAATTCATGGCATCCTTCAATGTGGCTGGCTTGTGGAATTTCACAAGCCCTCAAAAAGGTTCTATCAATCCTTCAATAAATAGTAAAATCAACCCATCCATAGATACATCAGAAACCATTACTAAAATCTTTTCAAATTATAGCATTATGCTTAAGGAGTTCCAACTTGCTTCAATTGTGCTAGTTCTTTGAAAGGAAGTTCAGGGTCTTTCCTCTCAAATATCTCCATCAAAGCATTGGAGAAACTTTTATAAGATAAAATATGATCATGTCCCAAGGTTCTAAGACCATGGAGCCACCAATCATTGGCTTCCCCTTCAAGATGCAAAATGGTCATTTTCAATGCATCTTCTTCAACCATAAGATTTAACTAAAAATACACTCTTAATTTTTGCAACCAATCACTAGCAGACATTTGTGAGGAACCATCTAAGGAAGGAATAGTTAATTTTCCCATGATGTAATTTAATTAATGATTAAGAGGAGGTTCCCTATTACCAATTCCTCACTTAAACTGAAGAGAGGCTATAATGAACTGATTGAAATATAGGAATTTCCTACATTCATGACTTAGTTGATGCCAATCATTTGCTGCTTCCCTCACATCATATGTAATGTAAGGGCCTTATTTGGACTCCAAAAACTTAGGTATTTAAGGTCCATTATAATTATTGAACTCATGGGGTTGGTTATGAGGTCCAGTATTTGAAAAAATTGCTTCCCCATTGGTCTTCTTCTCATTATGAGGTGAACTACTACTACTCCTGGGTGTTGACTTGCCCCCAAGTTGGCTAGCTAAAAATTAGAAAAATTGCATTAAATATTTGTTCATACCTTCAAGAGTTGATTTAATGAAAATTTTAAGGTCCTTGTTATCCTCCTTGTCAGCCATGTCTCCAAATCCTAGTTCTTTTCTAATCTCCTCGTACCTACAATTGATTTATTCACTTTCTTCTCTTCCATTGATAATGTCTCCAGTATTAGTTTATAATGGAGGGATTTCATCATTAGGAAACATGAATATAGGAATACAACAGGTGATATGGTCATGCTATGATACCAATTTAATAACCCAATTCAACAAAGTCAGAGCTTGGGGAAAAACTTTCTTGACTAGTCTTGGCTCTAGGGGATTTGAATGGCACAAGAGGGTCTCGAATTTGGTAGGTAATGATATAGGAAGTATTAGGACCACTCAATGGAATATTTGATAAATTTATGACCAGTTAGAGACATTTGCAACTCGATTTGGGAACATTGGCAAAAATGGTGAAATTACTAGTAATTTATGGTGCAATTCCCCCTAGGGTGTGAGCAGAAATGGATCTCCAAATCATATGTGACCCTCCAAAATTGTCAAATAGAGTATGGGGACTGTTATTAGAATTCATTTAATTTCATTTGGTATGGATAATATTTCTGCAACATAGATGTAAAGCT
The DNA here is from genome assembly GCA_001517045.1 of Pseudotsuga menziesii. Lineage (NCBI taxonomy): Eukaryota > Viridiplantae > Streptophyta > Pinopsida > Pinales > Pinaceae > Pseudotsuga > Pseudotsuga menziesii. The sequence goes on from LPNX010876635.1 coordinate 779,616, forward strand.
TCATATTCGAATGCATAAATTCAGTGATATTTGCTCAAGGGAAATGACATGTAAAATCTCAACTTTGACTCACAAATTGTGTATATAATGGTTTAGAACAGATATTAATGAATATATACCATAAAATAATAGTAATATATCACTAAAAACATATAACAATAGATCCAAGTCGCAACATAGATAATATATACAACTCCATTGAAATGGGAAATCAACACATGGAAACTAGTCACAACAAAGCTTGGAAATGTGGACATTTGCATATATATTTATGCTTATTTCGAATTAAATATAGGATGGGAGACACATTACATAGCCGTAAATCATTTACCCATTCTTTGGAATCAAGTGGACTCAATGGGGTATAACCACCATTCACACAAGTGCGTCATCATAGAGAAATATGGAAACATTGAAGTGGGGATTGAGAGAATGGGAGGAGAGATGTTCACAAATTGTAGAAAATTCCTATATGCAGTAAAAAAACTCCATTAAGCTCCAAATTATAGGTTAGGGTGGCCTCTACCACAACCAACTTGGATGAGAAACTCACTCTCTCGAAATTGGCTCATGGTAAGTGAGCACTCACCGTGCAATGGACAAGCTAGTGCTTTCCAAAATGCCAAAGGAAAATTCTCAAATGTTAAAAAACCATTCTCATTCCTCATGAAATATTTTTATAACCATCATAAGGTCCTCCAAGGTCTAATTCACTCCTATAGTCTTCCTCCAACTCATCCTTGATGTTTAGTAACTTCCATGACACTTGTCCTTCTCATCAACCCTTCATCTTCCTCCCAATTCGAATTGTTGCCGCCAAACCCCAAGTGTGCCCTATTGGAGGCTATTTTTAGTCCTGTAATTTCATATTGTCATAGGTATACAATAAGGTCTGACTTGTAATAGAATCTTCCATCATTGTTGTCATAAAACGCAGGGAATCTCTCTCCAAGTGGCACCTAGTTTCTTCCTAGCCTCTTCCTCTTCTATGGGGAGTTAATTCTCTTAACCCATTCGAATAATTGGGATCATGATCTGTTACTTGACACCTCTTCACCTTCCACTAACATTCCATTACTCACAATTTTAAATTTGGGGTTAATTCATGACATGTGTAAGGAAGAATCTAGCCACCCAAGGTCTCCATGAACCTCCAAATGTCCTTATGAAGCAATGCCACTTTTTTTTCTCCCTATTTATTATTTTTATGACTCAATTTAATGTGTAAATGAAAAATTAAGGTTCTCTTGGGTCTCATAGCTCCCTTAATGCAATATGTAATTCCTCCTCCCCAACCTAGGGAACCAGTAGGTGGGTGAAACATTGTCAACTAGTAGTCTTATTGGGATGGGGACATGACATCATATGAATCATCCTTCTCTCTTTTGAATATTTTGTTTGTTGGTTCATCATCTTTGGTAACATGAGAATGGTGTCTCTTTTTCCTGATGGGACAGTCTCTTGCAAAGTGTCCCTTTTCATCACAAGTATAGAATCGAATGTTGGAAGGATATCTCTTAATCTTCTTTTGTTTCTTGCCATTCTTATTGTTGTGATGATGGTTCTCCTTCTTCTCCTTCTTGTATTTCTTCCTGGTGTGAACCATGAGAGCTTGATCTTCATTTTCTCTCATATTCTCTTCTCTTGTTATGAGTCGAGCTTCTTCTTGCGTGCATTCTTCTTGGAGTCAGCTGAAAGAGATCAACTTCCTTCTTGTATAGATTTTTTGAATGAATTAGGCTCATGATCTAGGGAGACCATTCAAGGTAGTCATCACAATTTTTCCTTCTTTGAAATTCTCTTCAACTGTTTCAAGTTGTTATTTTATTTGAGAAAACCTTATGAAGTAGGACTATATAGTGTATGAGTTCTATATCTTCACATTCTTCAACTAGTTCCTCAAAGTCATCTTCTGATTGATGTTATTTCCTTCAAAAATCTTTGTCAAAGCATCAAATACTTCCTTCGGTGTCTTGAATGATGACACATGGGGGATGAGGTGATCCTTGATTGAAATTGAAATGATTCTCTTGGATTTAACCAAGTTCTTCTTATGAGTAGCCTTAGTCTCATCTCCCTCTAGTTCTGTAACTTCTCCATTGATGTATTGATCCAAATCATTATCTTCACGGATTAGGGAGATTCTGTACTTCCATGATCGAAAGTTATCAACCCCTCTAAGATTGTCCTTAAGCTGAGTATGGCGAGTCATATTTTCAAATGAGAACTTCAAATGGAAATAACAAAGATTTATATCTTACCAATTTGAGGTGTTCGACCTGGATCCAGAGTTGGATGACCTAGGGTTTGTTAGAGAAACCCTATTTTTACAACCTTGGAGTTTGGGAATTCTATTTGGACAAAAAGATGTGCCTCCTTGAGGCAAGTTTCTCAATAGGTTCCCTTTCTGAAAAATGAGGTGACAAGCCTCTGAAACTTGGTTCCCTAGTTTCTCTCGGCACTAGTGACCGGGTCAAAATTGAAACTTCTTCAAATTTGAAACCGATTCCACCAAAATATGCATCCTACTGAGGCGATTTATCCTATCCCTCTTTTCTTGATGATCTGTGGAGAGAAGAGCTTGAACTAGGAAGCCCTAGTTTCCACTGCTGCATAGTGCCTTCTTTCAGAGAGGCTCTGATACCATGTTAATTTTTATTAGATCTTATCAACTTAGTTAGGATATTTATCTGAAAGAATAACAAGTACAATAATATGCATAAGATAGAATAGATACACATGACACAAAGATTTTCACCACAGAAACCATAAAGGTGAAAACCACACAAACTTCCTCAGAATAGTATAGTCCCAAAGACTGTGTCATAAGATGAACAAACCCAATAATAAGAAGTAATCAATAGTTATCTATATCTTCTTCTTCTCTCTCTCTCTCTCTCTGATGCGAACTTGGAGTGTGAGGTGTGTATAAATGAGGGAGGGCACCTCCTTATTTATACCTTTCAAGTGACTGACCAATTACATGATTGGGGCTGACCTATTACCCTAACACGACCAAATTCTCCTAGAGAGACTCCAAAAATACATTACATGATGTTAAACTAGGGACTATTTCCTCGACTTACAACAGAGGTTGTACCTCAAGGTCTATATAAAATAATGACATCCCGAAAGGAGGCAAACACATCTCCGATGGGGGTACAACAACATACAATTATAATATGCATCAGAATATCTTCCAAAGTTACAAATACATCAACAATATGTAGATTTCATAAAGGATGAAAAAGTGAATATTCAAAGGTTCCTCAATAGTCTTCCAGATTCTTATAAAGACAATATTTAGTATGATGGACTAAAGACTCTTAAAGATGCCATTTGGAAAGCAAATCATCTATATGATGAAATAAGAACAAAGCTACATATGATAAGGACTAGAAAGATAAGAAAATAGACAAACAAGATAGATAAATAAAGGATTCTAGCCTCCATCATTAAGAAACAATAAGGAAGTGTCCTTTGGAAATGAATGGTCTGAAGACCTTTGTAGATTTGAACATTATACCTTTGGATTCATATGATGTATTTATTGGCATGGATTGGTTGGATGCACATAATTCCATACTTGATTGTCATAAAAAAACTTATACATGTCTGGATGAAGAAGGAAGTCGAGTGGCAGTGAGAGGTATACCCAAACCCATATCTTTGAGACAGATCACAACTTTGTAGTTGGAGAAGTGTTTTAGGAAAGGATGTCAGTTGTATGTGATTCACATGGAAGAACCAAGAGAAGGAAAAGAACTAGAACTACAATACTACCTAGTGTTATAATAATTTAAGGATGTATTTAAAGAATGGCCGAGAATGCCACTTAAGAGAGAGAGAGATCGATTTCACTATTGATTTGGTGCCAGGTACAATTCCTTCATCTAAAGCATATTACATAATGAGTACTTCAAAATTGAAATAGTTGCAAATGAAATTAGAAGATATTTTGAAGAAAGGTTACATAAGACCTAGTGTGTCACCTTGGGGAGCTCCTGTGTTGTTTGTAAAGAAGAAAGATGGAACTTTAAGACCCTGTGCATATTACATATAACTGAACAAAGAAACAATCATAAACATGTATCCCTTGCCAAGGACTGGTGACTTGTTTGATCAATTGAGAGGAGCCAAAGTATTCTCAAATATAGATATGAGATTTGGATATCACCAATTCAGAATCAAGAAGAAGGCATCAGTAAGACAATATTCATGACAAGGTATGGTCATTATGAGTTTACAATGGTAACTTTTTTATTGACAAATGCACCAACAACATTCATGTGTTTGATGAATGGGATTTTCATAAAGTATTTGGATAAGTTTGTAATTGTGTTCTTAGATGAAATCCTCATCTATTATAAGTTAGAAGAAGAGCATGAATAACATATACTATTGGTGATGCAGGTACTTAGAGAGGATTAGTTGTATGCCAATATCAATAAGTGTTCATTCTAGCAGAGTATAATATAGTACTAGGGACACATCGTATTCAAAGAAGACATCTCAATGGATCCTGAAAATATAATAGCTATTATGGAATGGCCGACACTAAGGATTGTATCAAAAGTGAGAGATTTAATGGGTTTGGAAGGATACTACTGAATATTCATTGAAGGCCTCTCAAAGTTAGCTCATCCTATTACATTCTTGTAGAGGAAGGGTGTGCAGTTCAAATGGAATTATAAGTGTTAAGACAATTTTCAGAGATGCAAGGAAATGCTTACTAGTGCACCTGTTCTAAAGATTACAAATCCTAATGAAAGCTTTGTAGTATGCATCGATGCATGAAAGCAAGGAATTGGTGGAGTGTTGACTCAAAATGGCCATGTAGTCAATTATGAGTCCATAAAGATGAAATAACATGAATAGAACTATGCCACTCATGATATGGAGCTTGTAGCTATTGTTCATGCATTGAAGATGTGGAGGCACTACTTGATGGATCAAAAGTTTGAATTAAGGACTAATGATGATGGTTTGAAGTATTTGTTTGAGAAACCTATTCTTGATGCAAGACAAATAAGGTGGATGGAATTGCTATGTGAATATGACTTTGATATCAAACAAATCAAAGGCAAGGAGAATAAGGTAGTTGATGCACTCAATATGAAGATAAATGTGATGTATGCAACAACTATCAGTATTGGTACATCGTATTTGAAAGATAATATCATGGAAACCAATGCTAGAGATGAACATTACCAACAAGTAAGAGATGGGCTGTAGAAACAGAGACTACCATGTAAGTTTGATTTGTATAGACTGGAAGAGAATGGAATTCTCATGCATAAGGACAGATTTTATGTGCCAAACTCTAGAGATATAAGGCAGATGGTTCTAAAGGAGATGCATAATGTACCTTATGTTGGGAATTTAGGTTAGTTGTGAGGAAGTAGTACTATTGGTTGGGAATGAAGAATGACATTTCCAAATACATAGCTAGATGGATGAAATGCCAGAAGGTTAAAGTGCAGCATCAACATCCAGCTGGTTTGTTGCATCCATTACCAATACCTGAATGGAAATGGGATGTAATGATGATAGATTGCATCACAAAGTTGCCAAAGAAAAGAATACATAATGATGCCATCATGGTGGTGGGGGATAAGTTAGTTAAAGTTGCACACTTTATTCCACTAAATACAACTCATAAGACAACTAACAATGCATACATCTATATGAAATAGGTTGCCATACTGCATGAAATTCCGTAAGCTATAATGTCAGATAGAGATGCAAGTTTACTTCTAAGTTTTGGAAAGGATTGTTTGAAGGATTTTACACAAATATGAACATGAGTACAACATACCATCTTCAAACAGATGGTCAGACATGAAGAGTTAATTAAATGATTGATGATATGTTGAAAATGTATGTGATGGATCAACCATTTAAGTGGGAAGTTTATTTACATTTGGTAGAGTTTGCTTATAATAATGGATATCATGTCTCTCTGAAGATGAGTCCTTTTGAGGCATTATATGGGAGAAAGTGAAATACTAGTATTAGTTGGAATAATCCAACAAACAAAATTAATACTGGACCATAATTACTGAAGGACATGGAAGATCAAATGATTAAGATCAAGCAGAGTTTGAAAGCAACTCAAGACAAACAAAAAAGTTATGCAGATCAAAACAAAACCGACAAATAATTAAAGTTGGAGATCATGTCTTTTTGAAAGTTAGACCCAAGAAGAGCTCCTTGAACTTGGTGAACTATTCCAAGTTAGTTGCTAGATACTATGGACCCTTTGAGATATTAGCTAGGATAAGTCTCATTGCATATTAACATGTATTGCTTACTTGCATTAAAGTGAAAATGTATTTCATGTATCTTTGTTGAAAAAGTATATACTTGATGCTAATTATGTGATTGATTGGAATGTGATTTAGGTGGAACCAGAAGGGGATTTTTCGGTACAACCAATTTCAATATTGGGCAAAAACGTCAAGTAGCTATGGAATCGAGAGATCAAGCAGGTAAAGGTCCAATGGAATCTTTTACAGTCTTGAAGATGCTACTTGGGAGCTAGAAGATGCTATGAGGGAGGCATACCCCCATCTTTTTTGAAATTTTGTGTTGTGGCATGTATGTAATAAATATGCACTGAGGACAATGCATTGTTTTAAGGGGGCGGGGGATGTAATACCCCAGTTGTTAAGCCTTGAACATATGTTATTATTTTTGTTTATTATTGGGAATTAGGTGTCAGGAATATAGATGCTGGACATTATTGTTATTGTTATTATTGTTTAATTAAATTGCTAGCTCAACATGGAAAACTAATGAGAATGGGGGCCATGGATTCCGTTTGTGAGGGGGTTGGGGACTAGGAGTTGTTTCTCTCCTTAACATTACTCGTTGGATCGTATTTTTTATTATTTTGGTTTATGGGGGTACTATTACCCCACCTTTGATGATTGGTGGAACCCTCTTGCTAGTTCACCCTCTTTGGCCATTCCAAGCCTCTTGTGATTCTCCTCACGTGCTAGTGCGCCCTCACTAGCTATTTTTAGCATGCACTCTTTGGAAATTGTATCTCCTATCATTTGTTTCACCTTTTTCAATTATGGGGAATGGAATCTCTAATTGTAACCTCTCTCTCATGAATTGAGTAACCCCTAGTAAATTTGAGTTACATCTCTTGGAATTGGAGTTACTCCATTGGGAATTCAAATGTATAGATGGATTGGAATGTTCTCTTATCTAGGAAATATATGCTCTCAAGTAGGATATGCATTGAATTGTTGAATATTGAAGGCCTTGTAATGAGGTTTGAAGACCATGCAATGGTGATTGAAGATTGATTGTGCAGAACAAAACATGAGTCCTTATCCCATTTATTGTCCCTGTTTAAATATAGAACGTGAATCCCAACAATGGATGGTGATGTCCTAAGGGACTTGTGTAGTGAAGGGAATCACATTGCACCAGATAGTATAGATGGAAGGGAAAGTTTATATGGAGAAAGGTATAGTTATGGTTTATGACAATGTTGAAAGGGTGCAACCATATCTTATGATTCACCTATTTATGATCATTTTTGAGTTGTGATACCTATTCCATTGCATCTGGAGCAACATTTCCATCCAAGATTTTTTTTTGTTTTATTGAAAAAGGTTTTCATATGATTGAGATATAATTGTTTTTGTATGGTAGTGTTCTTGGTGTTGAGGTGAGTGCACCATACCTTTTGGTTTGACAATACCTCTCGTGTGGATCTATAACATCAGTTCAGGGGCGATTGTCATGTTGAAAGATGCATGAGCATGGCATGCCTAAGTTTGGGTGTAACATTATATTGTTAAAGCTAGTTGCTTCCGTTGAGATGAGTATTTTGTTATATCCTTGTGTATTACAATTTTTGATGTGTGTGTGTGTGCGCGGGCGAGCACTCTCATGAGATCTGATCTATTATGTACTTATATGGTTGTAGGTGGAAACCATGGGATCTTATTTTTATTGTTGTTTAGATGGTTGTAAATGGTAGCTTGATATTTGTTTTTTTATTGTTGCTTAGATAATTGTAGATGGTAGCTTTATATCTAAATTTTATTGTTGCTTAGATGGATGTAGATGAAATACTTGATGTTTGATTTTATTGTGGCTTATATGGTTGTAGATGATAGCCTTGATATCTAGTTTTTTTAAAGTTAATATGGTTGTAGGAGGCAATCAATAGATCTAATTTTTAACACTGTTATTATGGTTGATTGTGGCAACATGTAGATATATTTAATCACATTGTTTATTATAGCTTGTAGATATGATTTTTTTAATGGTTATATGGCTGAAATAGATCTGATATTTGCTGATTGATTACATGTTAATAAATTGCTCAGATCTAGGTGCATTTCATTCTTGCATTTACCTTGCATAACATGTGCATTGGGGAATGGTATGCATTTGTTTTTGTGCATTCATTAAAGAGTCTGAAAGTTTTATTTTATTGGATTTTTGGCATGCTGGCCTAGCTTTAAAAAAACCTGATTCTGATGTGCATTACCTTGATTCAACCTTCCCTTTTATTTTCTGGTGACTTTGCCCTTGGTTTTGGAGTCTCGGACATCACAAGGTTAGTCTGATGGGGGGAGACAACCGTTCTATTGGACTAAAAGCAAAAAAAGGGATGTAGAGAATGTGACAACTCATGCAAATAGCTAACTTGGAAAACATCAGGTAATGGGTATATAAATAATAACTTTAATGTTTTTAAATCCTCTAATCATTATGGCAAGGGCCCACTCATTAGTTCTCCCCCCCTCCTCAAAGATTTTGAAGGTTGGTGAAACCAAAATAGAGGTTGCTATTGATATCCCTCTTTCAAATGGTGTCCCAAATGGAAATAGCCCTGCATAGGATTTTCAAACAATTGATTAACACATTTGTCTAACCAAGGAGGATGCTAGATCTCTGGATTTTTCACCGGATAAGTTATTGGGTGGGTTGGATACAAAGGATCCTAATGTAAATTGTGTGGTTTTAAGAGGTCACCGAGTCAACGAGTCTCACTCTTATGTAGGAACTACTAAGGGTGATATCATTTCGGGGATCATATAACCCAAATGTTGACCTAGTTTTATGCATAGATTAAAGGTCTAGAGGATTTATTACAAGCAGGTGGTAAATATATTAAATTCCTTGAGACTGGTCAAGGGATTTTCAATAATCTAGGTGTTAGTAAAAATGAAGGAAAATATGTGTTAATCCAAAAAATAATTCAACTAGACTAGTCCTCGAAGATGACATAAAAGTAAATGGCGTGGTTAATATGGCTGAGTTGACATTGGTTGGGCGGATATTTAGTAAGCATTTTAAAGAGGCCAACGTTTTTGTGTGGATGAGTAGGATGTGGAAGCCCATGTTCGATTAGTAGGATGGGTTGATTGCATTTACTTTCAGATCGAAATTGAGCCTTGATAATGTCTTGTCATTAGTCTGTATGTAGAACCATTCCCCTTCATGTTGAAAAAATGGTCACCATCTCTCGTTTCTCAATCTCAAAGGCTAGAGATTATTCCTCTTTGGATGAAGCTCCCTGATCCAGATGGATATAGGTGTCCACCCACCTATTCCACTAGCTCAAAAACAATTTTCCATTTTGGTAAATATCTAGTAATTTTACCACGGTTTTTTGGGTCCTAAACTTATGGTGCTATATTTAGGCCTTGAATGATGTTTTTGTTGGGTTCACTCTTGCCACTTTGTAATCAATTGTTGTACTCCTTGGATATATATTTCCAATGTGGTCTATCGAGCACCTCAAACATAGATCACATGCAAAAGTTATGACCCCAAGAAGTTGACTTCTCAACTAACCACCTTGGGGTCACAAACTCTATGACGGTTCATCTACTAGGATTAGGTTTTTGGATGTTTAGGGGATTTTTCATGATGCTTATGATAAATAGGAAATTTTGTCCTCTTTTTGCATTCAACTTGTGACAAATGACCGTAGCTGCCACATCTCTTCTCAGAGATATAACTATCACCATTCTAGTTGCTTTTATTTTATAGCCTATTTTGTTTCATTCATTTTATAAGAGAATACGAGTTTATTATATCACTATGTTTCTTGCAATATATTTGTGCTTGCGAAGATATATATGATCCTTCATTTTTTTCACATAAATATGAATCACTACCTATATTTCCTACCGAATACTGGATGGAAGATTCTTTTAAGGAAATTGGAAATACTATAGGGGAATTCTTGGAGGCAGACATTATCTTTTTAAAATAAGAAAAAATGATAGTGGCAAGGATGCTTGTTTAATCAATATTAGAGATAGCTTAAGAGCATAAATTGTTTTTAAAAAAGGCCCCTCTCTTTCTCTAAATCCCTCAATTATTGTGGAGTTCCTTTCAAATGCTTCAGATGTCATAAGATTGGCCATTTAACAAAGGATTGCGGGATTCCCTGCAATAGTATGAAATGGGTCAAAAAAATCTTTTGTAATTAGCCCAACAAAGGATATGGTTCAAGAGGTGACATCCATTTCACACAAGGTGGGGGATGTGAAGTCAGGGTTAATAGTTCCTCCTGATTTAAAAGAGGTGAACACATCAAAGGATCCAACAATGAGAAAGAGTGTCACGATCTCTATGACTTCTTAGGATACTAGCTCAAAGGGGAATGATCAATCACCTAAGACACACGTGGACAAAGGTATGCTTATTTATGAGATAGCCTCCTTAAAGTTTGGTTATTTTAATATCAATAATTTTGAGGATAGATCATTGCTTAATCAGAGGAGAATAGACCTATGTTATCCAATATTGAAGTCCATGCCATATCATTGCAAGTTGAAATGGACCTATCCCTTAGGTCACATAATTTTTTACAAGGATTGAGTGCTGAGTCTGCTCCACTTGAGAACTTGGGGGTTAAGGTTTCTTTGTCCTATGTTCAAAGGGATTGCGATAAGGAGAATCGAAGAGACATCCTCTAGAATGAGAACATATATAATACAAGAATTTGAAAATCCTTGACTTTGCTAGAGGAAGGGGAGGTAAATGGTAGTATTGCCTTGAAACCCATTAAAAAAGGAATAAGGATGGGTTGGGGGAGGTCTTTTGTTTTATCACAGGATCAAGAAAAGACTGCAATCGAATTTAGGTCTGAAAATCAATATTCACTATATAGGGTACTTAGAGAAAATAACCCCATCGAGACTAGTAATCCATGATTGTATTATCCCTAAACTATACAGGGTTAAGAAGCTTTCCTAAAAAGGTTACCTTGAAGAGACTTTTAGAATTTCATAACCCTAGTATTTATTTTTTACATGAGACAATGGGAGAAGGTGAGAAATCGGTTTTGGAAATGGGACCTTTTATTTTTTAACCCGAGTGGGAGTTCACTTGTTTGGATGCCCGTGGTTGGTTTAGATGATTGATTACCAGTTGATGTTCTGATAAAGTTTATATTATTATCTCATTTTCTATGGTTTCAAGTCTAATAATTTTACTCTACTTATAAGGGTTGGGAAAGGAACTGACTTTGTTGAATGTGTATGGGCCTTATGCTAGATGATACTCTTATGGGATAAGCTTATTAGGATGGATACATTGAAACAAAAAGAGATTATATTGAGTGAGAATATTAATTTATCTCTTGTGAGAGCATATATTTGTGGACAAGTGGTGCAATTAGACCCTTGTCCGATTACTTCATGCAAACATTGGAGGACTATGGTATTCATGCTATGGAACCCATAAAACTTCATCCTACCTAGATAAATAAGATGATAAGTGCTAACCGAATCACAATTTAATTAGACAAATTTATTGTTACAGAATATATGCTCAACAATCATATTAGGATTAGGTAGTGGGTAGGTATAGGTGGAGACTCAAACCAATTTCCTATCTTTTTTTAAATGGAAAAGGCTGGGCCTTAAGTGCCCTAGACGCTACAAATATAATCCTACATGGATGGAAAAATGTGATTTTATGAAACTGGTTAAGGATAGTTGGTTATCGTATGATGAATCTGTTAGAAAACAAGACTGCAGAGCAATAACACATATACAGTTAAATCATTAAACAAGATGCAAAACACATTAAACACATTACAAAGAGACACATATATAATGTGGTTCACCCAAACGATGGGCTACGTCCACAAAGAAATTTCCAGTCCTTTTATTACAGTCCAGAAAGATGAAAGGATACAACCTGCAGCAAAACCACTGCACTTCCTCTTCACGCTTTCACAGTCTCTCTTCTAATACAAAATAATACCATACACAGTTGTGTTACAATGCTTTCTTTTATAGGGGAAATACCATGGGAAAATACTACGGTTAACCCAATAGCATGGTTGCGCAAAACTGTTGGCCAACACACATCCCCTTTCATTGTTTAGGTTATGGTCTAAGGATAAATATTAGACCACTAAGGCCATCTTTGGTGCTCTCATCCAAAAGGGGACATTACAGTCGTCCCTTCTCGAGATCACTTTTCCTCAAGCAACCTCATGCCAAGGTACCAAACGAACTTCCCCTTTTCCAACCCAAAAATGTGCATCAAATCCATCAACCAATCCTTTCGCTTACCTAACCATTCTTTGATTTTCCTTAATCTCAATTTCCCTCTACTTAAATCCTAATGCATGTTTGAATGGCTTCATGGATACTAGAAAAGACTAGAAAATAAATTCCAATAGGCTGCTACTCAAAATAAGAAGAAATATGTCCTCCCTTTTCCTTCTTGTATAGAATACATTGCACAACTATATGTTACAGGCTTAATGAACTTTAGACAACCAAACTGCTGCTACATGAATCAATCCCTGTTAAGGTAAAGAGTTATGGTAGAGTTGGTTCGATTTGCAAAGAATGGAGTTCTAAACTCTGTACAATATGAAATACAATATCTTAACACTTGTTTCCAAACAATGGTGCTAATCATACAGTAGAAAATACACAGTGAATAAACAAACTCCGCTTATTTAAAATTCCCAGTTTAAATCTTCAATCCACTATCGATCTCTTATCTTATCCACCGCACGATTAGCACTGCCCAGGATAATAGTATATCTGACCTTTGATGGCTATAATTGTCCTTTAAATGCATAGTACTGTACCAATGCACAGTATTGTACCATATGGAATCATACTGAATGGTACAAAATGGTGATTTTGAAATGATTTTCAGTTCTTTGTGTCTTCGCCATCAAAGCTTATGATTTCTCCTTTGTATAAGATGTTTTCCTTGTAAAACCTTGATCTGAACTCCTTGAAATGGTCCATTAATTTTGAAAATGAAACTAGTAAATTTATCACTGAAGATCTTAGGAAAAATCATGATAAAGTTTCCCCACTAACATGATTAGACCAAAATTGTTTCACTGGTGAAATCAAACTCTGAAGGGTTCCAAAGGCTAGTAAAGAGCTCTTGCTCACCTCAACTCAATGACAAAATCCAATATGAGGAGAAGAGTTTCCTCTTCCATTTTTATAATTTTCAATTTGGCCTTGTTGGGCTATTAGTCACTTTTCTTTAAAAAGTGATTTAAAATGATGTTTTAATTTTAATTTCACTTTATATTATCTAGTGTCAATTTAAAAGTCGACTTGTGGGTCCAAAATGACACTAAATAATATTTTTGTCCCCTTTCATTATGTAGGCTATGGTCTAAGGGGAACTATTATACCACTAAGACTATATTTGTTTCTCTCATCCAAAAGGGGACATTACAGTCCTCCCTTCCAAAGATATTTTTTCCTCAAGCAACCTCATACCAAGGTACTGAACCAATTTCCCCTTTTCTGACCTGTCGATGTGCATCAAATACATCAACCAATCCTTTTCCCTTGCCTAACCAATCCCTCTGCCTAAATCCTGATGTACATTTGAATGCCTCTGTGGATACCTATAAAGATTGGGATTCCTGGTTTGAGCTTCTGTTATGTTCTTTCTGGTAGGTACATGATTTTTGCTTGAAGTTCTTCCTAGAAGAAACTTGTCATTCCACCTTCCTTTGTTGAATGATTTCTGAGTCGGAACGGGGTCATAGATTACTTGTGCTTCTTTCCTATGCAATGATATAGCTCTCATCCCATTAACTGTGGCTATATTGGCATCCTCATTGAGTATTACCCTTAAGACCTCCCTCCTACCATTTTCTGATCCTTATAATTTCATCTCCAAAGTTTAGTAGTTGGTGGAATATTCCCCAATTGTGTAGAGCCATTGAACTCCTAACACCAAGTTTGTGTCTGGCACATCCACAACATAAAAATGATCAACCAAGGTGTAGTTTTCCAATTACACTTTCAACTGTGGTACCATTTGAGTACATATCATGCTATTTTTGTCAACGATGAGCACCGCAAACCCCACAAAGTCCTCATTGGGGATACCCTTTCTCGCAACCCATGATGCATTAATGAAATTGTGGGTTGATCCCCCATCGATCAAAGCAACCATGTGTCATACATGTGCTGTGCCCCTTATTCTGAAAGTAGAAAATGCGGGAACTCCTGATAGTGTAGCAATAGTCCCAAACTACTCTAAATCTATACTGGACAACTCCTCTTGTACCTACTCCATCTCATCCTCATCACTTTTATTTGAACGCACCTCAATAAGATACAACTTCCCCTTTTCCATGCACCTATTACCTGGTACCCATGGCTCATTATAGCTGAAGCATAAATTCCTTCTCCTCAAATCCCTCCTAGTTTCCTCATCCAATTTGTTCTTCCTTGTTCCTTCTTTTTGAGGAGGTGTCTTATCCTTGGTCTCTAGAGGGTTGGTGGTTTTTGCAAGGGCCTTTCTCTTGAGAACTAAATCTTGCAGGTTAGAAGTCCTGCCAATGGCCTCTCGTAAGGTGATTTTCCTGTAATCCTTCACCCAACCATGTAGGGGTTTGGCCAATCCCTTAGTAAATAACATAACCAATAGGGCCTCAGATATATCACTCACCATCACCGCGAGCCTTTGGAATTCTGGTATAAATGTATTTGGAGTCCCTTTCTATTTGAGCTGAGTTAGCTCTCTAAAGTGTATCTCTAGATCCTTCCTGTCAAAATTCTCTATGATCCTATATGTGAAATCCACATATGAAATGATACTACCATGGCCTAAAGGAACCAACCCATGGTACCACCACCCACGGGCTTCCCCATCAAGATGTAGTGTGGCCACTTTTATGGAATATGCTTCCAACATTATATTAAGTTGGAAGTAAGTGTCTAGATTCTGCACCCACGCTCTTGCTGTGCCATGTGATGTACCATCAAAGTTGGGTATTGTCCACTTTTCCACTGTATGTTGAAGCTCAAAATTCTATGTTAATTCCTTGTTAAATACTCTTGGTATATTCCTGCTCTTAATATTTCAAAAGTTGGAAAATGACATGGAAAAATGAAAGTCAACACCCAATGCCCTATACTCCTATAGGTATGCCCCAAAGGGCTCGTCTTATTCATCATGTATAAATTTTCTCGTTTCCTGACTATCTAGGAATGGGGGAAGAGTAGGTCTAGAGCCCCTGCAATATAAGTGGGGGTGGCTTTGTATAGTAGTTCTAGCATGACTTTATCCATTTCCAGAACTCGATCCCCCTTTACCATGACTGCCCCCATTAATTTAGTTGTCCAAATGTTGCTTTACTAGTTTCCCATACACTCCATGATCTCTTTCTATCCCTTTGCTAAATTATTACGAGCACTAGTAAGGATGTTAAAATCTTGTTCCTCCTTATTACTTACAATGTCCTTTCCCTTTGTGTTATCTTGTTGTTGTTCTTCTACCTCTATATTTTGATCTATATTCCTACTTCTATACCTTTATCTTCAGTATGTGATGTTTTGTAGGTCCTCCGTATTCATTTATTTGTTTGTTCCACAGTTGGCCAAGATATTGGATTTGATACCACTGTGATGATCCCCAGTGGATTTGGCCTAAATTTTTCCCACAATCATACCTTAACGAAAGTGTTGAGTGTTTACTTGTCAAGTGTTGAGTTGGCAAGAGTGACCTTTCTGACTATTTGTACAATTATCCCATTGGATGATATGCTTTAGTGTCACTATTGTAGCTTACTGTAGATGCTTTTAGTTGAGTGGTTTTGTCAAACACATTAGTGTAGTACTGCTGAAGATGACTTATGACACTTTGAACTCATTAAATCTGATTTTTAAGAGTTCTCAAGGAGTATTTCATGTAGCAAATTTAAAATAGACCTCATCCATAGAAGAGTGACATGATGTAATGATACTCAACAATAATGTATCTCATATTTAAACATGTAACTAACAACATCAACATATTTTAAAGAGTCAAATCATATATAAGATAAATTAAAGACAAACCAAATACATGCCTAGAAACGATGGATGTAGCTTGCACTCGTTGACTTCCAAAGAATAGAAAAATAGATTCCAATAGATTGTTGCTCACAATAAGAAGAGTTATGTACTCCCTTTTCCTTCTTGCATAAAATACATTACACAATTGTCGGTTACAAGCTTAATGGACTTCAGACAACCAAATTGCTGGTTCGATTTGTAAAGAATGGAGTTTTAAACTTTGTACAAATGTAAGAATCTTCTGAAATATAAAATAAAACGTCTCAACACTTGTTTCCAAACAATGGCGCCATTCATAAAGTAGAAAATACACAGTGAAAAACTAAACTCCACTTCTTTAAAATGCCTAGTTTAAATCTTCAATCTCTTAGATTTTACAATATTATAGCAGTATAACTTTATTGCAAATGAACAATAGGATATCTAGAAGAAAGAAAAAGCATAGAAACAAAGAACACAAGAGTTTATCTTGGGAAACCCAATAGGGAGAAAACCCAACAACCTTTGTATAGAGATGATCAACCCTAAGAACATAATACAAGAAGAGAGAGAGAAAGAAGAAATTATCTCTAATAGAAAACCCCAAAAAACACTACTTTTCCTGCTGGGGCGAACTTCTCCTTCACTAGGGAAACTGTCTTGTTGAGTTGTGTGTTCAAATGAGGCACCCAACCTCTCTATTTATACACTTTACAAAATTGCCTTTTGGCCTTACTGGGCCAACTTGTCTAAGTGATTGGGGCTGACTTTCCTTGGGGGGGAAATAAAAATAATAAAAAATAATTTTATTTTAATTCTAAACTTCCCCAAGGTTTACATTGATTCTTTCAATGGTTTACATGAATAATTACATCAATATGATCTACCGTAGGAGGTACAAAAAATAAAATAAAATTACAATACGAATAACTTACAAAGTTGCACAAAATCCAACACAATCCATTGCCAAACTCTTCTCTTATCCACCATCCAATTAGAATTGCCCAGGATGGTAGTAGATCTGACCTTTGATGGCTATAATTGTCCTTCAAATGCACAGTATGAAATTTGTACATAATCATATTTTTGAAATGATTTTCAATTCTGTATGTGCCAGCCGTCAAAGATTCTGATTGCTCCTTTTTATAAGATGTTTTCCCTATACAACCTTGATCTTAACTCCTCGAAATGGTCCACTAATTTTGAAAATTAAATTCATGTAAATTTCTCACTGAATATCTTAGGAAAAATCTTGATAATTTTCCCCACTAACGTGATTAGACCAAATTGTTTCACTGGTGAAATCAAACTCTCAAGGGTTGCAAACCCTAGCCAAAGAGCTCTTGATCACTTCAACTAGATGCCAAAATCCAATATGAGGAGAAGAATTTCCTCTTCCCTTCTTATAATTTTCAATTTGGCCTTTTTTTTGCTATTAGTCACTTTTCTTTAAAAAGTGATTTAAAATTATGTTTTAATTTTAATTTCACTTTATATTATTTAGTGTCAACTTAAAACTAGACTTATGGGTCCAAAATGACACTAAATAATATTTTTGTCCCATTTCATTGTCTAGGCTATGGTCTAAGGGGAACTATTAGACCACTAAGTCCATCTTTGGTGCTCTCATTCAGAAGGGGGCATTACACACACCAATAACCTTAGCCAATCTCTTTAGTTACTTTACGATTGCGATTCTTGAAATAATGGTACCATATTGGTTGATCAAGATTAATAAAGATGATATATACTCTAACATTGAAGCGGGTTGGTTGGATAAGAGGAAAAGAAAATCAATTAAGCAAAAATTAGCAACATTATATCCCAAAAAATAAACTAAAATAGATCTTGTGTCAATACAATAATACAAACCTTTCCTTGACTTATGGAAGGACTAATAATTTGAGAAAGGAATGCACGTTAAGAATATAAGGACTTGGAACTAACCCTTGGAGTTCCACCAGGAAGGTGGATCCAATAGATGGCATAGAAAAATGTTTTGAGAAAGGAATGTACATTTAGAATATACGGATTTGGAACCGTCCCTTGGAGTTCCACTAGGAAGGGTGGATCCAACATATTCCATAGATGAGATCTTTACATCTGTGTCATACCTACAAAGCGATATAGTATGAAGCATTAAATTGAAGTATTTACTTGGTAGATGATAGCAAAATACAAAAGAAAGAGGGACAATAAGGTTCAAGTCGGTTACGAATGCTTTATCAACAACAAAGCTTTTGAGTAACCGAGAGATTTGGATTTATCATTAGAGTGCTCCTACTTGTAATAGATAATTTTTTTGTTTTTTACAAAATACAATGAAAACCATTGTATTAATAAGCTATATTAGCATCTTAAATATATCACAAGTACTATTGCTGCAAAAAACTTACAAGTTAAGGCCTGGAAAACCCGAGTAACCACTAATCCTGGCCGCCCCTTTGCTATTTTAGATCCATTATCAACATTTTCAAACAACTCTTGTGAATTTTTTTTTCTAGATCATTCCAAAGACTCACTACCACTTTCTCCTTGCAGAAGTTGGATTCAAATAATCCACCCAAAAAACCTAAGTTCCTTAGTAGAAGACTTTACTACAACACCAACATCAGGTTATTTTTTTTAGAAATGTGAGCCTAGCTATTTACAACTATAATTTGAGAAGAAAATAACACAAAACCAATAACAAATGCCTTAGTAGTCACATGCAACATTCATTACTTTCCTTCACCATTTCTCTGATTCTCTCTTCAAAACCACATGATTAACAAACCCTTATATTTAAATTCTTGCAATTCTCATGAAGGATAACCCATGGAGAAAATAACAGTAAACCTCACTTTTCATCTGCATTCGAAATGTCACGGTTGGGGATCTCTTCATTGTTGTTTTTTCTCCTGATGCTTAGATTTGGTGACACACTCTGAACAACTCCAATGACATCTGCAGAAAAATACACTAGAAAATTCAAACATGTGATGGAAAATAAGTATCCAAAGTGACTCTTCAATTTTGTTATCTATAAATTAACAACCATTTATTTGGAATGCCTCTTTGACAATAATAAAGAAGCTTATGTTTCTTTAGATGTCCTTGGAAGGGAATATAAATTTAGAAGAGTATGACTTATCAATTATGTGGTTAATTTTCACATGAGGCCACATGCCAACCTTCTATTTGATGTATTAGGGGATTTATTCCTACATATGGGTACTTAACCCACTAGTGTTTTGAAAGTATGTCATTATTTTGGTTTGCGTACCTATTCAACCTCTTGGGGATAGCATCCCAACCCCAAAGGAGGCGTATAAATATAACACACTCCTTATTTGAAAGATATTCATTTCAAATCATTGATTGATACAGGCCTAAGGGAAATCTTAATTTAGCACATTTCTCTTGTCCAGGTGTTTAGGTATTGCATCAATCTCTCTTGGTTGTCTCATTACTCTCTCAAGCACATGCATACATATTTATCACATTATGGTATGGGTTAAAGTGTTGTTACATTTCTTGTGTTTTTTTTTCTAGACTGGATTATGGTTTGTTAGGTATTTCACCACAGATCCACTATCTAATTATGATCTTAACATCTAAAACTAGTTAAAATTATTAACACATCTAAAAATCAGAGCTTAAATGGAAAATATTAAACTAACATAAAAGGAATAATCTTATTTTAGCTTTCATGAAATCTAGGCTTGAGCCAAGGTTGGAAGAAAGAAAAGTAGAGTCGAAGTCAAATACACCTCTCTTGGTGCCCATATAAGTTCCATCCTTTGAAGGTTGGTTACTTGCCAAGTACGGAGCATCTACTCTATTATATTGGGAGGTAAATGTTCTGAGCCTAAAGACATGCACTATTCCTTTGCCACTTGAAAGTGAAAGTGAAAGGGTAGCACTAGGATAAAATGCTAAACTATATATTTGTTCTATGGAGTCTCAACTAGAAAAACATGAGAATCTCTAGATAAATCCTACTATTTTGAATTAAACTACAAAATAAAGTAAAACTAAGTGGTCTAGTTTCAACATAAACAAATGCATCCATATATTAATAAATGTTTCCTTACGTAAATACCAAGTGACTAGGTGAGGGAGAAGCTAGGTTCCCATGAAAGGACAAATTGCAAAACTAATTCTTTTACATAGATTTAGACCAGACAAAAGCAAGCACAAATAGAGGCATACAATAAGCCTCATGTTTGAAATAAAGATAAATTAATGTAAAATATCTCACGTGTTTAATCTTTCTCAACCATGTTACTTGTTATATTTTAAAGAGATCATATAGAATACTATCTTGCTGATTTAGTTGATATTCTTCTTCCTTGGCAAAGCCAAAGCTGAAATTTGTGCTATAGGATCCAACGTCTATATCTATTAGCTACTCATGAAAATTTTGACATTGTCAGCCAATACGAGTTTGGACTGCAATCTAGTAGTTGATGTTCAAAAGATGCACATTTCTTTTGGTAGGTTGCATATATATATGCTTATTTTATTTATTTACTAAAATTCGAAGGATGATTTGTGATTCAATTCCAACATGCTTATTACTAGTCCAAGAGAAACTTTGACTATGCATACCAGAGATTGTTTCTCTTGGACTGGTAAGTTGCACATTTATTTTGGGTAGATATTATGACTACACATTACCATTCCAAGAGAAGATATTATGACTATGCATACTAGAGACAAGTCCTCTAGTTCCCATGAATAGTCTCTAGCATAGTAATAATATATTCCTTGGATCCTATTGATCATTGATATACTTTTAACACCTTCCATAATTTTTTCCATCAGTTGATTTACATGAACTAAATCAACCTCTTCCAATATAAAATGAGCCATCAAATGACTTGGTTTGGCTATTTTCTATAAAACAACCAACTTGGTGTGCCCCTGTTCTAATATACTAGCTATCCTACTCAGGGATTAAAAAAAACACACCTGAGGATTCCATGTAAAAACAAAGGTAATATAATGATCATATCATGTAATGGATTAATAAGTTCCAACTTTGATTAATATGAAATGTGGAGAACACAAACAAACCCTAATATTTAAAGCTACAAGGAGACCATAATAATGTGGATGATTGTCACATACCCCAAATTGCAAAAAAACATTTTATGTTTTAGGAGACATTATGTTTTAATTTTATTATACAGTCTGTAATTATTGACCAAGTGGGGTCAAGGATAATTGTATTTAATTGCTGAATATTTTATTAATTAATAAATAAAAGATGAGACAACAGCTTAAGGAGGCTGTTAAATGAGTGTCTACTGGCCACTTGGTGGAATAGACCGGGTTGAGAGCAGATTGACACTTGGAAGCATCCTCAAAACACTTCTAGCTATTGCAGGAGGAAAATTCCCTATTTTTGTGGTCATGTTCCCCAAGAAAGTGGAACAAGAGCAAGTGGCTCATTAAGTGAAAAATTGACCCAAAAGATCTAGGCATCCTGATAAAACTATCCATCGAATTCAGTTGAGGCTGCTCATTCTTTACTTGTGAAATTTCTGAGTGAAATTGGTGCACAAGAAGTTCGATGGAGGGGACAGGTAGAAGTGTTTGAGTGGAAAGTGCTGATTTACTAAACTAGTCCAGCTATTTTGGGATGAGTTCTTACTGCTATAGGCAACAGTATTATTGCTGATTACTCTGTGGAGTTGCAGGGGTTTCTAAACCTATTCTCTCACCCAATGCTTTCAACCAGGTGGACCAGTAGACATGCTTGGGGGTCCTAAGATTTGTAGCTTAGCTGTCTTCAGGAGTTGGTTGGGAGGAATGGGCTCCTTAGGTTGTTGTCTCCTTTGCTATATTACCAGGTTCTAAATATTATTTTAATTTCCTCTATGCAAGCATAGGAACTGGAATGTATGAATTTAGAAGTTAATATATTTATATGGCTACTTCATTGGTTTACTAAAATTAGTTAGTGAAATATTTTACTCTTCAAAGATAGATAAATTCTGGTTAAATATGTATTAGAATAAATGATTTAGGTTTCGTTTAAATTTACTGATGATTGAATTATCTAACTGTATTTTTCCACACCTTCGAGAAGGTAGTACTCTAGTACAATAGGTGAAATTAAGTTTGATGATCAAATCAAATCAAAATGTGCAGGAATATGACTATTTACTTTTAATCTTTAGAGATTTATTTAGAAGAAATATTTCTCTATTTCAGAAGTTTCCTTCGTTAAATACATCTGTTTAAAACATAAACTTAGCCTACCATAAAAGAAGATCTCTTAAAAACTAGTACATAGTTTGTGTAACTGTGTTCTTTTTAACACAGTAATAACCACTATCTTTAAGCTTAACCTATTATAAATAAATATAATTATTAACTATTACAGAAACTTAAAAATAACGTAAATAGGAACAACTTCGTTTATTTAAATAGTAAATGAAATTATAGTAATAACTTAGGTTTGCAGATAACAAATAAGTAATTTCAATAGTGTAAGTAAAACATCAGATATCAAATATATCAAAGTAAAAACAACAACAACGTAGAGTTGTATTTTAAAATAAAAATGCAAACCATAATTAAGGAAAACTGTCAACCAAGTCTTTCCTCTTTCTAGAATAGGGTAATTACAATTTTATCCATATCCTAAATAATAAAAATCTCCATTATATAATTATAATATCTATATTATAACTGCCCTATATTAAACAAATTTTACACAGAAACAATGTTTAGACTGTTTATCATTTATACACTAAAATAAAATAAACAAAGATAAATTAAAATTTCCAAATCAAATTTACACAGTCGTGCTCAAGTTGTAGTGACAAGCCCCTTTCCTTTTATTATTTCTTAAATAAATATTTATACTGAAAAGAAAACCTAGAAACCAGTTTCCACTTTAAAATTTCACATAATAACCACATATTAACAAAAATAAAAATTATGGACTTTTACAAACAACGAAATCCTTGCATTATCTTCTATCAAATCATTCACCAGATATAGGTAAATAACCACATGGTTCTTCAAAACTTCATTAATCTAAGCATAAACAAACTGAAATATCCAACGCAGGAAAAACCACGATGTCCAAGTTTAGCAAAGACTCCTTTCTACACAGGCCAGCGCACCATATTACTGTCAACCATTACAAATTAAAAACAAGGTGTTTACAAAACTACAAAACCCTAATAAAACTTAAAACAATCGAACAGAACAGTCTACGACCACACGGCCTTTACAACCAAAGCATTGCTCAAACGTAGCTACGGCAAGGGAGCTCAAGTCTCAGCGAGATTTTATCTTTCAAAACCCCACACATTCACCACAGAAAGAACCTCAGGAATGAAACTGAGGCTTACCTAGTTGTTTAAGAAGCGTGGAACCTTTTTCTTGAAGTCTTCCAGCTCACAGTAGTGAGATTTCACCTGTAGAGAAGTATGCACAAGAAAGTTGAGAAATGTTAAGTTCTTTGTTCAAAAGAAAACCTTCTTACAGTAGTGAATTTTTTATGGTTTTTGCAGAAAGGATTTAAATGAATTTACCTGGAGATTTTATCCTCGATCGCGCAGTAATTTTGTTTTTCACAGCAACCCTGGCCAAGGAAAAATTCATACCCTAGTAGCTGGGCAGGAGATACACACTCTAGAAACCTCGACGAGAATGAGAAAGCCAGAGTAAAAGTGACGACAAAACCAAATCTCCTTACTGTTAACAAAATCCACAAGGTAAGCCGTGAGTTTTAGAACCAGAAACCACATTGTTTTCAATTAGAGGAATCGGCTTAGCTGATAAATGGGTTAACGTCACTCACAGAGCTAAAACATTTGGCATAGAAGGCCTTTACTCGCAGAGCCAAGCGATAGCATCAAAGGCCCATGAGGCCATGAGCCTGGCGGCGATGCTCATAGCAGCAAAAGGTTTGGTAAACAATGCAATAATTTATGGTTTGAACGATTATGTAGTAGGGTTTTCCAACACTTAAACCCTATCTACTAACCGGTAGCCATGTGGATTCCACTAAGAAGCAAGTCGCATGGGTTTTGATTGGATTTTCTTCTATAGTTCTAAACGACATCAATTAACATGTTATACAAACTTTTGTTAAATATTGATACTACACTTATAGCCATATAATGTATACTTTTGCACTTTCACACAGTAAATACCTAGGCAGTTAGTAAAACTATACTCTGCATAAAATTGTTAGTTTCATATATATAAATGTCATTTCTTTTATACCTTATGACAATGCCTAGACTTATGTAATACTTGCTTATGTAACATTTGAATATATGTTGATACAAGTGCATATAAATTACCTTGGTAACAAGTAATAATGTATTGCAAGATTTAGTTTGCAAAATTTATTATTCTATAGAGTTGCATGTAGGATTAGGATTTAATATAACAAAAATGATAAGTATAGGATGTACAAGTTATATTCAAAGTTAGGTGGAAAACATCTACTTCTATTTTGCTTGGATTTCTAAGTACTTATGCTTATAAATAAATAAATAAAAATAAAATATGCAGGCAAACATTATGTGCTTAAACCAAGAATAAGAAGGTTAACAACTTAGATCACAAACGTTGTGTAACAACTTAACAATTTCAAGATTAGGAAAGGAAACAGGTTTGAAAATACCTTCTTTTTCTCAAAGCTGTAAACTAAACAAATATTCTAACATTTTACTTTTGCAATTTGAGATAATTATTCTCAATCCTAAAACTGGATAGAAAACGTCTTACCTGTCAAAAGACCTGTACAAGAATCATCATTTCACTGCATTAGCTTCAAGAGCTAAGTAAGCCTTGTGCATGGACTAAAGTTCCTTCATTTAAGTAGGAGACAAATTTTAGTACATAGTAAACAAACAGTTGTTTTCAATTCATACTACTTCAGATCATTACTTACTAAATCAATCTTTCAACACTTAATTTTGAATGCAGATAATGAAGAATGCAATTATAGAAATTAATAAAGGAATTTGTTTTAACTTCTAGAATTGACCCTTTAGGATGTTAACTGTTAGCAGTTAAGTTACTCTTTTTATCGATGATTTCAAACATTAATTGTCGCAAGAAAAATTTTAATTTTTTTATGAAATTTGGGGTATTACATATGGTATCAGAGCACACGTTCAGAAACTAGGCCTGAATGCGGCTCAACTTGCGTAGACAAATAGTAAATAAAATGTATACATAATGATTATTATTTTTCTTTTGAAATGTTATTACCAGATTTTTTTTTTTTGGAGCTAGAACTGCAGGTATGGAAAGACTCGAGGAATATACAGATGAAGGGTCCCCATTAAATGAACAAAGTAATTCTAGAAGAGAATAGGTTAAGGAAGAAAAAACTAACAATTTTTTAGAATTATTACAAACTGTTAAAGAATTAAGAACTAAAATGGAAACAGTAAAAAAATATAACGAAATAATTCTAAGAGCTCAAGAGGAGCTGAACCAGATACTAATGGACAAATTTCATAGTGAAGGGAAGGATAAACAGATAGGATCTGAAAATATGTCCTACCAACATAAAAGTAAAAAGTCCAAACATTCTAAAATTGAAAGTAGTCCATCCTCTGAAATTTATGGTGATTCACACAGGAAGAATCGCCAGTACTCAAGCGATAGTAGTGAGGATAATTACCAATCTAGAAAAGAAAATTTAAGCCTTATGAGGAAATTTTGGGAGAGTTTAAGAATATAGAACCACCAACTTTCAACGGTGAAACTGAGAAAGGGGAGGAAGCCGAAGCATGGCTGTCTGGAATGAAGAAGTATTTCCAAATCTATAATTACTCCAACCAGCTAAAAGCAAGAATGACCATTTACAACTTAACTGGAAAGGAAGATATCTGGTGGAAGTATTTAAAATGAGTAAAAGGTATTAAGGAAAAGAACATTAACTGGAGTACCTTTAAAAAATACTTTAAAAATAAGTTTCTGTCAAAATAGTATTATGAAGAGCGAGCTAAAGAATTCTATGAACTGAAGTTGAGAACTATGAACATGAAGGAATTAAACAGTAAATTTTTGAGTTTACTACGTTACGTGCCTTACATTGTGGATGAGAAGCCTAAGGTGCAACGTTTTCTAAGTTGTTTACCTTTTCACATTAAAGATAGAATTGAATACGATAATCCTAAAAACCTTGAGGAGGCTATGCGAAAGACAAATTTTTCTATGAGTAGAACTGAAAAAGGGAAAGCATGCCAAACTGGAAGGCTAAGAGGTCTAATAATTTTAAACATAAGAATAAGGGTTTCACACCTAACTGCAATTTTAGGAATAATAACACACGTAGTTTTCCTAATAATAATTTCCAAGGAAATAAAGGTAACTCACAGTCAAACCCTAATGGCCCTAGAAATAAAGAACCTGCTAATAATCACAGCAACTACGTTAAGAATAATGAACATAAAGAACCAATAAAGTGTTGGGATTGTAATGGACCTTATTATGCATCAGTATGCCCTAATAGAAAGAAGACTATCAACAACATTCATACAGTACAGGAGGAAATGACTGTTGGTGACTTAGAAAGGGGGATGCCTAGGATCAACACGGCGCTGGAAAACATGCAGGTTGATTGTCAAACTTCCATGGTGAAAGTAGAAGGTAAGCTGAATCAAACACCCATTTCTATCTTAATTGACCTAGGGGCTAGCCTGATTTATGTTTCTCCTAATTTAGTAGAAAAATGCAATTTATCAGTAGAAAAGTTTGCAAAGTCATGCCTAGTTCAACTAGCTACAAGGGCAAAAAGAAAAGTGATTAATTTTGTAAAAGACTGCCCTATATTTATGAATCAGTTTGAAACTTATGTGAAGCTAAATGTACTTCCATTAGGCTCTTATGACGTGTTAATTGGTATGGACTGGTTAGAACAAGATAAAGTAGTTTTGAACCATTTCGATAAAGCTTTTACTTGCGTAAATAATGAAGGAGAAACAATAACCGTAACATGAATCCCTAAGAAAACAACTATCAGACAAATCTCTGCCTTGCAATTAAAGAGAGCTATTCAGAAGGGTTGTAAAGAATTTGTTGTAACTATAACTGATGAAGAACAGATTAATAATGAAGATAAACTAAAACTGGAAGATATTCCAATCCTGAGGGGGTATTCAGATGTATTTTTGAAAGAAATTTCGGGACTGCCTCCAAAAAGGGAATTAGATTTCACTATTGAGTTGGTACTTGGTACAGTGCCCAGCTCAAAATCCCCTTATCAGATGAATATACTGGAACTAAATGAATTAAAATCACAGTTAACGGAACTTATTGATAAGAAGTATATAAGACCAAGCATGTCTCCTTGGGGAGCACCTACCATTTTCATTAAAAAGAAGGAAGGTACTCTACGCTTATGCATTGACTACCGTCAACTTAATAAAATGACCATTAAAAATAGATACCCGTTGCCCCGCATAGATTATCTATTCGATCAGCTGTGCGGAGAAACTGTATTCTCAAAGATTGATTTACGATCTAGTTACCATCAAGTTCGGATCAAAGATGAAGACATTTTTAAAACAAATTTTAGGACCAGATATGGTCAGAATGAGTTTGTTGTCATGCCATTTGGGCTCACTAATGCCCCGACTGTCTTCATGTGTTTAATGAATAATGTAATGCATAAGTATCTCGATAAATTCGTAGTGGTTTTCATTGATGACATTCTAATTTATTCTAAGTCTAAAGAAGAACACGAGAAGCATTTAAAAATTGTCTTACAAGTGTTGAGGGAACATCAGTTTTATGCTAAATTTAGTAAGTGCAACTTCTTTAAAGATAAAATACAATACTTGGGCCATGTAATAACTAAAGAGGGGATCTCGGTTGATCCTGAAAAGATAAAAGCAATTGAAAAATGGTCAGACCCAAATAATGTGACTGACGTGCGATCATTCATGGGGATTACCGGTTACTATCGAAGATTCATTGAGGGGTTCTCAAGAATCGCAAATTCCATAACTTCTTTACAGAAGAAAGGAAAGAAATTCGAGTGGAATCAAAAGTGTGAAGAAAGTTTTAAGAAATTAAAACATTATTAACTACTGCACCAATCTTAAGAATTGCTGATCCTAATCAGGACTTTGTCGTATGCACTGACACATGCAACGATGGTCTAGGTGGGGTCTTAACTCAAGAAGGACATGTAATTGCATTTGAGTCTAGGAAGCTTAAAATTCATGAGAAAAACTACGCTACCTACGATTTAGAGTTGGCTTCTGTCATACATGCTTTGAAGATGTGGTGCCATCACTTAATCAAAAGAAAATTTATGTTAATGATAGATAATAAGTGTTTAAAATATTTGTTGGATCAACCAAATTTAAACGCAAGGAAAGCTAGGTGGCTAGCTTTCCTTAGCGAGTATGATTTCGAAATCCAACATATTAAGGGAAAATAAAATAAATTCGCTGATGCTCTAAGTAGAAATGCAAGACTGAATTTTGTGGCAGCAATCAACACATAAAACATATTAATAAGATCAACTAGAGGAAGGAGTAAAATTGGATGAAAATTATCAGAAATTACAATATAAAGTGACAGAAAATTTAACTACAAGTTTAAGTACAGGGTATAGTCTAAATGAAAAAGGATTTCTACTTTATAAAAATAGGTTGTATATACCTAATGTACCTAAAATTAAGCTGCTGATTTTAAATGAAATACATAAGACTCCTTACTCAGGACATCCTGGTTATCAAAAGACTATAACCATGTTACAGAAAGATTATTTTTTGCCAAATATGAAGAATGAACTGGCATAATACATTGCCAAGTTCTTTGAATGTCAATAGGTTAAGACTGAACACCAACATCCAATCGGTTTATTACAGCCATTACCCATCCCTAGTTGGAAATGGGAAATAATTAGTCTTGATTTTATTACAAGTCTACCTAGAAATCAGAATCAGAATGATTCGATAATGGTAGTCATCGATAAACTCAGTAAAGCAGATCATTTTATACCAGTAAAGACCACCTACAAGACTGCAATATTGCTGATATATTCATGAAACAAATATTTCATTTACATGAGATACCGAAAGTTATAATTTATGACAGAGACCCTAAGTTTACGGGCAATTTCTGGAAGTATTTATTTAAAGGCTTGAATACTACTATAAATTTCAGTACATCTTTTCACCCCCAGACAGATGGACAGATTGAAAGGGTGAATCCAATATTGGATGATATGCTAAGGATGTATGCTAGAGAACAACCAGGTAAATGGGAGGATTACTTACACTTGGTAGAGTTTGCTTATAATAGTCACTACCAAGCTTCAATAAGATACAACCCATTTGAAATTCTGTATGGCAGAAAGTGCAAGACCCCCATCTCATGGAGTAACCCAGTTGACAGGTTAGTACTAGGACCTGAACTATTAAAGGAGATGGAGTTAATTGTAAAACATGTGCAAGGTAACTTAAAGGTTGCATAAGACAAACAAAAAAGTCAAGCAGATCTTAAACGAACTCAGAAAGAGTTCCAGGTGGGTGAACATGTTTTTATAAAGGTAAGGCCTAAAAAGAGTTCTTTGAAGTTAGGAAGTTGTGCTAAGTTGACACCCCGATATTGTGGGCCTTTTGAAATACTATCGAGAATGGGATAGGTGGCATATCAACTGGCTTTACCGCCAAATTTAAAGGTTCATAATGTTTCTCATATCTCTGTTTTAAAAAGATATGTACATGATGCTACTCATGTTATAAAATGGAATGATGTGTAGGTGGAACCCGAAGGAGATTTTCTGGTGGAACCAGATTGTATCCTCGACAGGAGGGAGATATTGCTTCAGAATCACACCATTGGACAGGTGAAGGTGCAATGGAAGCACCTTATTCCATAAGAAGCCACTTGAGAATTGGAGATTCATATGCGAGCAACATATCCAATTCTGTTCCAGAGAAACTTTAAGGATGATGAATAAAATAACATCGAGGATGATGTTATATTTAAGGGGATGTGTATGTCACATACCCCAAATTGCAAAAAAACATTTTATGTTTTAGGAGACATTATGTTTTAATTTTCTTATAAAGTTTGTAATTATTGACCAAGTGGGGTCAAGGATAATTGTATTTAATTGCAGAATATTTTATTAATTAATAAATAAAAGATGAGATAACAACTTAATGAGGCTATTAAATGAGTATCTACTGGCCACTTGGTGGAATAGAATAGGTTGAGAGCAGATTGACACTTGGCACCATCCTTAAACCACTTCTAGATGTTGCAGGATGCAACTTCCCTATTTTTGTGGTCATGTTATCCAAGAAAGTGGAACAAGAGCAAGTGGTTCATTAAGTGAAAAACTGACCCAAAAGACCTAGGCATGCTGATAAAACTACCCATCGAATTAAAATGAGGCTACTGATTCTTTACTTGTGAAATTTCTGAGTGAAATTGGTGCACAAGAAGTTCGATGGAGGGGACAGGTAGAAGTGTTTGAGTGGAAAGTGCTGATTTACTGAACTAGTGCAGTTGTTTTGGGTTGAGTTCTGACTGCTACAAGCAGAAGTATTACTGCTGATTACTCTGTGGAGTTGTAGGGGTTTCTAAACCTATTCTCTCACCCAGTGCTTTCAACCAAGTGGACCAGTAGACAGGCTCGGGGGTCCTAAGATTTGCAGCTCAGCTATCTTTAGGAGTTGGTTGGGAGGAATGGGATCCTTAGGTTGTTCTCTCCTCTACTATATTACCAGGTTCTAAATATTATTTTAATTTCCTCTATACAAGCATAGGAACTGGAATGTATGAATTTAGGAGTTAATAAATTTATTTGACTACTTCATAGGTTTAGTAAAATTAGTTAGTGAAGTCTTTTACTATTCAAAGATAGATAGATTCTGGTTAAACAAAGATAAATTAAAATTTCCAAATCAAATTTCCACAGTCGTGCTCGGGTTGTAGTAAAAAACCCCTTTCCTTTTATTATTTCTTAAATAAATCTTTATACTAAAAAGAAAACCCATAAACTAGTTTCCACTTTAAAATTCCACATAATAACCACATCTTAACAAAAATCAAAATTATGGACTTTTACAAACAACGAAATCCTTGCATTATGTTCTATCAAATCATTCACCAAATACAGGTAAATAATCACAAGGTTCTTCAAAACTTCATTAATCTAAGCTTAAAGAAACTGAAATATCCAACAAAGGAAAAAGCATGATGTCCAAGTCTAGAAAAGACTCCTTTCTACACAGGCTGATGCACCATATTACTGTCAATCGTTACAAATTAAAAACAAGGTGTTTACAAAACTGCAAAACCCTAATAAAACTTAAAACAATCAAACATAACAGTCTACGGCCACACGACATTTACAACCAAAGCATTTCTCAAACGCAGCTATGACAAGGGAGCTCAAGTCTCGGAAAGACTTTATCTTTCCAAACCCCACACATTCACCACAGAAAGAACCTTATGCATGGAACCGAGGATTACCCGGTTGCTTAAGAAGCGTGGAACCTTTTTCCTGAAGTCTTCTAGCTCACAGTAGTGATATTTAACCTGTAGAGAAGTCTGCACAAGAAAGTTGAGAAATGTTAAGTTCTTTGTTCAAAAGAAAACATTCTTACAATAGTGAATTTTTTTATGGTTTTTGCAGAAAGGATTTAAATGAATTTACCTGGAGATTTTATCCTCGGTCGTATAGTAATTTTGTTTTGCACAACAACCCTGGCCAAGGAAAACTTCATACCCTAGCAGCTGGGAAGGAGATACACACTCTAGAAACCTTGATGAGAATGAGAAAGCCACAGTAAAAGCCACGGTGAAACCAAATCCCCCTACTGTCAATGAAATCCACAAGGTAAGCCGTGGGTTTTAGAACTAGAAACCACACTATTTTCAATTAGAGGAATCCGCTTGGATGATAAATGGGTTAAAGTCACTCACAGTGCTAAAAAATTTGGCATATAAGGCCATCACTCACAGAGCCAAGCAATAGCATCTAAGGCCCATGAGGCCATGAGCCTAGTGGCGATGCTCACAACAACGAAAGGTTTGGCAAACAATGCGAGAATTTAGGGTTTGAATGATTATGTAGTAGGGTTTTCCAACACTTAAACCCTATCCACTAATCGGTAGCCACGTGGATTCCACTAAGAAGCAAGTCGCATGGGTTTTGATTGGAGTTTATTCTATAGTCATGAACGACATCAATTAACCTATTATACAAACTTTTGTTAAATATTAATACTACACTTATAGCCATATAATGTATACTTTTGCACTTTCACATCGTAAACACCTAGGCAGTTACTAAAACTATACTCTGCATAAAATCGTTAGTTTCATATATATAAATGCCATTTCTTTTATACCTTATGACAACGCATAGACTTATGTAATACTTGCTTATGTAACATTTGAATATATGTTGATACAAGTGCATATAAATTACCTTGGTAACAAGTAATAATGTATTGCAAGATTTAGTTTGCAAAATTTATCATTCTATAGAGTTGCATGTAGGATTAGGATTTAATATAACAACAAAAGGATAAGTATAGGATGTACAAGTTATATTCAAAGTTAGGTGGAAAACATCTACTTCTATTTTGCTTGGATTTCTAAGTACTTATGCTTATAAATAAATAATTAAAAATAAAATATACAGGCAAACATTATGTCCTTAAACCAAGGATAAGAAGGTTAACAACTTAGACCTCAAACGTTGTGTAACAACTTAACAATTTCAAGATTAGGAAAGGAAACAGGTTTGACAATACCTTCTTTTTCTCAAAGCTGTATACTAAACAAATATTCTAGCATTTTACTTTTGCAAGTTGAGATAATTATTCTCGATCCTGAAACTGGAATACAAAATGTCTTACCTCTAAAAATACCTGTACAAGAATCATCATTTCATTACATTAGCTTCAAGAGCTAAGTAAGCCTCGGGTATGAACTGAAGTTCCTTCATTTAAGTAGGAGACAAAATTTAGTACATAGTAAACAAACAGTTGTTTTCAACTCATACTACTTCAGATCATTACATACTAAAGTAATCTTTCAACACTTAATTTTGAATGGAGATAGTGAAGAACGCAATTATAGAAATTAATAAAGGAATTTGTTTTAACTTCTAGAATTAACCCTTTAGGATGTTAACTGTTAGCAGTTAAGTTACTCTTTTTATCGATGATTTTAAACATGAATTGTCGCAAGAAAAAATTTAATTTTTTATGAAATTTGGGGTATTACAATGATAGTGCACTTTGGACCAAGGGTGGATTAAGGATCAAGCCCAATGATAAGTATATGAATGTTCCTCTCTTGACAATGATTTGAATTTCAATGATAGTGATGGAAGTTAAAATGGAAAATATTATCCCTTTCTAGTATCCTGGTTCAAGAAACCAAGTGATCATGCAGGTGATTAGACAAAATGATCATGGCAAGATGATTGGCTATAGTGCAGCCTCCAACCATTAGTTATTCGAAGCAACATGCATAAATAATCCTTACTTCAAGATTATACCCTTCCTTTATAAGGTGTGTTGGGTAGACAACAAATGCTTTAATTACAGGCTTTGTTCTTGCATATTTCTCAAATACCACACTATACAAACTGCTCCAAAATTGCACCCTCCTCCAAGGTTGAAACAATGCTGACACTAGGGATTCACTAGGGATGAGTGTTATGTTGTGGTTACTTCCAAAAATGACTTAGAATAAATAACAAGGTCCACAATGAACATCATCCCATTTTAAACTAATGTCTCCAAGCTTGTTATGCAAGTTTCCTTAAGGGTGAATACTACCTTAAAGAAGGAAAACGAAATATCCAAATATGCTACCACAAAACACACTGCAAATAAATATGTCTGTGTGTTGTTACAATGAAAGGGATATGAAATGGACCATCAATAGACCGATTTGATTTGAAAATGATTCTTTCAAATTCATAACACTTACGAAATATTCTTTGGCTAATGACTGTCAAACATGTTGAGATATGTTTGAAACACCCTCTTTCATAGTTGGAATATGACAATTTTTGTTATACTGGAAATGCCCCTGAGCTAGACATAAGATTGAACCTCCATACAAGCATTAGTAGACACGAGGAAAGACTATAAAGATTGAATATCACCAGAAAACAAACAATTTATCCAAAGAAACATGCCCCAATTAATGTATAAATATTTAATACTGGTTTGTCAACAAAATTGCCACAGGTCATCCCTATGTTTAATTTGCACGAGTCAACTCTAGATTGTGATATGAATGGTTGCCCCCCCTGCAAATTTTGGAACAAACACATATTATGGAAAACAAATTTTAGATGCCTCAATCTTGTAACCCTAGGATCCCTTTCCTCCAAAATTTCACTACTAAGTTGTAGGTATTCCCACATCAATTTATCTTGGCACAAAATCTCATCTAGAATATACACAAAAAATTCACAACCAACAATATTTATTGTTATTATATTGTCCAGGTCTACTACAAGAGAACAATGAATGCTAAAAGTCTATAGCAAGCCTAAAAAAAATGCTCTTTGATGCTAACTATTTTCCTCAGAATCACCATGGAAAAAATGTTATGAATGCCCTCTATGCTAGCTTATATAGGATTATAGGTCTATAAGAATGTAAGAAACCATGTTGTAAGTGCATACTATAGATAATTTATTTGAAGGCTTTGAGTCTTCCATAAATCTAAAGGATAGAACACCTTTAGGCCACTGTAGACATCTGAAAAAATGCATTATCATGCTGTTATATGTGTTCCTCACTGCTTGATTGTAGTAGGGGATTGTTTAGTGACACAAAGTGTCAAGAACAACTTCTCTCAAGGGCTACAACATGTTTAATATTCTACCCATTGATTTTTGTTCATCGTTATGATGGGGATACCCATTATCATCCACATGCACATGACACCCATGCAAATATGGGGATAACACTCCCAACTAACTAAGAAAGCACCATTTATTTTCCATAAGAATTCTTCTATTATTGATATTGTTAAGATATTTTATATGATGGTCTCTCAACCCATGGCTACTACTATGGTTTAAAATATCAAGTCATTCATTGAATCAGATTGAGATTTGATTGATGAATCTATGTATAGGCAATTCATAGGGTCCCTTAGGTGTCTAGTAAATACCAAACTTGATATTTGTTTTGCTCTCAATATCTTGAACCAATATATGGTGGATCCTAGCCAAGCTCATTGGGTTTCTATAAAACATGTTCTTTAATGGAACATGCATTTTGATTTGAGGTATGTTGGCGATGGAGTGTTGGAATTGGACGGTTCTATAGATTGTAATTAGGCAGGTAGTTCTAGTGACAAGAAGAAAAATTTAGGGTGTCGCTTTATTTTGGGTTTAAGTATGATTTTCTTCTTCAAGAGGAAGCATGTTTTAGTGTCACATAGATCAATAGAATTATAGTACATGGAATTCAACTCTACTAGATGTGAATCCATATGGGTATTCAATCTATCAACATATTTGACAAATCAAACTTTGGACACTATAATGATTTATTGTTACAATCAAAGTATTATCAAAATATTTGAGAATACAATGTTTCATTGGACCCAAGAAAATTGAGATTAGGTATCACTTCATTAGATACATGCTCCCAAAGGGAGCACTAGTTCTTTAATACAGTTATATATATCGACATGTTACATATATCTTGACCAAGAACCTAGCAAAGTGATGTTGAAATTAGGGTTTTTTCATAACAAATTGAAAAAATTGTATTTTAATGCAATTTTAAGCTACAAAATAATACTGAAGTAAAAGTACAACAATAGTAAAATCTAGTCAATAACTTTCATCTCTTTCAATTTCAACACTCACTAAGGATGATTGGGCTAAATTTAGGGTTTGAAACATAAAAAATTAACAACTGCAGTAAATAAATCATGACTAATAGGACAACAATAGATAAATATAACTAACAAAACAAAATAGATCTGATAACTTATCTAATGAGTTGAACTGAGTTGGACCTTCCTTATACTCAGAAATTACTTTCAAATCAAATATCCCCTCCTAGAGGGAAGTCAATGAACGGAGCAAGTAATTGACCCATACCTAAGGGTAATCACATACCTGAGAGAGAGAGAGAGAGAGAGAGAGAGAGAGAGAGAGAGAGAGAGAGAGAGAGAGATAACGTATTGTAGGATAGGGATAGACATGTACAATAGAAGGTACGCCATTTAAGACATCTAAGATCAACCTCAAAAAAGTTAACCAAGACAACCAACAAGTGTCCAACAGTGGAGGGTAGCCTTCAAGGAAACCTTAGCAATATAGCAGCAACAAAACAGACCAAAAACAATCTAGTGGCATTCACACAACCATCCACATACATAGCAGCTTACTTAAACAACCCAACACAGGAAAAAATCCACACTAGAAACACATACATAGCCAACGACCACTCAAAACAACCCACACAAGGCAGTGGCCACTCAAAACATCCCACGCATGGGTATTGGCCACTCAAAACAACCCATAAGCAGGCAACGATATTGACCACTCAAAACAACCCACAAACAAGCAACAACATCCCATACAAAGCAACAAAAAACTCTAACAGTACAAAAGCAGGAAACAACAACACTCTAACAACCCATACACATCAATAGCCCACTTAGACACAGGAGAAACACCTTCAAGCACCCTCAAATAAGGCATGACATCTTGAAAAAAAGGTACACTAGAGTACGACTCACCGACGTGAAGGAGGGAGAAGCAAATAACTAGTGGAAGTCCAAAAACAAGAGAGAACTCAAGAAAGATAAGTCTAGAAACCCTAGATGTCATCCAAAGATAAACATGCATCAAACCTTAGATCATACATAAACAAACATATCTCATATGTCATCTTCAAGACACACTCATAATGATATCTAGGGCTTCTATTTATAACTTTTAATGACTTCTAGAAGGATTTTCCTTTGAATCTTTCATTGACTTTATGGTTACTCTAATAAAGGAAAAATGTCATAACATTAAGGATAATTACCAAATATAAAATATAAATTAATGTTAAGACATTACAACAAAGGATTAAGGTACCACACTAAAGAGGGGCACTAGTACATAGGACCAACAAGGAAGAGGTCAACATAAGACCAAACACATGGCTAACCACAAGTCAACAAGAGGTGTCACAACAAGGTGGGAAAACAACCTTTTACCCACAAGACCAAAGGTGTAATAACAAGGTGGGAAGCCAACCGTTTTACCCACAAGACCAAAGGTGTAACAACAAGGTGGCAAGACAACCCTTTTACCCACAAGGAAAAACAAACAAACTTTAATCTCTCTCTCTCTCAAGGTATGTGGTCTGCAAGTGTTCCATAAAATAATTGGAAATTTTTATCATCACCATATAAGGAAGGTACAAACTGGATGATGTGAACTTGTAGTCCTCCTAACTTCTCCTAAAGGTCAAGTGCTAGTGACTTCATCAAGAGGTGGCTAATCCCTTGATGAGACAACCTAGCTCAACCATCTAAGAGAGGAGGGAATCACACATCATCATCTTGGTTAACTAACCAATATCCACGTGGATAAATGATCATGAATACACTTGCAAGACCTGCTTCGTCCTAGACCAATAATATTCCTAGTCCTAGACCAGGATGTATTTGTCTCTACCTACATGATATTCTTGGTCCTTATTGTTAAAGGTAATGCAATTTTCGCTACCCATTCTCAGGGAGGATGGTACCCTAGTAAATTAACTAGGGGTTCTGGTTAGTAATTAACTAGGCAGACGAAGTCCCTAGAAGGTACCCTAGGGCCCCCAACAGTCTCCTATGGTTCTTGGTCTGGGACCAAGCTGGTTGATGCCATGGAAAATTCCCTAAGATGTGGATAGGGCCCCTATATGCCTCTAGGGTATCCTTGTATGGGACCAGGAAGATTCTTGGTACGAGACCAAGTAGATCCTGTAGGTTGAGGCAGATACTTCTTGGTTTGGGACCAGGGAGATTCTTGGCATGGGACCAAGCAGTTCCTACAGGTACATACCTAGTCAGTTAACCAGGTAGATCTTGGTCAGTTGACCAAGATGATG
This sequence comes from Pseudotsuga menziesii, assembly GCA_001517045.1. NCBI lineage: Eukaryota > Viridiplantae > Streptophyta > Pinopsida > Pinales > Pinaceae > Pseudotsuga > Pseudotsuga menziesii. The sequence continues at coordinate 818,020 of LPNX010876635.1, forward strand.
ATGTGTGATGTTGTATTCTCCTAAATGGTTATTGCTAGATTGTTTCTCACATGACTGACCACACCTTGATGATGTCACTAGCACTTGACCCTTAGGAGTAGTATGGAGGACCAGAGGATCAAATCATCAAGTTTGGACCTTCCTTATATGGTGATGATAAAACTCACAATTATTGTATGAAACACGTGTGGACAATATACCTTGAGAGAGAAATATTAGTCCTTGGTCTTGTTTCCCCACCTTGATGGCACTCCTTGGTCTTGTGGGTTAAAGGGTTGTTTCCCCACCTTGATGACACACCTTGGCATTGTGGGTGAAGGGGCTGTCTTCCCACTTTGATGTAACCCCTCTTGTTGACTTGTGATCTCGTGTTTTCCTTATTGGTCCTAGTGCCCATCCTGGCTATGGTACCTTGGCCCTTATGCTTTTATGACTTAACTTTATTGTTTTTATCTTGTATTACCATTTGAACATTGGTAACCTATCCTAAGTCAACATAATATTATTTTTATGTTTTATTTGGCAACTCTCCTAAAAGCCAGGGGTGGTTGGGTGACCCTTCTAGAAGGCTTGTCAAGATTATAAATTAAGGTCCTAAACTCTCATTCTAGGGAGTGTTTTGACAAGAGAATTTGGAGATTTGATCTTACACCTGCTCTAGGGTTCGTCACTGCTAATTGGGTTGAACTCTAGGGTTTTTGATGTTGTTTATGAGCTACCTCCACCTCTACACTTGGCCTGCTAGTGCTGCTGCCTCCTTATCCAAGTTGTTGTTGCTGTTATGAGTGAAACGTGACATCTTCTCACTTATTAAGGGCTACCTTTATCTATGTTGACCTTCCTTGAGCTAGGCGTGATCTTTTGTGGGCTACTACTTTTGGGAATGACCTTATTGGGTAGGATGTAACTGTTTGGAACCCTTCTTAGGCAGGCTGTGACTATTGTAGGCCTTCTTGACTGGGCTGCAACTGTCTTATGACTTCTTGACTGGGCAATGACTATTTTTTGAATTCTTAGGTTGGGTTGTGACCACTGTTAACTTCCTAGACTTGGTATGTAACCCTCATGTTTTTTATTAGAATGGGTCGTCACCCTTGTGTGGTTGTTCATACCTTATCTATGACTCTTGGATGCCTCCTATGCTGGGTTGTTACCTTATGTGTGCTCATTGAACTTGAGTTGTGACCTTTATGATGTGTTTGGACAAAGCTGTGTTCTCTGTGGGTTGTGGTATTCTTGGACATAGCTATGATTCTTGTGGGTTCTTAGGAATCATGCTTGACCTTGTTGGATTTATAATATTTGAGCTGTGACCTGTGTCAACCTTCTTGAATTGTTTGTGATATTGATGGTGCCTACCGTGATGTTTATTGAGCCATTTAGGGATACCTTGGTTCTCTATGTGCTTCCATGGTTTGAGAGGTCTGGTCAAGGGTTTAAAAGTTCATCCTTCTTCCTGGACCGCTCTTGGTTAATAATTCAAGGTCTATTTCTTGTCTACCCCTTGTTAGTTTTTCATCACATTAAGCTAGCATTATGATCTTAGGATCTTTTCACTGAGAGAATAACAAGCACAGCAATAAAACATAAGCACATCACAAGAGACAAGAGACACAAAGAGTTTTCCTCGGGGAAACCATAAAGGAGAAAACCCCGCAACTTCCTCTAAGATAGAATCAACACCAAAATAGTAAGAGATCTCCCAAAACAACAGTAGTCTATTTTCTTCTGTCTAGGCCCAAAATTTCCTTCTCCAAAAGTGCGCCACACTTGAGAGAGCAAGTGATGTATTTTCACGAGTGATAAATAGAGAGACTCTCACTCTCTATTTATATTCATCCATTCACTTGAATTTCCTTTTCACATGTAGGCTCAACCTAATAATTACTACTCGAGCCTACACCTTAATTAGTGTATAATAACTCAAGTGCCCCGAAACTGTGGGGACTTACCTAATGACTTGATATGACTTGATTACATTATTAATCCTCCTGATCGGAACATCGGGGCATGACCACATGACTCAAATACATAATAGAGACATCCCGGAATAAACATCGGGTTACAATATATAAGATACATAGAAGAATACATTTCGAAGTTACATATACATCAACACTCCCTCTTAACTAGGAAGGTATTCTTTCGACACAATTTTCAGCACTGGTCTTCTTCTCTGTATCAGCTGGATCATCTCATCTTCAAGTCATCTTCGTCTTCAAGTCATCTTCATCTTCAAGTCATCTTCGTCTTCAAGTCATCTTCACTAGATCTGGATCATCTCTCGATCTGGATCAACATAGAACATCATCACTGGATCTGGATCATCTCTCGATCTGGATCAACATAAAACATCATCACTGGATCTGGATCATCTCTCGATCTGGATCAACATCACTGGACTGGATCTAGATCATCACTCGATCTGGATCATCACTGTTGGATCATCATTACTGGATTTGGATCATCACTCGATCTAGATCAACACTGGTGCTATCTCATGATTCTTCTCGTCATAGGAAGTTCTACAGAGCCAGCCCTTTTTCATGCTGGTTGTAGGCCTACCCTCATGTAGGTCTTCGCCCAGCACTTACATCTGACCTGCTCATCAGAAAGGCATGCCCAGCACTCACATCTGATCATGTAGTAAACTACAATCCCATCAGAAAGGCCCAGCACTCACATTCACCAGCATGATAGGGCACACCTACTATCATCTGTGAAATGGCTCAGCACTTACACCCACTAGCATGATAGGACACACCTACTATCATCTGTGCAAAGGCACATCGCTCACATCCACCAGCATGGTAGGACACACCTACTACCATCTGTGAAAAGGCTCTGCACTTACAATCACCAGCATGGTAGGACACACCTACTACCATCTGTGAAAAGGCACTGCACTTACAGTCACTAGCATGATAGGACACACCTACTATTATCTATGAAAAGGCACTGCACTTATAGTCACCAGCATGATAGGACACACCTACTATCATCTGTGAAATGGCATAGCACTTACAATCACCAGCATGATAGGACACACCTACTATCATCTGTGACAAGGCTCAACACTTACATCCATCCAGGCGGGAACACATCCTGCTCACAATGATGGAAGGGAATGCACTCATATCTGATCATGAGGGGAACACATCCCAACAATCATATCAGAATGGCCCCCAGTCGTCCTCGACTGAGCTACCTGGTAACTGACCAGGAGCCTCCATTCTCATAGAGAATGGCAGTTTCCCTTACATCCGACCTGCTCGTCGGAATGGCCAACACTCACATCTGACATGGAAGGAACTTAATCCTTTAGCCATGAACATAATGGTTCAGCCCTTACATCTGATCAAGTGGGAACACATCCCTCTATCACATCAGAATGGCTACTCAGTTCTTACACTGAGTGTTCCTGGTAACTGACCAGGTGCCTCCATTCCTAAAATGGTAATTGCCCTTACATCTGTCCTACTCGACAGAATGGCCAGCACTCATATCTGACATGGAAGGGAGCAACCCTACCACCATGACAGAATGGCTCAGCCCTTACATCTGACCATGGAAGGAACCAATACTCTCACCATGTCAGAATGGCTATGGATCTCAGCACTCATATCAGTCATGGAAGGAACCAATCCTCTCACCATGACGGAATGACTCAGCCCTTACATCTGACCATGGAAGGAACCAATCCTCTCACCATGTCAGAATGGCTCAGCCCTTACATCTGACCATGGAAGGAACCAATCCTCTCACCATGTCAGAATGGCTCAGCCCTTACATCTGACCATGGAAGGAACCAATCCTCTCACCATGTCAGAATGGCTCTGGGTCTCATCACTTTCTCTGGGAGGAAGCCTCGATATAGAGAACACCAAGTCTCTCTCTGAAGTACTCGAACTTCAGCCTAGCCAATGGATTCATCAATACATCAGCTATCTGTTCCTCTGTCGCAACATACAGGAGCTTCACTGCTCCTCTTTGCACCATATCCCTGATATAGTGATACTTGATCTCGATATGCTTTGACCTGTCATGAAACACTAGATTCTCTGACAACTTCACGCAACTCTGGTTGTCACAGTGTATACAAGTAGCATCCAAAGGGAGATCAAATATATCAGACAGTAGCTTCCGTAGCCATACTGCCTCACAACTAGCTAAACAAGCTGCGACATACTCTGCTTCAGCTGTACTTAGTGCCACACAGGATTGCTTCTTGCTAAACCAAGAGATCACATCTGATCCCATACTGAAGCAACATCCTGAATTACTCTTCCTGTCGATGGCACTGCCTGCCCAATCAACATAACCTTCCAGGTTAATCTTCTGATTCGCATCATACTTGAGCCCATAATCAATTGTACCCTTCAGGTACCTCAGAATATGCTTTGCAGCGGTCAAGTGAACACTTCTCGGATCTGTCAGATACTGGCTCAAGGTGTTCTCAGCAAAGCAGATATCTGGTCTCGTGTTCGTTAGGTACATCAATGACCCAATCATCTGACGATACATCGTAGCATCAACCGACTCTGATGAAGCATCACTCAATAGCTTCAAGTTCGATGCCATAGGTGTGGCCATCGCCTTGCAGTCCATCATCCTGAACCTCTTCAGGATCTCTACTGCATACTTCCCTTGTCCAAGGAAGATCCCATCTGTACTCTGCCACACCTCCATACCTAGAATAGCAGTGCATCGACACATAACAGGAGCATCACTGGTCTTCCACCTTCAACCTTGGATCAAAGGTTGGAATCCACTTTACTCTCAGTAAAGCCTAGAATCATCAGTAATCTGCCCATCCTGTTGTACCATGTCGAACCTCAGGATCTTCTGCAATCACTCCCTCTGAAGCGGAGCATCATACTCCCTCTGTCTTCCGTACTCTATGCACTGAAACATTCTGTACTGGAGTGACCAGTAGTATCCATCTAGGATCATTGGATACTAAGATCCTTTATCTTGAACTTCTTCAAAATTTCATCTTGCACCCATCTGTGAGCTTGTCATCCTCTATCAACCTTGTAGCAAAGGTTAAGATATTCATCAAGCTCATCATGTATGTGTTATCCCATGGGTGTCTTCTGAACTCATACAAAGCCTTCTTTCATTTGCACACATGATTATGCATGTCATGTGACTTCACTTCTATTAGCTATAAATGTTTCTTTGTAGACTATGCCTTCTCTTCATGAGAAGCCTCATGCTACGAATCTTGCTTTTTATCCCACGATGTTTCCATATACTGCATGATGGAACTATGAACTTCTCTTCAGGTCTCGATACTACGCCCAGACATCATTCTTCTTGAACTGATCTTCCCTTTCTTCTTGGTGGCTGGAAGGTTCTGCATCAATGATGTCACTACACTCGTCATATTATTCTTTGTCTTTGAACTGACGTCACTTGTTCTTCGGAACAAGTCTTCATTCTTCTTTGCTTGTAGGCGATTATGTATGCGATCTTTCCTACAAGTCAAATGCAATTGTATGGTTAGAAACATTTCATAAGGAATATTTATACTGGCAAACACTTATGCATGAATATATGATCATGCAACTACTTTAGCCAATACAACATTCATCCATATCTCATTGAAACTTTCTAGATGCCTTCCATCTCTACCAGGACAACATTGAGATTGTGCACTAATCCAATATGTCAGCAAAGAGGTTTCATTCTAGATAAGTAGCAATGGAGAATTTGTATAGCCCCATGAGCTACTTACCCATCACGTGCATATTAGTAGTATTCTGTCATTAATGCAAACATCCTATAATGCATAATACAATAACTGAATATAAACAAATGCATAACAAAATAATATAATGAAATGACAATTGAATACTTATCTTTATTCGTTTCGAGGGTAGACTCCTTCTTGAGCCTTCAGCTTCATCGTCTTCTTCATTCATAATAGCATCGTTTCTTATCCAAAAGCTAAGGTGGATAAGAAGTTCTTCAAGAGTTGAGTTCTTCATATTCCTCATTGCTTGAGGGATATTCTTTGGATGGAAAGAGCTTGATCTTCAGTTGCTCCCACCTTCTCTTCTTGAGCTTCTTCTTCTTGTGAGTTCACTTTCTAGAGTCTATTGAAAGTAATCACTTCCTTCTAGCACACATTCCTCACATGAATGAATTCCACGATCCTGGGAGGCCATTCAAGGTGGCCATCACCACTTTTGCATTCTTCACTTTTTCTTTTACTGCTTCAAGTTGTTCTTTGATTTGAGAGACTCTTATGACTGCATGGTCTCTGCATTCTGGATCTTTGCATTCTTCAACCGGTTTCTTTAGGTCATATTCTGATTTTTGTTCTTCCCTTCAAATAGCTTGAAATTCTAGAAGACCTTCAACAACTTTGCTTGCAATAGGTAGTGCTCTGTAATGCACATGAGCAAGCCTTCTATGCCAAAGCTCATTTGGCTCTACTGTTTCATGGATCAAGGCTTGTTCTGGATAGCCCTTCAATTTGTACAAGCCTCCTTCTTGTTCTCCAATCACTACTGCATCATCGATAGTCTTTCCTTTTGGCCACATGATGACTTGACCATCTATGAATGCTGAAATGGAGAGAAGGTTCTTCTTGAGTCCTGGAACAAACAATACTTCTTTTATTGTTACAGACTTACCAGAGTCTAGCTTGTATGAAGATTCCCCACTACCTGTTATTGGATATTGGTAGTCATCTCCTAGTTTCACCTTGTGAGGTGATTCATGTTCTGACAGTCTTACAAAGGATTCCTTGAATCCCGTCATATGTTTGGAAGCCCCAGTGTCTATAAGCCAATCATCACTTCCATGAGTAATGTTACCTATGAGAGCTGATATCAGAACATATTCATCCTTGCTTAAAGAATCTTCACTTTCATATCTGGATCTCTTTCTGGATGGTTCATCATCCTCTGCAGCATGAGCATGATGTCTTATTTGGCCTTGACCAAGTTCTTCTTGTGAAAGGCTTCTAACCTCGTCTCCCTCTGAAACTGGAACCTCTATACTCAAATAGGTGTCCAATCTAGTTTCTTCAGAGAGATCAGATACTTCCAGGCTTGGAAGTTGTCAACTTCCCCAAGCTTGTCACCAAGCTGATGTGATATATCATATTGAAATGAGAACCTCAAATGGAAATAGAAAAGGATTAGATCTTACCGATTTGAGGTGTCCGTCCTTGTCCCGGAGTTCGCTGATCTAGGGTTTGTCATAGAAACCCCAATTTTCAAAACATGGAATCTTTCAGATCTGATTGGATGAACAGATATATCTCTTCAAATGGAGCTATCCAATGTACTCCTTTTCTGAAAACAGTGGAGGGAAGCTCCCGAAACAGGAAGCCCTAATTTACTGATTTCTTTTGCAGAAATGCCTGTTACTGTTTCTGTGATAACTATGCAATTACTAATCCTATATGTCTGAAATTTCTCACTAAGGTAACCTCGCATGTCCCTGATCCAACACCATAGGTTTCATCAGAATTGGTTTCACCATTTGGGATTTATGATCTTTTTCCCGAGGTGACCTGTTACAGGATTGTTCAGAACAGCGAAGTTGTACGGCATGCCGTGTGTCACTGGTTCATCTTCTGAGTCTGATATTCAGACCACTGAAATTATAGTCCGTGCCCTTTCTGAACATCTTCAGGAATTCCATTTGGACCTCTGTATCTCAAGATATTGCAGATCTCCTCAGATGTCCTGTTCAGGGATGAATTCTAAAAGAGGCTGGAACCCTAACTTGGAGAGATCATATCTCCTGGAGTACAGTGAATCTGAGACTGAGTTTTGGACACAGGATTAATCAGGATTTTATCTTTGGCCCTTGAAAATTTCAGCTTCTGAGACTTCGCCAATCTTAGAATATAGCGACTGTACCAAAACTTAGCAGTTTTAGTATTTAGGGTTTCTCCTAGCTTAGGGTCAAACTAGGGTTTGACTTTCCCGGAGTTTCACTCAACCAAATTTCTTGATCCAGGTCTCTAAACTTCGGTTTTGATGAGAAGAAAAATCCTATGCTTGTCTCACTCAAAAATTCATCTTCTGTAGAAAGCCCTAATTTCAGCATCGAAGACTGAAAATGCTCGGAATCAAATTTCGCTTTGACAGAAAGATGCGCCCTAAGGAGGAGAGTTGTTCCACCTTACTTTTGCTGAAAATCTGTGGAGGAAGATCCATAAAATAGGAATCCCTAGTTCCTGTAGCTGCACAATGTCTTCTTCTCAGGTTAGCTCTGATACCATGTTAGTTTTTCATCACATTAAGCTAGCATTATGATCTTAGGATCTTTTCACTGAGAGAATAACAAGCACAGCAATAAAACATAAGCACATCACAAGAGACAAGAGACACAAAGAGTTTTCCTCGGGGAAACCATAAAGGAGAAAACCCCGCAACTTCCTCTAAGATAGAATCAACACCAAAACAGTAAGAGATCTCCCAAAACAACAGTAGTCTTCTGTCTTCTGTCTAGGCCCAAAATTTCCTTCTCCAAAAGTGCGCCACATTTGAGAGAGCAAGTGATGTATTTTCACGAGTGATAAATAGAGAGACTCTCACTCTCTATTTATATTCATCTGTTCACTTGAATTTCCTTTTCACACGTAGGATCAACCTAATAATTACTACTCGAGCCTACACCTTAATTAGTGTATAATAACTCAACTGCCCTGAAACTGTGGGGACTTACCTAATGACTTGATATGACTTGATTACATTATTAATCCTCCTGATCGAAACATCAGGGCATGACCACATGACTCAAATACATAATAGAGACATCCCAAAATAAACATCGGGTTACAATATATAAGATACATAGAAGAATAAATTCCGAAGTTACATATACATCAACACCCCTACCCTACTACAACCCTCCTATCTCTCTCTCAGGTATGCCCACTATTCCTTAGGGACTTCTCCTTAGGAGACAAGATCTGATATAGAAATATGTCCGAGTATAAGTAAGGTCCAAACCAACATTGTTTTACAGTTAGATCTTCTATTGATGTTATATGTTATTGTGCTATTGTTCATGATTATGCTAGTACTATTATAATGCATTGTTTATGTACTGTACAACTGTCATGAATTTGTTTTAGTAATTGTTTATGTACTATACAACTATTATGAATTTGTTTTAGTCATTGTTTATGAAATGTACAACTGTTGTGAATTTTTTTTAGTCATGCAACTTTAACACAAGGACCCTTGGGAGTGTTAAAGTTGAAAGAGATAAAAAATATGTTTAAATTTACTTTATCTTGTTACCACTGTACTTTCACTTCATACGTCTGAGTACTTTGTTTGATTTGTTGCTCAAGTTAGTTAAAATTTTGAAAATGCTAAATCTTTAAAACTTAGGACCAATAAACTTTCTGTTCCTTAACCATAATGCCCTAGAGATAGATAGGGTCCCTAGCCACATGTTATGGAATTTTCCATGGAATCAACCTGCTTATTTCCATACCAAGAACCCCGGTAGACTGATGGGGGGCATAGGGTACTTGCTAGGGACTTACACTGCCTGGTGAACAGACCAGGAACCCAATTTAACTGGCTAGGGTGACATGCTCTTAGAGAATGGCTCTTGTAGTTGCATTATCTTTAACAAGGGGAAGTTTGAGATGTTCACAGAGAGGTTTGGTGTGTGGAGAATACTTTCCTCATTAGTAGGGAGTGTTGGTTTTACCTATGTGTATCTGGGATGGTGTTCCATATATGACACCCTTGTTCCAATAGAGTACATGGAAGCAACAATGGCCCTCCTTTAGTAGTTCCATACAACATTAATTAGGGTGCATGGACATTCATGGAGAGAGATAGGGCTGCATGCATGCTCTATTATCATTTCAGTCCAGTTTTCATGATTTTCCTTATTTAATAGTTCAGTTCTAATTCTAAGTTTTGATTTATTTTGCAATTGCATGCACAATTAATTAGAGGGAACATTTTCCTATTTAAGAAAGGATCTAATGCATGTGGATTCCTAATGTCATTTAAGGATGCATATCTCTATGAGGGTGCATGATTGCATGCATCAATTCATCTCTAGTAAAGGTTCACTTCACTTGGCTCATCTATCCATGCAAGGAAGGAAGATTAGTGTTAGGGGTATACCTTCAGTGGAGGTGTTGTTGTGAATGTGTTCATATTCATTGACTTCCCTTGTTCATACTCTATAAAGGATAAGTAGGGCACACCATTGTGATGGTTAAAGAGTTTTAATTTTGAGTTATAGTATTTAGTTTACAGTTTTGAGATTTAATATAAAAAGGTGTTGTTGTTTTGAGAGTTCAGATTAGTGTGTTTACTGGTTATGTTATTAGTGGTATGTGTTAATAGGTTAGGGAACTCTTTACCTATTATTTTGATTGGTTTTTTTAGTTTTATTTGTCTATGGGTTTAGGTTAAATTCCCAAGTGCATAATCTACTTAACATGTTTGATTTTTGACATAAAACACTATGCTTGTCCTTTGTCCTTCTAGTGAGATTGGCCATTGCATATGACTAAATTCTGAGCATGGAACATATGCAAATTTTATTATGCCATATTGGGTAATATATTTGTTTGCATCCTTCTTAGTTTATCTTCCACATGTCCTCATCTCAAGTAGCCAAAGCTGCTTCCCATTTTCCATCTAGCTTGCCATCTATAAGTTTCATATTCTTCCATTAAAGTCCCTGACCAACTTTATGTTTACTTTTTCCTTAAGATCTGTTATGTTATTCAACAGGTGGTAGGATTAATCTTCATTAGTTAAAGGCCTTGCTTTTCATAAAAAAATATTTTTTGTAGGTGAAATAACACGATGCCAACTTTCTTGTTTTGTATTTTGAGCTTGTCTTACACTTTCTAGGTTTATATTGTGTTTCCATGTCTTTCAGTATACAAGGAATTTGTTCATGTCATTTGTGGTAATCAGACACTTAGTTCCAGATGCAATCTATTTTGTATCTTGATATGTTTCGAATTCTGCATCAATCATATCCACACATTTCAACTACAATTATTATATTATGTCATGTAGCTATTGGCCCTAAACTGTGACCTCTTTTCATTGATACCCTATATGGTTACATATCATTATTTTTAGCATGTTTTGGGTAATGGGGGTTGCATCTCTCTATTTCCTATTTATGCTTTTAAATCCCCTGCCTTGGGAGACGAGAATTCTACTCGTGACAAAATCTATATGGTCAAAGTTAACTTGCAACAGTAGGGTTTTCCTATAGCTATGAATCTCAGGGTTTTCTTGGGTTCTCTCCTTGTCCTATTGATCACATTTGGAACTTAATCCATTACATGATATGATGATTCTATTACCTTTTTTCCAACTTTTATTAATATGACATGTAGAGAACCCAAACAATCTTAGAGATTCATAGCTACAGGGAAAACCTATTGTTGCAAGTCTCAGGAGAGGCACCATTAGAGGAAATTTGGGGTCTAAAATGGGCCTTATAAGAAAACGTGCCAAAATAAGTTTTTGTGAGTTGGAATTCAAGAACCAATAGAATTTCAATAAAATGAGTCAACCATAATGGTTGAATTTACATATTTGTCATAAAATAAAACTACTTTTTTTGTTCGTATTTTTGACATATCTCCCTATGTTTTTACTCAAATTCTGAGCAGGAGAGCTCATTGGATGTAGAATATAATTCCTCATCCAACGAGCACCCACATTGCATACTTTTGACAGACCCCACTACCCCCAAAACAATAAATACCTAAAAAATGTGATGATGACATCATCATCATGTTTTTTCAGGTGTTTTTTGTTTTTGGGGTAATGGGGTCTGTCAAAAGTATGCATTGTTTGTGCTCTTTGGATGAGGAATTAAACTACGCATCCAATAAGATCTTGCACTTGGAATTTGAGTAAAAACACAAGGAGATATGTCAAAAATACGAACAAAAAAGTAGTTTTTTTCTTTCTTCCTCCAAAATTAATAACTATTATTTTATTATTTTAACTATTATTTTATTATTTTCCTTAGGAGGCCCATTTTAGACCCCAAAATTCCTCTAATGCCTTCATCCACATTCTCAACATTATATGTCTAGTTGTGCATAATTTAGTTTTCCATGATTAAAACATATTGATATTGATCAATTAAAACTCACACACAAAGTGTTCAAAACGTAGAGCATATCTACATACAATTTTTTTGTTTGAGTATGCAAATCGCCCATGCTTTGATCAAGTTTCCGAGAATGACCGACTCAGGTATTCTTGAGATTCTCTTTGTATATGGAGAGATATGTGTCCAATTTCTTGATATTTTCATTAATAACACCACCTCTCTTGTTCATCTGTCCCAACAACAACAAAATTTACAATGGATTCCATCAATTACTTTCTCTAATAAGCCATGGATACATTATACATTTTATAATTGATTAAATGCTTACCTTCTTTGAGGCCTATTCCAAAAATGGAGAAGGAGGGGCCTTCTTCTTCTTCTTGAAATTGAATAATCACTTTATTATCTTTCCCCAAGTCAAATTATCCAATGCATTAATAGAGTTGATCTGGGATATATTAGGATCCCCTACTGCTATTGTGATCTGTGGGAATGGAATGTTATGTGCATGGTTTTCCCACTAATTTTTTTTTCCACTGATAAAAAAGTTCCTTGGTATTTATAGATTGAATCAAATCAACTACATTATAGTCTATCCCGTGGATAGTAACTATGTCCTTTTACATCATTATATCATAATTATACCAAAAAGAAACATTATTTTCAAGTCTAAAATACTACTATATTTCACATTGCTTCATTTGTATACAATTTTAAAAGGCTATTTATCAATTTTACAGTGTATTTTGTTAGATCTAAATCCCAAAAAATAAACTAGAGGATCAATTAATATGGACTTGTCCAATCTTCACACATTGTTTGTGTCTAAATTATGAAAAAAGTAGAGTGCATTCTTGAAGACCCAATCCCTTCTTTGAAAGTAGACCTGACCTGCTGTAAACATGTTATAAGTTGATATTATTAAAAAGCTACATAAGTGTTTTAATCCGATCCATTCAGTGATATATTCCGATGACCTGTAATCTGCTCCTACCTTCTATCCAATCCACCACCACTCTCGAATCTCCAAAGACTTGGAGGGAACGAATCCCCTTAATCTTAGAGAAATAAAGGAGTCCCCATAAGGCCAATATTTTTGTGCGGGTATTAGTCCCCTTCCCACATCCAAACCACATGTAGTATTGATGGTCCCTATGCAAAATAAAATGTATCCCAACACCACACTCCCCATTCTGTGAAGCCCCATAAAAAAAACCAGATGTAAAATTGTTCAAAATAAGAGGAGGAGTTCTCATAGGGTAATCCTTCATGGCCATACCATTGGAATATTATAAATATTCTAATTTTTATAGAAATGAAAAAAAATATTTAATTTGCAAACTACTTAGTCTAGTAATTTTGACATTGTATTGCTTTCTTGCATCTACGAGGCAATGTGAATGATAGATGGGTTAATATTGTTAGTTTAAAGGTGGCATCTTGTCTATTAAGGTTTTATGTTAATATAGTTTTCACCTTGTTTAACAAGTGTAGTGGCATGGATTCTTGTTCATATATTTCTATCCCTATTCCTTCTTGTAAGGAGTGAGGTTTTGAACCATTAATTATTGGACATTTTATGGCAATCCATTGTTTACGTAAGATATCATAGCCCCAACACCATGGTGGCATTTAAGTAGGAACATTCATAGTAGAATCATGAATCATCCTTTGACAGTCAACTCCCCACATGTTTAGTACATGACGAATATCAATCATGTTCATGTTATCTTCATGGGTATTTATAAACATGAACTAGTATGGCATTTTTAATTCCTAAGCCAATGCATTGCAAGAGTCCTTGTGGATGTTGTGGTCATTTCCTTACAATCTCCTTTTAAAACGTGCATGCAAATCTTATGAGTAATATTTTTTCAAGAGAGAAATATTCAATACCCTTGTTGGAAGCAACATTTGGTATAAATTACCTATTAAAAGTCAAGATGAAATGTATCTATTGGATAACTTATGATATTTCTTGCATATTTGAATGTTTGATGATTTGAAATAGAAAGTGGGTTGGTGTCCATATTGTCTATTAGTTATAGACATTCTTGCAAGCATCACTATTCTGGAATGGATCACTATATAATTTTTCATTTATTTTAGTACTTTATGGGTGAAAGTATTAGAGATATTAGCTTGTCGGGCCCATTTAAGGGGCAGGTCTTATTTTGATGATTTGGGGTACATAAAATTATAAGGTGTTTGGGACCCCGAACAAAATTTTTTGGGGTTAAAAATTTGTAAACATAGTTATGAGTTTCCTCTCAAAGATGTTCTACATTTCAAGTTATTTTCAACAACACAAAGATCACCTCAATTGGTGTTTGTATGCTGAATTCATGCCTCTGACAAGTTAATCTCCATGGTACCAAGTGGATGCCACTTCAACTCCCATTACTCACACATGTGGAGCTACTCACATGTGCACTTTCAAGGATGTTGTAGTAGGTACAAATCCATAACCTTGATTAATATTTGAGGCATGGAAAATAATATCCCTAACCTTAGATGCCTATGAAGACATTGTTAAATAGCGGGCCGCTAGGAAAGATAAGGGTTTCGTTCTTATGTTATTGAGGATTGTTCCATGGTTTATCAAGAGCAAGGGAGTGGGATATTGGGTCAAAATGTAAGAAGTAGAAGAACCACTAGCATCCATACATTCTATAGTGTCGTTGAAACTCTATAGTGAGTGCACCTTTCATTGTATTTGTGTTGCATATCTAAGGAAAAAGAGAAAAGTATTGTCTTTACCTTCTGGTTGGGTTTTCCTATTTAGGGTTTCCCAAGTTACATCTTGTGTTCAATGTGTGAATGTGCGTTATTTGCTTTAGCTTCTTTTGTTTCAGTCTCAACATATTTTAGTATTTTATGCACTAAACTAGTTATATGAAATCCTGATCTTAAGTAAAAACTACATAACCAAGAGTGTGCATAAACTAGTAATATTTGTTCTTACGAACCATTCTAGTGGATTATGAATGGTAGTTTATAAATCAATCACAAAGTAAGTCAAACTCATATTTTAGATACATGTTGAAGGTATGTTGAAGGAAATAGTGATCCATGATGTAGCAACAATAACATAGTCTCATGGTCAATATTGGAGATCATATGTTTACACCAATTGGTCAAGATTTTGATGTAATGGCCCTACAACAATGTTGAGGTCAAAATTTTGGTACAAGAGCTCCATGTATTACAAGCTTGATGTGCATTGGCCATTAGAAGATTACCAAGGTGCATTCAATGGTAGGTAATGTGTCAAAGTTGTGTCACATGATCTATATATTATCCCGAGTCTCATTGATTGCTGAAGAATTACAAAGTGAAGACAATAGCATTCTATCAACACCCATACCAATATGTTGTTCACGATTCAATATGGATTAATCTGAGTTTCCTTTGAATCTATTCAATATGATTGGCAAGGATTTGTCACTCAACCATGTCTCTTTCCAACTAGATGTAAGAAAGGATCCCATAATGAAACACATCTTTTCCATCTCGATGACACCTAGACAACCCTCGATGACACTGAGCACGTCTACGAGCTGACATGGTTGAAACTGCAATATGTGTTGATGCATTTGAAACTTCAGAAGATATTATGATGTATATTATCATTGTATGTTGTTGTACCCCCATTGGAGATGTGTTTAACTCCTTGCAGGATGTCTTTATTGTATCTAGACCTTGAGGTACAACCTTCGTTGTAAGTCCAGGAAATAGTCCCAACTGTAACATCATGTAATGTGTATTTGGAGTCTCCCTAGGAGAAGTCATCCCTGTTAGGGAAACACATTGTCCCCAATCATGTAAAAGGTCAGTCACTTGAAGGGTATAAATAGGGAGGTTCTCTCCCTCATTTATACACACCTCACCTCACTCAAGTTCGCATGAGAGAGAGAGAGATAGATAGGGGATGAGAGATAGATAACTGATGAATACTTCTTAGTACTGGGTTTTATCATCTTATGACGTAGTCTTTGTGACTATACTATTATGAGGAAGTTTGTGGGGTTTTCTCCTTTATGGTTTCCCCGATGAAAATATTTGTGTCTTGTGTATTTGTTATATCTTATGCATCTTGCTGTACTTGTTATTATTTTAGACAAATATCCTAGTTAAGATAATAAGATCTAAGAAAAACTAACATGGTATTAGAGCCTCTCTGAAAGAAGGCACTGTGGAATTGTGGAAACTAAGGCTTCTTAGTTCAAGGCGTTCTCTCCATAGATCATCAAGAAAAGAGGGATAGGATAACTCACCTCAGTATGTCACATATTTTGGTGGTGCAGTTTCAGATTTGAAGAAGTTTCAATTTTGACCTTATCACTTATGCTAGGAGAAAATAGGGCATCAAGTTTCAAAGGCTTACCACCTCAGTCTTTAGAAAGTGACCCCGTTGAGCAAATCACCTCAAGGAGGCACATATTTCTGTTCAACTGAGAATTCCCAAACTCCAAGTTTGGAAAATTAGGGTTTCTCTAACAAACCCTAGGTCATCTAGCTTCTGGAACTAGGTTGGACACCTCAAATCGGTAAGATATAAATCTTTGTTATTTCCATTTGAGGTTCTCATTTGAAAATATGACTCACCATACTTATCTTGAGGATAAACTTGGAGGGACGAATTCCAGGCATGGAAGTAAATAATCTCCCTGATCCTTGAAGAAAATGATTTGGATCAGTACATCACTTAGGAGGTTCTAGAACTAGAGGGAGATGAGGCTAAGGCTGCTCATAAGAGGAGCATGGATAAGGTGAAGAGAATAATTGCATATTCTATTAAGGATCACCTCATCCCCCACGTGTCTTCATTCAAGACACCGAAGGAAGTATATGATGCTTTGACAAAGATGTTCGAAGGGAAGAACATCAACCAGAAGATGACTTTGAGAAACTAGTTGAATAATGTGAAGATACAGAACTCTGAGGTTATACAATATTACTTCACAAGGTTTTCTCAAATCAAAGAACAACTTGAAGAAGTTGAAGAGAATGTCGGAGAAGGAGAAATTGTAATGATTACGTTGAATGGTCTCCCTAGATCATGGGACTCATTCATTCAACAAATCTGTGTGAGAAGGAGGATGATCTGTTTCAACACACTCCGAGAAGAATTTGTGCAAGAAGAAGCTCGACTCATGACAAGAGAAGAGAAGATGGGAGCAACTAAAGATCAAGCTCTCATAGTTCATACCAGTAAGAAATTCAATAAGGAGAAGAAGGAGAACTTTCATCACAATAAGAATAAGGGAAAGAAATGAAAGAAGACCAAGAGACATCCTTCCAATGTTCGATGCTATACTTGTGATGAAAAGGGACATTTTGTAAGAGACTTTTGCATCAGGAAAAAGAGACACCATGCTCATATTGACAAAGAAAATGAACCAACAAACAAAATATTCAGAAGAGAGAAGGATGATTCAGATGAAGAGTATGTGCTAATCTCAGCACTTACTGGGACTATCTCACATGAAAGCAATGATTGGATTGTGGATAGTGGAGCTTCTAAACACATGAAAAGATACAAGGAATCATTCATTAATATGTCTGAACATGAGTCACCAAACAAGGTGAAACTTGGGGATGATTACCAATACCCCATAAAAGGGAGTGGAGTAGCTTCATACAATCTAGAATACAAGAAATATTTAAATATGAAGGACGTGCTAGAATATTCTCTCCATCTCTGCAAAGGGTATGAGAGTTGCATTTGTCAATGGCCAAGTTCTGATGTGGCACAAAGGGAAGACAATAGATGATGCAACAATGATTGGAGAAGAAGAGAGAGGATTGTACAAGGTAAAGGGGCAGCCTGAATAAGAACCGGTTCATGAGTCAATTGAACTAAGCAAACTGTGGCACATGAGGCTTGCACATGTGCACTACAGAGCACTACTGATGGAAAGTAAAGCAGTTTCTACACTACCATAGATACATGAAAAGCATGAAGGAATTTGCAGAGGATGTGCACAAGGAAAGAATGCAAATAAGACATTTCCTAGCAGTGAGAGCAAGCCCAAAGGAATACTGGAGATAGTACACTTGGATGTATGTGGATCCATGTCTTCTAGCTCATTAAGTGGGTATGTATATTATGTTTCCTTTATAGATGATTTCTCACATAATACTTCGATATATTTCTTGAAAGGAAAAATGAAGTTTTCAGTAAGTTCAAGGAATATAAATCCTTGGTCGAGAACCAAACTGATAGGAATATCAAGAATCTATGGTAAGATAATGGTAGAGAATTCACCTCGAAATAATTCAAGGAACTTTTGTAGAGGGTACAGGATTAAGAGGGATTTGAGCACTCCATACAATATTCAATAGGATGGGGTTGTGGAATGAAAGAACCGAACCATCATGAAAGAAACAAGAAAAATTCTACATGGCCAGGATCTTCCTATTCACCTTAGGCAGAGGAAGCAAGGACAAATGTGTATGTACATAATTGTACTCCTCATCAAGTAATTGAAAGCAAGACTCTGGAAGAATATTTATCAGGAGAGAAACAATAAGTCATCCATCTAAGAATATTTTGCTTCCCAGTGTACATACATATCCCAAAGGAGAAAAGGACCATCTCTATCCTTTTGGGAGAAAGGGTATATTCGTAGGATACAATGATACATCAAAGGCCTACCGAATATACTTCCCAGGATTCAATAAGATTGACATCAGTAGAGATGTAACCTTTGATGAAGACTCGACATACTTTAGATCCAGGAGGACACCTATTCAAGAGGACGAGGAACCTAAAGATACAAGAGCCTGAGGTATGGAAATTGGAGAAGCAATTCCAGAAGACCATGAAGATCACAACATGGTAGAATTACAAGAGTCAATAGAGAAAATATTTGAGAAGGACTCCCACAAGAGGAAACCAACATGGGCATGAGAGCTCATACAAGAAGCAGAAAGGTATGGAACTCTAGAAGGAATACATAGAGAAAGAAAAAATGTCAAAGCCCTACAATAGCTATGTGGCCTTGTCATGTGACATCATTGACAGAGAACCTTCGACCTTTGAAGAGGCTGCAGAAAAGAACGAATGGAAGGATGCTATGATCGAGGAATATCAGTAAATCATGAATAATGATGTGTGGGAGATAGTTCCAAGACCAGAAAATAAGTCTGTCGTGAATTCGAAGCAGATATACAAGATCAAGCATGCTAATGATGGTAGCATTGAGAAATACAAGGCAATGTTTGTAGAATGAGGCTTCTCATCGAAAAAAGGCATAGACTACGAAGAGACATTTGTACCTATGGTGAGGTACACTTCCATTAGGACCATACTTGCATTGGCAGCAATTATGAAATGGAAAATACGCAAAATGGATGTCAAGACAACCTTCTTGAATGGTGTAGTCGAGGAGGAAGTGTATGTGGAACAACCATTGGGATTCGAGACACATGACAGGAAGACCCATGTGTGCAAATTGAAGAAGGCCTTGTATGGATTGAAATAAGAACCGAGGACATGGTATGGAAGGATGGATGGCTTCCTGATGAACTTGGGATTTACTAAGAGTAAAGTGGATTCTAACCTTTACTTCAAGGTTGAAGGTGAAATAACAGCGATGCTCCTACTATATGTCGATGACCTGTTCCTAACAGGAGAAGAGGAACTCATTAAAGATACAAGGATGAGACTTGATACAGAGTTGAAGATGAAATACCTAGGTATGGTGCACTACTTCTTAGGCATGGAGGTGTGGTAAAGTGCAGATGGGATCTTCCTTGGTCAAGGAAAGTATGCAGTGGATATTCTGAAGAGATTTAGAATGTTGGAATGCAAGGCAATAACCACACCTATGGAATCTAACTTGAAGATTCTCAGTGATTCTTCATCTGTGTCAGTATATGCCATGATGTATCATTATATGATTGAATCATTTATGTACTTGAGGAATATGAGGCCAACCATATGCTTTGCGGTGAACACCCTAAGGCAGTTCCTGATGGATCTGAGACATGTTCACCTCATAGCTCCAAAGCATGTATTGAGGTACCTAAAAGGTATAGTGGATTATGGGCTCAAGTATGATGTGAATTAGAAGATTAACCTACATGGTTATGTTGATTCAGATTGGGCAGGTAGTGCCACTGAAAGGAAGAGAACTTCAGGTTTCTACTTCAGTTTTGGATCTGGCATGATATCCTCGTTCAGTAGGAAGAAATCATGTGTGGCGCATAGGTGGAGAGACATGTTGTCTGAGTGTAAAATCCTGGCGAAGATCATAGGTTTCTAAGACGTAATCATTCCTATAGGTTATCCTTGGATGTAATCAGTCCTGGCGAAGCTCGTAGGTTATCCTTGGATGTAATAAGTCCTGATATGTTTCTATGCTAGAAATAAAAAGAGACCATAATACACAGATGCATGATATCTCACATGGTAAATGAGATAGGTTGTTCAAGCGGGAAAAATCCTAGTGAAGGAGGATGCTCGGACGTAATCAATCCTGTAGGTTGTCCTCGTATGTAATCAGTCCTGGAGAAGCACGCATGTTATCCTTTTATGTAATAAGTCACGAGACATGTTATTTGAGTGTAAATATGAGCCTTGGCATGGTACATAGGTTACTCGAATGTAATAAGTCTTGTGGATTGTCCGAGTGTAAAAGGAGTCCTGGTTTGGTACATAGGTTACTCGGATGTAATATGTCCCAAAGGTTGTTTGAACGAAAAAGATCATGGACGCAGGTTCTTCAGATGTAATAAGTCCTTGAGGTTGAACTAGAACATAAAAGTCCTGATGTAACATGTTTTTTGGTCATAATAAGTACTTACATATAATCTATACATGTGTGTGTTCCCATGTTGAGATGATAAGGTCACAAAGCACGTGAGGTGCACCTAGGCGGTTCTCCTTTGCTGGTAGAACACAGATTAACTGTGTAGAGATATAATGCACCGAGTGTGCTCCTAGGTGATTATCGCATAGTAGAAGATGCAGGTTGTCTTAATGATGTGAAAATATCTCGGCTTACTTCTATGGTGATAGAATGCAGGTGGTCTGCATCTGAGTTGTGCTTTGTTCTATTTTTGTTTTGTGCAGGACAAAAGAGTTGACCTGGATACAACGAGATAAAGGTAGGAGATGCAGGTTATTTCCATGGCAATGTAAAGAAGGTATTGGAAAGTTCATACATGATGGCTTGCTCAAGATGTGATGAAGACCTAGATGAGTACTAGGCCTACACCCAACATGAAAAAGGGATGGCTCTGTAGAAACTTTCGATGACAGATAGTACCATTAGATGATCGATAATAAGAAGATGATGGCAACAACTATGATGATGACTGTGTGAATTTATGATGATATCTCCACGATGAAGACTTGACCAGATGCGTTGATGATCGTGGAAGAGAGAGAATACCTTCCTAGTTAAGAGGGAGTGTTGATGTATTTGTAACTTCAAAAGATATTCTGATGTGTCACATGCCCAAATTTTGCAAAAACAATGTTATATCATTTGTTATTATTTGAGCACAATATGTTAAATTTTATGCTAAGTTGTAATTGATGACTCAGCAGAGTTAAGGATATTTAATGTAATTCTAAATATTTTAATTATAAATAAATAAAGGAAGAGACAACAGCTTAGGAGAGCTGTTAAAAGAGTGTTTACTGGTCAAATTGGTGGAGGAGACTGGGTGAAGAGAAAACTGACATGTGGCAGCATCCTCAAACCACTTCCAATTGTTGCAGGTGGCAATATCCCTACATTTGGGGTCACGATTCCCTAATAAAGTGGAATCAGAGCAGGTGGCTCAATTAATGACAACTGACCCAAAAGACCTAGGCAATGTTTATAAAAATTCCCATTGAAGAGAGCTGAGGCTGCTCATTCTAGAGAAGTGATCATTTAGGTGAATGTACTTCAGAGAAATTCAATGGAAGGGAATTGTGGAAAGAGTTTGAGGAAATAACTGCTGAGTGATCTAGTGCAGCTTTTAAGCTGAAAGATATTACTGCCGAGTGCAAGGTGTTTTCCTGAGTTATTGGACTAGTCTATTGTTTGCATTCTCCACCAGTTCTCAGCCAAGAAGACTAGGAACAGGCTCGGGGGTCCTGAGGAAGCGTTGTTTGAGCGCTCTCCAGGATTTTGGTGGGGAGGAATGACCTCCTAACGCTGTTGTCGTCTATCCTAATCAGGTTCTAGATTATTTTGTTTTAATGTGTTAGAATGGAAAATAATTTCTAGTCTGTGTTTTTCCACACCTGGAAGGACCAGGCCGTACTCCAGCATAGATAGAGTATTTACAGTAGATGAAAGAAAATATTAAGAGACTGAATAGAATAGATATGGTTCTGCATTTCGTAGTTAATAGAGTAATTTATTTCAGTATGTAGGTTATTCTTAAAAAGATTAGTGATCTGGTTATCTTTGTTTATTGTTTTAACAAGCTTATTTAT
The DNA here is from genome assembly GCA_001517045.1 of Pseudotsuga menziesii. Classification (NCBI taxonomy): domain Eukaryota; kingdom Viridiplantae; phylum Streptophyta; class Pinopsida; order Pinales; family Pinaceae; genus Pseudotsuga; species Pseudotsuga menziesii. The sequence continues at coordinate 840,560 of LPNX010876635.1, forward strand.
GTAAATATATTGGAAAAGAAATAGCAGTAATCTAGTACAGGCAGAACGATTAAGATGATAAGAGAATATCTTAGTAGATAAGATTTGTGTATTTATAGATAGTAGATTAATTTTTATTCAAGTTAAAATATTATGGAGGTTAAACTGTGTTATGATAGGTTTATATTTCTTTGTGTTCACTTAGTAACTGAATGAAATGCAGCAGAAAAATCTCAGTCGAGTTACAATGTTTACATTCAGTTTAGTAAAGAAATAAACTACTAATCATATAGTTTATTTTCTAATAATATCAACTAATCTAAGACTAATAATTACTATAAACTAAGTAGGGTTATATTAAAAGTACTTAAATTTAAAGAGCAAACTAAGTTACAGAATTTATGCTTATCTTTTCAAGAACTCTGAGTAAATTCTATCTGTCAGTTTAGTAAATAAAAACAATGAGAATATGATTAATAATTAATATAAAAATAAATATCTATCTATGTAAAAACTATTTTATAATTATCAGACAGGCTTATACCTGTAAAGGTAAACTTCAGGGTCGAAACCCTAAACCAAATTTATTTAATCTTTACAAATAAAAAAATTTAAGTTACAATTCATTTATTTGAATTATTATATCAATAAACAATTAAACTACTATAGACTGTTTATAGTCCTTTAAAAAGACAAATGTATTGTTACAAGTTAAAATATCACAATACACCTGTAATAATAATAACTAACCAAATTAACAAATAGCAGAATCCTATTTTAATCAATTGTAGAACTTATTTAGACAAGGGTTTCATTCCATGAATACCCTAGTTTGTATATTCCGAACAGGTAGGTTAATATTATAAACTACACAATATGACTGGGTTACAGTCTTAAATATTAACAATAATTTATTTGCAAAATATATTAGACAGTAATATTCTTCATCAATAGTCGGTTAGGGAAAACCCTAACATACATAGAGTCACAATATACAGTACCATTGCAAAACGAGACTGAGCTTGAAGAAAAACTTTCTTAAAAACCAATGTATTGCATTGATATGCTGTAAGGCTGGAAATTTAAACTAATTACAACACCCACCTCAAGGCCGGGACTACCCAATGACATAGTGAGGGTTTGCAAACAGAATAGAACCAACAAATTTTAAAAAAGAAAACCATGTAAATAATGGGGAAACTGGACAAGTTCTCAAGCTCAGGGTTTCACCATCGACAACCCTGTTACAAGCAGGGTAAGAACCCATTCGTTGAACCCAGGGCTTACTGGATTGGAGCCACGAGCTCTCGAAGACAGCCGACATTATCTTCATCACGAGTTGCAAGAGTAGTCACAAGTTCCTGCAAGGAGAGCACAATACTGTGTGTTAGTTACAAAACTCATTGGCTATTGTAAACCCTACTGTAAAAATTACTTTACCGTGAGTCTTCTATTCTGGAAAGAAAACCAAATATTTACCTTAAATAAGAGTATCAAATAGTCTAGCGAAGATACTGTCACCAGTTGCAATTTGCACATGCAAAATCTCCCAAACCCTGCGACGTCGATGGAGCACAACCAACAGTAATGAAGCTTAGCTTCTCACAGCAGTGATAGGCCACGGGGAAGGCAAGAAGGAGCTAAGGACCGGCCGCAAGCCAAGTGCAAACAAAACCAGTAAAATCTCGCATAATAACACCCACAACTAAAAAGGTTGGCCACAAGACTGAATTTAGGAGACTACAACAACGTTAAACCCAAGTTTTGGAGCAAGCTTGTACAGGAAGAACCCTCACGGTCGCCATGAAACCTTGAAGAGCAGCTGGAAGGCCAGTGTGAACTTCGGAGGGAGAATGACAAAGAGATTAGGGTTGCAAGAGTTTTAAATCACCAATACACGGACAAGAGGTGACCACGTGCCCTCAAATAATTCCAGCCATGCAAGGGTTGATTCCAAAGTCCACCTGCGGTTCAATCATCCAAATTATTAAAACAATGATTTTATTATCAAACTATGGACGAACTATGATGTATGCATATATATTTAACACATCGATATTCATATATATAAACCTTATCATAATGTTTGATAGCTCGATTTTGGCATTTGGTTAAACAATAATTCATAAACGTTGACCCTAGTGAAAGGTGGTAACCATTTGACATTATGGAAAAAGTCCAAGGTCGATCTTGCTTAGAACCTTTCTAACTACTATAGATTTATATACTTGCAAAACATTGTTAAATATGCATGTATTATAATCCGAACTTATCACTTTTAAATCAACAACTTGGGTGGTTATAATGTATGGAGTTGAATAGCATAATAATAGAGTATAAACACGACTTTTACAAAGTGCGATGTTGGTTTAAACTTTCTTAGACACTAGTTTCTTCTTGACTTGACAATGCTAGTAATTTACCTTAATTGTTTATATTGGACAAGATAGTTTGTGATTGATCAAGATAACCTGTGCTTAGCATAGGGTAGAAATTTGATCATACTAGAAAGATCTACCATAATAGTTACTATAGATATTAACTTAATGTAAGAGAGGCATTATTGTAATAATAAAATTACAATGGAATAACCATGCTCAAGTCTATAATCATTGGAACGACACTGATTGACTTAGAATTAGGAAGTAAGGGCATACAGTATTCCATTTGAAATGATGTAGTTATTTTTTTACAATAATCAAGCTTATAATATCAAGGAGTTTTACAGTCAGTAAGTTTCCCAATAGAATGTAAATAACGATCAGTTTGGTACTTTAGTAAATAATACGATAATGTATGTGGTTACATTAATACATGCAGTACGACGTTAATGTACGTAATAAAGTTGATAACTTGTTAGTGAACAACTAGTTTTTACATACCAGTAACAGGTTGATAACTTCCATAACTAGTAAGTTAAAAATAAAATCAAAAAATTATAATTTATGGAGAATATATACTATCAGTATTGATAGAAGCTCTTCCATGAATAAAAACAAATAGCACAAATAAGTATAACATTTGCAAGTTAAGCAAGTTAAGATAGAAATGAATATACGACAAAGATTACAAGCTTAGAGCTCTCAGTAAGTATCTTTGGTGTCGCTAAGCTTGATAAAGAAAGAACCCGTTTATCTAAACTCTGCTTACAAGAAAAACTAGAAAAGATAAACTAATTTACCTCGTTGAAGTTGCTTGAAAATTATCAGCTTATTTTACTAGCATATTATTTTCCAAACAGAAACACTTCTTGATACTTTATGAATTTTAAAATGTCTACTTGATCGATTGTACCTGCGAACCTGTAAGAACCAGCAATCTGTCTGCATTAGCATAAATGCTAGGTAAGTCCAGGATTCAAAGTTAGATTCCACCTACTTGCCATAAAGTAGACTCATTAGTAAACTGATAGAAAACAGTATGCAAGTAAATCATATTTTACATTACGAAAAAGAAGCTGCTTTAGTTTACGTAATTTAAAAATGTATAATACTAATCATTGAACTGTTTCATTTTCTGCTAACCATTAACTGTTAGTAAACCGCATGTTCAACATTTTATGTTATCTTAAAATTTTAAATTTTTGTGAAAATTTGGGGTTTTGACATGTGGTATCAGAGCACAAGGTTCAAACACTAGGCCTCGAAGAAGCCAAACTAGCATTTATGAAACAATGATTTTGAATTATTTTGTTGATGTATTTTCTTTTAAATGTTATTCAACAAAGAATTGTTTCTGAAGTTTAACAACAGGTATGGAAATGTTGGAGGAATATGTGGAAGAGGAATCTCCATTTACTGAACCAGAAAACTTACTAAGATATCCTATACCAGAAGACCTAACCACTAATTCCTCAGAACAGTTACAAATACTAAAAGATTTAAAATCTGAAATGGAATTTGTGAAACGAGAGAATGAAAGGATTCAGAGGGTTCAGGAGGAGCTGAATCAGATCCTAACAGAAAGATTTCAAACTAAGGGAAGGGGAAAAACAGCTGATTCAGAAGATACAAGTCATCAACATACAAAAAGATTTCAAACTAAGGGAAGGGGAAAAAGAGCTGATTCAGAAGATACAAGTCATCAACATAAAAATAAAAAGATTAAACAGACTAACGATGAAGGCAGCTCATCCTCAGAGGTGTTTGGTGATCAATGTAATTTTTGTTCCACTAGTGATAGTAGTGATGACAACCATTACACTAAAAAGAGAAAATATAAACCCTATGAGGAAATTTCTGGGGAATTTAAAAAGATTAAACCACCAACATTCAATGGAGAGACTGAGAAAGGGGAGGAAGCAGAATCCTGGTTATTTGGGATGAAGAAGTACTTCCATATTTATAACTATTCTAACCAACTAAAGGCTAGAATGGCTATCTACAATCTCTTAGGAAAGGTTGATATTTGGTGGCAGGACTTGAAGAGAGTGAAGGGAATAAAAGATAAGAACGTAAATTGGAGTACCTTCAAGAGGTACTTTAAAAAGAAATTTCTGTCTGAGTAGTACTAGGAAGAGAGAGCAAAAGAATTCTATGAGCTTAAATTAGGATCAATGACTATGAAAGATCTAAACAACAAGTTTTAAGTATGCTTAGGTATGTGCCATACCTTGTAGATGAAAAACCAAAGGTACAGTGATTCCTCAGCTGTCTACCTTATCATATTAAGGACATGATTAAGTATGACAATCCAAAAACTCTGGAAGAAGCTATGAGGAAAGCCAACTTCTGTTATGAACATAATCGAAAGAAGGAGAGCATGGCCAACTGGAAGGCCAAGAAGAATAACAACCATTATGATCAAAAGAAGAAATAATTTATGCTAAATCGAAATTCTAAAAACAATAAGGCCATAAATTTTGCTAACAAGATTTTTCAAGGGAATAAGAATAATTCACCAAGCAATAAGAACAATTCAAAGGGTAAAGAATATGCTAATAACCATGGTAATTACACCAATAACTATGAACACAAAGAACCTATAAAGTGCTGGGAGTGTAATGGACCACATTATGCCTCAGTCTGTCCTAATCGAAAAAAGACCGTCAGTAATATTCATACCATACAGGAGGAGATGACTGTTGAAGAATTAGCGAGGACTATGCCCAAAATCAATACAGCCTTGGAGAATCGACAAGCAGAATATCAAACTTCCATGGTGGAAGTAGAAGGTATGATAAGCCAAACCCCTATAACTATTTTAATTGATCTAGGAGCTAGTCTCAGTTATATTTCATCTAAAATGGTAGAAAAATGTAAGTTGCCTGTTGAAAAATTTGAAAATTCTTGGTTGGTTCAATTAGCCACTGGTGCTAAAGGAAGGTAACTTGTTTTGTAAAAGAATGTGCAGTAGTTATGGATCAATTTGGAACTGTTGTAAAGCTTAATGTATTACCTCTTGGTTCTTATGAATTACTCATCGATATGGATTGGTTAGAACAACAAAGGGTAAGTTTAAATTATTATGATAAAACCTTTACGTGTGTAAATAATGATGGAAAACCAATAAGTGTAAAGGGGATCCCTTGAAAAAAAACCGTAAGGCAGATTTTTGCTTTGCAGCTCAAGAGAGCTGTTAGGAAGGGTTGTAAAGCATATGCAGTAACAATAACAGATGAGGAAAATCTAAATAAGATAGATAAATTAAAATTGGAAAACATACCAGTCTTAAAAGATTATGCTGATGCATTTCCGGAAGAAATTCCAGGACTACCTCCAAAAAGGGAACTAGATTTTACCATTGAGCTGATACCTGGTGTAGTACCCAGCTCAAAGGCCCCTTATTGAATGAAAATACTAGAACTAAATGAACTAAAGTCTCACAATTAAAAGAACTTATTGACAAAAAAGTATATTTGACCTAGTGTGTCTCCCTGAGGGGCACTTGTCATCTTCGTTAAGAAAAAGGACGGAACCATGTGACTTTGCATAGATTACTGCCACTTGAATAATATGACTATCAAAAATAGATACCCGTTACCTCGCATAGATGATCTATTTGATCAACTACGTGGAGCCACGGTGTTTTCGAAAATTGATTTAAGGTCTTGATATCATCAAGTTAGGATTAAAGATGAAGACATCTTTAAAACAACCTTTAGAACTCGATATGGCCATTACGAGTTTGTCGTCATGCCATTCAGGCTTACTAATGCCCCAGTTGTTTTTATGTGTTTAATGAACAATGCTATGCATAAGTATCTAGATAAGTTTGTGGTCGTGTTTATCGACGACATATTAATCTATTCAAAAACTGAAGAAGAACATAAAGAACATTTAAAAATTGTTTTGCAAGAGCTACGAGATCATCAACTTTTTGCAAAGTTTAGTAAATGCAATTTCTTTAAGGATAAAATTCAGTACTTAGGTCATGTGGTGACTAAGGAAGGGATTTCAGTAGATCCCGAAAAGATAAAGGCGATTGAAGATTGGCCGGTTCCTAAGGATGTAACTGATGTTCGAGCCTTCATGGGAATTACTGGTTATTACCGGAGGTTTATTGAAGGTTTTTCAAGAATTGCGAATCCAATAAATTCTTTGTAGAAGAAAGGAAAGAAATTTGATTGGAACCAGAAATGCGAGGAAAGCTTTAAAAAGTTAAAAAATTGATTAACTAGTGCACCTATTTTAAGAATAGATGATCCAAATAAAGAATTTGTGGTGTGCACTGATGCCTGCAATGATGGGTTAGGCAGTGTTCTGACTCAAGAAGGGCATGTTATTGCCTATGAGTCTAGGAAATTAAAAATTCATGAAAATAATTATGCAACTTATGATCTGGAACTAGCTGCTGTTATACATGCTCTAAAGATGTGGTGTCACCACCTAATTGGCAGAAAATTTATTTTAATGACTGATAATAAAGGACTAAAGTATCTGTTAGATCAGCCTAATCTAAATGCCAGACAAGCTAGGTGGCTAGCTTTTCTAAGTGAGTATGATTTCAAAATTCAGCACATTAAAGGTAAAGAAAATAAAGTTGTTGATGCATTAAGTATAAATGCAAGGCTGAATTTCACAGTAGTTATCAGCACTTATACAATAGATCTGGATGAACAGCTTAAAGCAGGGATAGAACAAGATGGAATTTACCAAAACTTACAAGCTAAAACGAAAGAAAATCCAACAGAAACCTTAAGTAAAGGGTATAGTTTGAATGCAAAGGGATTTTTACTATATAAAGACAGAATGTATGTACCTAACGTACCTAAAGTTAAGTTATTAATTTTGGATGAAATCCATAAAACTCCATACTCAGGTCATCCAGTTTATCAAAAGACTATAACCATGTTAAGAAAAGAATATTTTTGGCGAAACATGAAGACTGAATTGGCAGAGTATATTGCTAGGTGCTTTGAATGTCAACAGGTGAAAAGTGAACATCAACACCCAGCTGGATTACTTCAGCCATTTCCCATCCCTAGCTCGAAAGGGGAGATAATTAGTCTCGATTTTGATATTGGACTGCCTAAAAATCATAATTTAAATGATTCTATCATGGTAGTGGTCGATAAGTTAAGTAAAGCAACCCACTTTATACCTGTTAAAACTACATATAAAGCTACAAACATAGCTGATATCTTTCTAAAATAGATTTTTCGACTGCATGGAATACCGAAAGTTATAATCTCAGATAGAGATCCTAAATTTACAGGTAACTTTTGGAAATCTCTGTTTAAAGGATTAAACACTACATTAAATTTTAGTACTTCTTTCCATCCTCAAATAGATGGATAGAATGAAAAAGAAAACCAAGTACTAGAAGATTTATTAAGAATGTATGTGAAAGACCAGCCAGGTAAATGGGAGGATTATTTGCATTTGGTAGAATTTTCTTATAATAATAATTATCAAGCGTCAGCCACATTTAGTCCTTTCGAAATCTTGTACGGAAGGAAATGTAATACTCCTATCTCCTGAAGTAATCCGGTGGATAGATTAGTATTAGGTCCTGAACTATTAAAGGAAATGGAAGAAATTGTAAAGTAGGTACAAGGTAATCTGAAAGTTGCGCAGGATCGACAAAAAAGTCAAGCAGAACTTAAAAGAACTCCAAAGGAGTTTCAGGTAGGTGAACATGTGTTCATCAAGGTGAGGCCAAAAAAGAGCTCTCTAAGATTGGGGAGTTGTGCAAAACTAGCACCTCGTTATTGTGGTCCATTTGAAATACTGTCCAGAATTGGACAAGTAGCTTATCAATTAGCATTACCACCAAATTTAAGAGTACATAATGTTTTTCACATTTCTGTATTAAAGAAATATGTTCATGATGCTACTCATGTTGTTAACTGGAATGATGTACAGGTGGAACCAAAAGGATATTTTCTGGTGGAACCGGACTGTATCCTCGGGTGGAGGGAGATCACACTTCGGAACCAAACCATTGGTCAGGTGAAGGTGCAATGGAAGCACCTTAGTCTAGAAGAAGCCACCTGGGAATTGGAAAGTAATATGCGAGATGCATATCCAATTCTGTTCCAGGGGAATTTTGAAGACAAAGAATTGATAACATCGAGGATGATGTTATACTTTAAGGGGGTGTGTATGTCACATGCCCCAATTTTGCAAAAACAATGTTATATTATTTTTTATTATTTGAGGAAAATATGTTAAATTTTATGCTAAGTTGTAATTGATGACTCAACGGAGTCAAGGATATTTAACGTAATTCTAAATATTTTAATTATAAATAAATAAAGGAAGAGACAACAGCTTAGGAGAGTTGTTAAAAGAGTGTTTATTGGTCAAATTGGTGGAGGAGACTGGATGGAGAGAAAATTGACATGTGGCAGCATCCTCAAACCACTTCCAACCGTTGCAGGTGGAAATATCCCTACATTTGGGGTCATGATTCCCCAAGAAAGTGGAATCAGAGTAGGTGGCTCAATTAATGACAACTGACCCAAAAGACCTAGGCAATATTTATAAAAATGCCCATTGAAGAGAGCTGAGGTTGCTCATTCTAGAGAAGTGATCATTTAGGTGAATGTACTTCAGAGAAATTCAATGGAAGGGAATTGTGGAAAGAGTTTGAGGAAATAACTACTGAGTGATCTAGTGCAGCTTTTAAGCTGAAAGATCTTACTGCTGAGTGCAAGGTGTTTTACTGAGTTATTGGACTAGTCTACTGTTTGCATTCTCCACCAGTTCTCAGCCAAGAAGACCAGGAACAGGCTCGGGGGTCTCAAGGAAGCGTTGTTTGAGCACTCTCTAGGAGTTTGGTAGGGAGGAACGACCTCTTAACGTTGTTGTCGTCTATCATAATCAGGTTCTACATTATTTTGTTTTAATGTGTTAGAATGGAAAATAATTTCTAGTTTGTGTTTTTCCACACCTGGAAGGACTAGGCCGTACTCCAGCAAAGATAGAGTATTCACAGTAGATGAAAGAAAATGTTAAGAGACTGAATAGAATAGATATGGTTCTACATTTCGTAGTTAATAGAGTAATTTATTTTAGTATGTAGGTTATTCTTAAAAATTTAGTGATCTGGTTGTCTTTGTTTATTGTTTTAACAAGCTTATTTATGTAAATATATTGGAAAAGAAATAGCAGTAATCTAGTACAGGTAGAACGATTAAGATGATAAGAGAATATCTTAGTAGATAAGATTGTGTATTTACAGAAAGTAGATTAGTTTTTATTCAAGTTAAAATATTATGGAGGTTAAACTGTGTTATGAAAGGTTTATATTTCTTTGTGTTCACTTAGTAACTGAATGAAATGCAGCAGAAAAATCTCAATCGAGTTACAATGTTTACATTCAGTCCAGTAAAGAAATAAACTACTCATCATATAGTTTATTTTCTAGTAATATCAACTAATCTAAGACTAATAATTACTATAAACTAAGTAGGGTTATATTAAAAGTACTTAAATTTAAAGAGCAAAATAAGTTAAAGAATCTATGCTTATCTTTTCAAGAACTCTGAGTAAATTCTATCTGTCAGTTTAGTAAATAAAACAATGAGAATATGATTAATAACTAATATAAAAATAAATATCTATCTATGTAAAAACTGTTTTATAATTATCAGACAGGCTTATTCCTATAAAGGTAAACTTCAGGGTCAAAACCCTAAACCAAATTTATTTAATCTTTACAAATAAATTTTTTTAAGTTATAATCCATTTATTTGAATTATTATATCAATAAACAATTAAACTACTATAGACTGTTTACAGTCCTTTAAAAAGACAAATGTATGGTTACAAGTTAAATTATCACAATACACCTGTAATAATAATAACGAACCAAATTAACAAATAGCAGAATCCTATTTTAATCAATTGAAGAACTTATTTAGACAAGGGTTTCATTCCATGAATACCCTAGTTTGTATATTCTGAACATGTAGGTTAATATTATAAACTACACAATATGACTGGGTTACAGTCTTAAATATTAACAATAATCTATTTGCAAAATATATTAGACAGGAATATTCTTCATCAATAGTCGGTTAGGGAAAACCCTAAAATACACAGAGTCACATTATACAGTACCACTGCAAAACGAGACTGAGCTCGATGAAATTTTTTCTTAAAAACCAATGTATTGCATTGGCAGGTCGTAAGGCTGGAAATTTAAACTAATTACAACACCTAGCTCAAGGCCGGGACTACCCAACGACATAGCGAGGGTTTACAAACAGAATAGAACCGACAACTTTAAAAAAAGAAAAACATGTAACTAATGGAGAAACTGGGCAAGCTCTCAAGCTCGGGGTTTCACCATCGACAACCTTGTTACAAGCAGGGTAAGAACCCATTTGTTGAACCCAAGGCTTACCAAATTGGAGCCACAAGCCCTCGAAGATAGCCAGCATTATCTTCATCACGGGTTGCAAGAGTAGTCACAAGTTCCTGCAAGGAGAGCACAATACTGTGTGTTAGTTACAAAACTCATTCGCTATTGTAAAACCTATTATAAAAATAACTTTACTGTGAGTCTTCTATTTTGGAAAGAAAACCAAATATTTACCTTAAATAAGAGTATCGAATAGTCTAGTGAAGATACTGTCACCAGTTGCAATTTGCACATACAAAATCTCCCAAACCCCGCGACATCGATGGAGCACAACCAACAGTAATGAAGCTTATCTTCTCACAGCAGTGACATGCCACGGGGAAGGCAAGAAGGAGCTAAGGATCAGCCACAAGCCAAGTGCAAAAAAAACCAGTAAAATCTTGCATAATAACACCCACAACTAAGAAGGTTGGCCACAAGACTGAACTCAGGAGACTACAACAACGTTAAACCCAAGTTTTGGAGCAAGCTTGTACAGGAAGAACCCTCACGTCCACCATGAAACCTTGCAGAGCAGCCCGAAGGCCAGCGTGAACTTTGGAGGGAGAATGACAAAGCGATTAGGGTTGCAAGAGTTTTATATCGCTAATACATGGACAGGAGGTGACCACGTGCCCTCAAATAATTCCAACCATGCAAGGTTCGATTCCAAAGTCCACATGCGGTTCAATCATCCAAATTATTAAAACAATGATTTTATTATCAAACTATGCACGAACTATGATGTATGCATATATATTTAACACATCGATATTCATATATATAAACCTTATCATAATGTTTGATAGCTCGATTTTGGCGTTTGGTTAAACAATAATTCATAAACGTTGACCCTAGTGAAAGGTGGTAACCATTTGATATTATGGAAAAATTCCAAGGTCGATCTTGCTTAGAACCTTTCTAACTACTATAGATTTATATACTTGCAAAACATTGTTAAATATGCATGTATTATAATCCGAACTTATCACTTTTAAATCAACAGCTTGGGTGGTTATAATGTATGGAGTTGAATAGCATAATAATAGAGTATAAACATGACTTTTACAAAGTGCGATGTTGGTTTAAACTTTCTTAGACACTAGTTGCTTCTCGACTTGACAATGCTAGTAATTTACCTTAATTGTTTATATTGGACAAGATAGTTTGTGGTTGATCAAGATAACCTGTACTTAGCATAGGGTAGAAATTTGATCATAGTAGAAAGATCTACCATAATAGTTACTATAGACATTAACTTAATGTAAGAGAGGCATTATAGTAATAATAAAATTACAATGGAATAACCATGCTCAAGTCTATAATCATTGGAACGACACTGATTGACTTAGAATTAGGAAGTAAGGGAATATAGTATTCCATTTGAAATTATGCAGTTAGTTTTTTACAATAATCAAGCTTATAATATCAAGGAGTTTTACAGGCAGTAAGTTTCCCAACAGAATGTAAATAATGATCAGTTTGGTACTTTAGTAAATAATACGATAATGTATGTGGTTACATTAGTACATGTAGTACGATGTTAATGTACGTAAGAAAGTTGATAACTTGTTAGTGAACAAATGGTTTTTACATACCAGTAACAGGTTGATAAATTCCATAACTAGTAAGTTAAAAATAAAATCGAAAACTTATAATTTATTGAGAATCTTTACTATAAGTATTGATAGAAGCTCTTCCATGAATAAAAGCAAATAGTACAAATAAGTATAACATTTGCAAGTTAAGCATGTTAAGATAGAAATGAATATACGACAAAGATTACAAGCTTAGAGCTCTCAGTAGGTATCTTTGGTGTTGCTAAGCTTGATAAAGAAAGAACCCGTTTATCGGAACTCTACTTACAAGAAAAACTAGAAAAGATAAACTACTTTACCTCGTTGAAGTTGCTTGAAAATTATCAGCTTATTTTACTAGCATATTATTTTGCAAACAAAAACACTTCTTGATACTTTATGAATTTTAAAACGTCTACTTGATTGATCGTACCTGTGAACCTGTAAGAACCAACAATATGTCTGCATTAGCATAAATGCTAAGTAAGTCCAGGATTCAAAGTTAGATTCCACCTACTTGCCATAAAGTAGACTCATTAGTAAACTGAAAGAAAACATTATGCAAGTAAATAATATTTTACGTTAAGAAAAAGAAGCTGCTTTAGTTTACGTAATTTGATAATGTATAATACTAATCATTGGACTATTTCATTTTCCGCTAACCATTAGCTGTTAGTAAACTGCATATTCAACATTTTATGTTATCTTAAAATTTTAAATTTTTGTGAAAATTTAGGGTTTTGACATGATGTATATTATCATTGTATGTTGTTGTACTCCAATTGGATATGTGTTTACCTCCTTGTGTGATGTCTTTATTATGTCTAGAACTTGACGTACAACCTTCGTTGTAAGTCCGGGCAATATTCCCCAGTGTAACATCATGTAATGTGTATTTGGAGTCTCTCTAAGAGAAGTCTACCATGTTAGGGAAACAAGTTGGCCCCAGTCATGTAAAAGGTTAGTCACTTGAAGGGTATAAATAGGGAGGCACTCTCCCTCATTTATACACACCTCACCTCACTCAATTTCGCATGAGAGAGAGAGAGAGAGAGAGAGAGAGAGAGAGAGAGAGAGAGAGAGAGAAGGGAGGAGAGATAGATAGCTACTGAATACTTCTTATTACTGGGTTTGACCATCTTATGACACAGTTTTTATGATTGTACTATTCTGAGGAATCTTGTGGGGTTTTCTCCTTTATGGTTTCCTAAGTGAAAATCTTTGTGTCTTGTGTATCTATTATATCTTATGCATCTTGATGTACTTGTTATTCTTTCAGACAAAGATCCTAATTAAGCTAATAATATCTAAGAAAAACTAACAATATGGTCACACAGAGGGAGTACACAATGTGACCTTTGTACCACACACAAAGTAAGAGTGTTGGTCAATTTGATTGTTTAAATTGATTAAAATGAATTATCAATCCAGGGAATGTAGGATTATGAAGTGCCAAGAAAAATATATGCAGTATCAGGAGAGAAAACCTAACTAAAATGAATTTCTTAGTAAACAATGATTAGGAGTTATACTAAAACAAGCAAGGTCATATGATTAATTCAGGTTACAAGATTTTATTCTCAGAAATAATATTATTGTAAAACTATGAGTGCTTCATGCTTTGAGTTCAATAAGACTTCTATAGGTTATTAAAGCATAAAACCATAAATTTTAAATCATTCAACCATACATACACAATTACTGAACCAAATTAGTTGGTCTTAGGTCCTTACGAATAAGTATGAGAGCTTAGGTTTGTTCACACATCCAAGTATAGGAAATATTAGGTCATGGAACTAGATATGGGAAAGCTCTATTTAATTGCAAGAAATTCTGCTCAGAACCACTTATATGAGATTCCTATAGATTCCTTATGATCAAATTTGCTCAATATCACATCCAAACACCTACAACTTTGATTATGTTTAATTACCCAAAAAATAAATACTTGTAAACAAACCACACTTTAATTACTTAGATTGTCAATTTATGTCTAGAAACCAAAGGTATTACTGGAGTTCTTGTAGTTACAATGCATAAGCAATACCAATGCAAAAATGCATACACACTTGAGGCCCCAACAAACAATACAACTTCTTCAACTTGGAAAATACATATTGAATAAAATAAAGAGAAAATAAAGCAGAACTTCAATGTACTGATATTCAAGAAGGTTATCTAATTCTAAAAATGAAATATAACTTATTACTGAAATTCTAAGTAGGCCAATTGCATTTAATTATATAGCACACCTCAACTAATATTCAACCACACATGTAATCAGTAAAGAACTAAACACAATTCCTATACCAAGTTCTAACACAACTATCCAGATCGGGGGGCCTTCATGGATGGGTAGTGTTGCAGGGGATTCAAGAAATCAAATCATGCTTTCAATAACAACTCCTTTTATTAATCACCGACCTTAAAAATCATAGTAAAAGAGTTGAACTCCAGATCTTAGCTACTATAGATGATCCAATTAATCTCACACAAACCTTACAATAATACATGCCATTCTTTTACAGAGCATTTACATCAATAGGATCAAAACCAACAATCCTAATCACACAGATATGGATTGAAAAAAATAGACAAATAAATTACATCATTTACAAAAGATAGATTAACATATAGGATAACAAGTAAGTAATCATGTTTTAGGCACTACACGATTTCATGACTGGAAACATGAAATGTGGGTTGTAAGCACCCACATTCAAGAAGATCTCTGCTCAGAATTAAAAAAATGAATCCACTCATATTCTATATATTTTCAAAATTATTTTTGCAACCACTATACTTATGGCCAATAGAAAATCCTTAGACTCCCAAATAATTTATTTTGTGTTAGCCTCTATATTACTCTCGTGAATATCCCCATTTATAAAAGCTCATATTATAGCTTCAAAAGCATGGTAAGACATAAACATATCCATGCATCATTGCAATGAGTACCCAAATGCACTCAATTACTTGTAGGCTAAAAAATCCTTGTGTAGGTCCTATGTTGTGGTTTGGGATCATAAATGATCCATGAGCACTAGATATACTTGTATGGACCTAGACTTTAGTTTTTAATATCATGCCATGATTCAGTCACTAAGAAACATCCATGATAATAATTTATCGTTAATACACTAAATATTCCCTATGTATGGCCTATATATTGGTTTGGGTTGTTGTATATGGCCCATGATCCATAGAAATAATTATATGGCTTTATACCCTAGCTTCATATCTCAAAGAATGGTTGGCCTCAAGAAACATCCATGTTCTTATAGATTTAAAAAGTGCACCATATCATGTTTCCATGCCAAAATTTCCTATTAAGGAATACATGATGAATTGGAGTTTTGCACATGGCCCATGAGCTATAGAAGCAAATGTTATGGCCCAAAACTTTGTATTTTTACCTTGGATCATGACAAGAGTCATAAGAATAATTTCTAGTATGCCAAACATCAAAATGGACATCATAACTTGCTTGGATTCCAAATATTTGTTATATAGGACATATGTACCTAAACAACACACCTAACATACTACTCACGTAAGTGTCTTGGACATAAGTTATACTCATAAATGTCACACTTAACTCCAAAAAATAAATGACGAATCTAATACCCTTGAAAAACTGACTTCTAACAAATTGATTGACCCTAACTACTATGAACCTAGACATATAATGGAAAATATTTCATAGCAATAGTCTTAAAACATTATCTTTTATTAAAAAATATAGCAATGGTCACATAACATCATCAAAAACTCATTAGAATTATCAATGGTAACAATTTTTTTTTCCAATCACTGAAGTCACCATAAAGAGTATTAGTGAGGGCCATTAAAGGATCATCACTAGATGTTTTGCCAAAGAGATAATTGACAACAAGTCTTTAACAACCCTCACCAAAAGTGTCATTGAAAAGGATTTGATGACAAACCTTAAACGGATGTCTCCAAAAGAAACTACAATGATGGTCTTTTAAGGTCCATTATCATATGTGACATTGGTAATAACCTTTTAAGTCCTTCCACAAGCATGACCCTCACTAATGGGTATTAGGGAGGGCTACTAAAGGAGCATCACCAAAGAGAGAATTGGCAATGAACCTTTAAAAACCCTCATAAAATGTGTCATTGAAAAAATATTTGGTGATGAGCCCTAAAGGAGTGTCTCTAAATACAATTAGAGTAGTTAGTTTTTAAGGCCGCCATAATATGTGAAATTGGTGATAAGCCTTTAAGTTCCGTCACAAGCATGATCATCACCGATGGCCTTTTTTTAGTTGTGTATAGTGGACGAATTCTTGGAAATCATCGAACCTTTACACATGTGCATGGAAATATCAATATAAGAATGCATTAAGAAAATAGAGATATAACACTACATTGCAACCGTTGCTATCGTGGCCTCCATGATTTTTGAGAAAACTCTACCCAAAGAATGTTGATAATAAGGAACAATAAACAAAAAGTACCATGTGCATTTTATAATAGGAACCCAATAAAATGAAATGTGAGTAAGCCACAAGGTGAGATAAGAAAAGCATTCTAATTTTCCATGCTACTTCTGGACAAAATTTATGAACCCGATTCAGAGTCCTAGAACAATGTGCATGTGGATTAATGTGGTTATACTCCATTGAAACTAATTATTGCTATGGTACATTATGAATAATTTCCTACTTGAACTCGTATGTTCACATGGAAAATATTTGCATTGTAAGGAGTGCACTTTGGCCATTCTACTAGAGAACTAGTTGTGAAGCAAAAGGTAATAGGTGTCATAGCATGTTTATCCTAATTATCCTTATTAACATGTTCATTCATTTATAATACTTGATATGTTCCAATGCCTATTTAATATTTACAATTATTGAGATACGTAAAACAACATAGTTAGCATAATTAGGATGTCACCTTAAAAATGTAATAATATGTCATCATTGATCAATCCTAACAACGCAATTGCATATTACTAGCCCAATCCTACATAATTACTAAAACTAAATAATGGCATAGAAGTACTTATCGTAAAGCATTTCAAGAATAATGCTAAAATGAACATATTTCTTCCATTTGGGTTCTAAAGAATTCCAACATAATGGATTTGTTAGAGAAGGAGGTCATGAAAATCATTCTTCTACACTTCCATACCAATGATCTATATTGATTTGATAGTTAGAAGTATCATTGGAAACTAGAACAAAAATTCTTCGTGCACGTAATACACATCAAGGTGCACCCCTACTATATGTGAAGGTCATGCATTGATTTGATAGGTAGAAGTATAATTGGAAACTAGAACAAAGATTCTTCATGCATGCAATACACATCAAGGTGCACCCACACGATTTGTGAAGGTCATTTAAAGTATCCAAATGTAACACAACATGACAAAAACTAATCTTTATTTCTTCATCACATTTGAATCATGCACAATTCATAGCAAAAAGGCAGTGTTTTATGAATACACATAACCTCAGTACTTTGGCCATTTTTTTTTATTGTTATTATTTTTTTGTGAAAGCTCATTCCTAAGTGTATGAAGAGGAAAGATTTGGTTATTTTTAGATATAGTTTTTGGTTGATAAGTTTCTCAAAAAGGCATGAAACTTATCCTATTTTTTGTTATCTTCTTACATTGACTTGCTGGAAAGTTTGGGTTCTTTGGAAGTGAAACATTGTACTCTTTTTGTTGCTATTTTGTACCTTGTTTTACAACAAGCCTAAGGACGAAAATTTATTGAGATAAGATTAAAGAAACCTTCTAGGTTAAAGGAGAAATTCTTATATTGCATTGAATATTTGAGGTCCAATAAATCTCTACATGTAGAAAACTCAATTTTATCTCCTTACTCAATGAGAGCAATTAGGTACCATATCAGGTTTCATTCAACTAGTTGTTTCTTTTCATTTGGATGGGAATTGTAAGTGAAGAACTGTGGTAAGTCAAACCATTTATATTGATAGATAGCAAGGTTCCTTCTTGTTGAATACTTTTTCCTCTATTGCCATGGCCTATGTATTTATGTTGGAAAGAATGGGGATGTTTACCACATTAAATTTCATTAACGTTAAATTGAATTTATGCATTTTAATCGACAATGTCAAGACAAATATGATAAGCCAAACAACACATGGTGATAGAGTGCAAGCTATTCTCTTGTCAAATATGTTTTCC
Organism: Pseudotsuga menziesii; assembly: GCA_001517045.1. NCBI lineage: Eukaryota > Viridiplantae > Streptophyta > Pinopsida > Pinales > Pinaceae > Pseudotsuga > Pseudotsuga menziesii. Next base: position 859,097 of record LPNX010876635.1, read on the forward strand.
TAGTGTTATGACCCACGAATTTTTGGGTTAAAGCACATATAAAGAATTATTTGGATCTTAGAGAGGTTTCTCAACACAAAATAATCTGCCCATTTTGTTCTCATAACTTTGCATACAGATAAGAACACAAAAGCTCACATTTCCATACCCTTTTAGTTTCATATTAGCTAAAAATCCAGGTGTTGTCCCTAGGAAACGTTATACAGAATAATGATAAGAAAGATGAAGATTCTGGTCACAAGACGAGTGAAAGCCACGACGAAAGGAGCCACAACAAAAGAGGAATAAAGCAAGTCAGAAAGTAGAGTTCGACTTAATTTTGGTAAAGAGTTAGTTAGACTAAAAGCTTGCTTTTAGAAATAAAACATTATTGTAATTTGGGATGATAGTGCTTATTTTTATATATAATAGGACGAGTTAAATTAGAAAGACAACCTATCGACTGACAGTTGAGAGTTAGTTGATGATTGGATAAAGAAATGTAAAAATATTATAAAAGCGTTGATCCAAGCCGTGTGCGGATCGCTTGATGAGATTATTCATTAAGAGAGAAAAGAAAAAAAAGTGAAAGATACATAGACTAAAAATAGAGAGCATGAGACAATAAAAGAATACATGAACTGTAAAGAATATCAAAATAAGAGTTTGCAAGATGATTGCATAGACCAAAGGTTCCAAACCATTTCTCATGCCAGATGAAGAGCACCTTTGCGGTTTTTCCTAGATGGGTTTCCACGTTATATTTTGTCTTTGTCTATGTTTGATATATGTGTTTCTATCGAATACATATTTGTTGTGAATGAACTCATATGAATGTGTCGAGCCATTTTTTGTGAATAAACTGATATATATATATGTCTCCCATCTAATGCTATGGTTGTATGGAATATGAGTTAAATGTTAAATGGTTTATGGTATATAATGTTATCTATGTTGACAGATCAATAGGTTATATTCTTGAATGAATGTATGAGACATATGTCTATTCTGGGTTTCAGTTGAGTCGCTTGACAGTGCTATAATAAGGAAACCCCACTCATAACTATAGAAACCTAGTTATGACAGTTCCCAATAAGATATCTTGGGTGAGTCTTCATCTGCAACGGTGGTGTTGCCAACGGAAATCCCCTCTATTGAGTTGACATCTTGGGTATCATTGGCGAATGAGGATATGAAGCTGGGTCGACAAAAATAAATCCACCAAATGGTTCCGTTGCCGAGACCTTGAATCATCTTAACGGGGATATGTTTTGGTACCCGACGAAACCCGAAATTCAAGTTTGGGTTGATTATAAGGCACTAGAGTTTGAACAAGAAGAAAGTAAAGGATCACGACTGATTCTGATAGAATGGTTAGAATGATACCTTTTCACAGACATCCATGAAATTTTCTTTAGTGAATTTCTGATTGTATTGCATGAGTGGTTGTTGAAGCTACCGACTGAGAAGAAAGTTTTTCAGGGTGGAGAACCTACAAAGTGGAGTCCTTAGTTGATCAGTGGTTGAAGAGAACTAGCAATCCTATATTTAGGGCTGTCGACTTATGGGTTTATAGTATTTTGGAGGTATATATCACGGAAATTGTAGCCGACATGATGTAATCATGTAGCGAAGACGAAAGGAAATTTTTTCAAGGTCGTTGAGGTTGATATTTGAAATATTTAAAGTTGTGGATTAAGATGTTGGTATGTGAAAAAGGGATCCTGCGAATGGATTTCGACGAATAAATATTTATGCACGGAGAACTGGGGTAATGTACTTTCAAGAAATATTGCAAGCACAATGGATGATAATAAACTCAGATGTTTCCTGTTGATAGTGAGACTAAGAAAGAAGGAGGCCATGTGAGAAGTGGAAGAATATTTTGGTCGGGAAAGAGATGAAGGACTACGACCAAGAGAGGATGTTGCAGTGCGATCGAAAGAGAGGACTATGAATTGGCACCACATCTTGATGTAGAGTCTTGCGATGAAGAAGAATAATATCATCTTATATCTGAAGAAGAAGAAGAGGTATTAGATCCAGATCAAGATTACGACATACCTGCAACCCTTCATACACCTCTAGGACCTAAGGTAAGATATAAAAACACATCCCCTAGTGGTTTCATCAATTTTAATAACAATAATAGTGGAAATAGTAGCGAAGGAACTCCCGCTAGTAATTTAACAGTACCAAGAGTGAATGGAATGGCTAGAAATGATATAAAGTTTTCGATATTTAATGGTAATGGATTAGAGGACCCTGAGCAATATTGGTTCCTATGTGAAGCTGTATGGACCATGCGACAGGTCCAAGATGAGGCCATAAAGAAATATTAGATGATCATGACCCTCAGAGGTCATGCGTTTGATTGATACATGGAATTCTATGTGGTTTCAGCAGGTATACAACAAAATACATTAGATCAAATCTAGACAGGATGGATATATGAGTTTAAAAAACTTAAATCTTAGTCGTAGTGCATTCCAGAGTTGAAAGAGATTAAACAATTACCTACAGAGTCTATTTGGGACTTCGACCAAAGATTCAAAACATTTATGGCTAAATTAAGATTTCAGATGCTGGATGTACATCACAAAGAATGATTTATTGCGGCGATGCTACCGCATATCCGTATTTCTCTAATGCAATAGAAAATTGTATCACAAAGTGAGGCTCTTGAGCTCACCATGAATTTGGAGGCCTCACCAGTCAGAGAAACTAGTGCAGGAATGATGCAGATATAGTCAAAACTTTCTAATATCACATTACAACAACATGATATCAAGAAAGGGAAAGAAATACATGAAGAAATCTGGTGTACTTGATGTAGAATGGAAGGCCACCATAAAGATTCATGTCCAAATTTTACGAACTATCTTGCATATGACACAATGAATCTAATAAATACATAAGGGATGCCTTGGTGTAGAATTTGTCAAACCACAAGAGATCGATCAGAAGAATGTCTATATTTACATAAAATAGTAAGTGCACCAACTAGTTTATATTGTAAATTCCATCGATCAGTAGGACATGATGAGAATAATTACAAAGCATATAGGTTACTACAGGAGAAGACAATCGACACCTACCTGATAAATAATGATGAACAAATGCAAGCTGAGCGATCTTAAACACAATTTCCTTAGGATCAATACCCATAGGCTCAATATCCTCAAGCCTAGTACCCAAAAGCATAATATCCTCAACCCAGAGGAGGTGGAATTTTTAGAGGAGGAGGATTTGGTCCCGGAATATGCCAAGTAATATGTTATAATTATGGACATCCCAGGAACATTGCCAAATATTGCAGTAATCCTACGTTGAAATGCTCATACTATAAAGCACTAATCACACTATTGAAGAATGTCCACAGTTGATTGTGAAGTGACAGGATAGAAATATGGGAGATCAGAATGCACCTCAGAATGCTAATCCAAATATACAGAAGATTTTTGTTGAACTGAGAGAACTTAATATTGTTGTCGTGAAAAAAGGAGGTGTTGCGACTGGAGCAGATCAGGAAGCACCATATGGATGGCTGAGAGTGCGACCAACATAACAAAAGAAGATGCCCTTTGATGCACAAAAGGAAAAATAAGTATTCCTGGATGCTCGACATGAGTTCATCGACAGGAATCAGGCATCGACTTCTGTTGTTGTACCAAGTCAAGGACCAATATTGGACATGCCTCAAAGATTCAAGAAACTATTCCAAAAGAAACCGACATAAAAGGTTAGTAAACTAACAGAATTATTTAAAATTTGTCTAGAATTAATAATAAATAAATATCTTGTAGAATAATTATTCGCCTTAATAGAATAACCTCAAGAAGACGTGCGACTAGAAAGGAGGGTTAACCACATTGAGAAAAGATTAAAAACTAGTCATGAACTAAGAATGAATACCCAAATAGGAGATTACGACATGGATTATATTATTTTGGAATTTTGTTCTGAGGTTAACATTCTTACAAGACAAACCTGGGAAAGTATGGGAAAGCCGAGACTATTGTGGTCTCCTGTCTAGCTAAGATTAGCTAATTAGTCGAAGGTGTTTCCTATTGGAAGACTAACACAAGTTTCGGTTGAGATAGAAGGACTCAAGACTTATGTAGAATTTGAAGTAATTTTCATTGTCGATGACATGAATCCATACCCTGCGCTTATGGAGATCAAATGGGGCATTGATAACCATACTATTATAAATTTTAAAAAGAGGATATTAATGTTTGAAGATGAAGAGATAAGAGTAGTTTCACCATCTTTTCCTCTAAAAGGGCAGAGGTATGTGTAGTAGGTAAATAATGAAGGATAACATGGATATCTAGACCATATATACAATATTACCCGCGCGATGGAAGATTATGTGAATCCAAAAATGGATGGAAATCTTAGCTGGCGAAGTGTTAGTTCCTTCTCACCGGATTCAGGAGAAGCTTTGGAGAATTGGCAGAACCAACTTCATGAAGTATCAACACGAAAATGAGCCAGAATTACAAAATCAGTGCGATGGGTAGGTACTGAGGTATGTGATATTCCTACCTATGAAGGCTTGCCTAAGATGGAATCATTTTTTACAGAAGTTGAAGAGAAAGTAACAGAACGTAAACACTTGTTATCCCTGGGCTTTGCATTGAAAGCTACACCCGCAAGATGGTGGGTTGCACACAAGCAAACTATTACAGAATGGTTGCAATGCCGAAGATCACTGGAAGTTCGATTTGGAGAAAATATGCTTCATAATGGTCCAAAATGTATAGGATTGACTAATCATGTCAAACACATTGAACATTGTTGCACAACATGGTAGATGTCGCTGCGACAAAAATGGGTCCACCAGTTTATACATACTTTGAACATGATACCAAGGAACTAGTATACATCGGTCGAGTTGCAACAAGGAATAATAGATTGAGAAGATCTAAATACCAATTTCACACATACGTTTGAATTCACTGATGATAATCCCTCAATTGATGTTTCTCTACAGGTAATCAAGACCAAGATATTTGAAGATATTCTAGTGTCGACAACAAATTTTTATTAGAGCAATGCGATAGTCCAACATTGGATGGAATGCTATAATGTAACAGGAGAACCTAATGATGATGATGGTCCACACAACATAAATATTCCCGAGTTTGAAGGTACTCACACGGTGGAAGGATCAGGTGTGTCTAGCGACAAGTTTTTGATTCCCTTGAAAATAAAGAAAGTGAATATTGGTTCTTCAGAAAACCCGAATTTTGCTAATATTGGGGACTACTGTGATGATGAGATCGTCGGAAAGATTATAGACCTACTACATGAGTTTCAAGATTTGTTCCCTACTAGGTTTTTTGGAATGAAGGGAATTGTTATAGATATTAGAGAAATGAAGATTCCATTGCAGCTCGACGCAAAACCTGTTAAACAATGACCATATCGTCTTAATATAAGGTATAAAGAAAAAGTTAAAACATAAGTAGACAAAATTTTAGATACGAGCATTATAAAACTTGTTGAAGAATCCAAATGGATTAGTCGTATGGTAGTATAAGATAAGGAAACTATTGGTGAAGTGCATATTTGCATCAACCTAAGAAAGATGAATGATTCCCGCTTGCACGACCCATTTCTATCACCATTTACATATGAAGTATTGGAGAGTGTCGAGGGACAAGAAATATATTCCTTTACTGATGGGTTCTCTAGTTACCATCAGATCAGAATTGCAAAAGAAGATCAACACAAGACAACCTTTGCGTTGGAAAGGGGATGTTTCTAGTATACGGTAATTCCTTTTGGACTTAAGAATGCTCCTGCTATCTTTTCTAGGATAGTTGTCGTTGCATTTAAATATTTCATTCACAAATTCTTTGAAGTCTATTTTGATGAATGGAGGGTATTCGGGATTATCAAACATTATATTGAGAGTCTTAGAATGATGTTTGAAACGATGTTGACAATTCCAAATTTCCCTTAATTTGAAGAAATGTTTTTTTGTGCTCCTTTTGGAATCTTGTTGGGTCATGTGGTTTGTCATGATGGAATACTGATGGATCCTTCAAAGACCTCAATCATTGTAGACCTACCACCACCCTCAATGATAAAGTAGTTGAGAACTACATTTGGACATATGGGGCACTATCGATAATTTTCAAAGGATATGTAGAAGTGCCTGCCCCTATGGAGAAATTATTGAAGAAGGATGTTAAGTTTAAGCGGAGTGAACAATGTCAAGAGAGTCTAGATTTTTTGAAGAATAGGATGGTTATAACGCCCATATTAGTATTTCCAGACTGGAAGAAATAATTTCATGTACATGTTGATGCGTCGTCTGTCGCGCTGGGTGTTGTACTTGCACAACTAGGAGAAGGATATATTGATCACCCCATTGCATTTTCCAGTAGAAAATTATCAACAACAAAGAATAACTATACCATGATGAAAAAAGAAGGACTAACTATGTTATACTCTCTTCAAAAATTTTGACATTATCTAATGGGAGGACATTTCAAGATGTACACAGATCATTCAACATTGAAATATCTGGTCAATAAGCCAGTGTTGGGGGGGGATATTTATCAATGGCTTCTCCTCTTCGTGGAATTTGACTTTGAGATCATTGTTAAACTAGGTCGATTGAACTAGGGACCCGCCCATCTGTCGATCCTAGAAAATGGAGAAGAGCCTCATAATCTCGACGGTAGTCTCCCTGACGTGCATTATTTATAGTCAAGATGTTTGATGATCACTATAGAGATATTATAAATTTATTGAGTACATGATATGAGATGGAAGGATTCAATACTACACAGAAGAAACAATTAGTTTTCAGAGCTACAAACTTCCAATTGATTGTAGGACAATTTTACAAAATGGAACAAATGAAATCTCTCGTCGTTGCATCTTGGAACATGAGCGACCGATGATATTGAATGAAGCACATGTTGGAGTTGGAGGAGGCCATTGTGTAGGAAAAGAAACAACTCATAAGATATTACAAGCAGGATTGTGGTGGCCTACTTTGCATGAGGATGCCAGAGATTATTGTCGCAACCGTGATATCTACCAAAGAACTGGAAAGCCGTCGCGAGGAGATGAAATGATGCTAATACCATATATAAATTTATAAGCTTTTGAAAAATGGGTTGTTCATTTTGTTGGACTTATTAATCAACTAGGAAAAAGAATGAGTGCACATTACATTATTATTGCAACAGATTACTAGACTAGATGGGCTAACAAGGCCAGTAAAAGATTGTACTACTGAGACTGCTGCAAGATTTATGTTCGACCATGTAGTAACCTGATTTGGATGTTTGAAGGTTATGATAAGTGACCAAGTCTCTCCTTTTGTCAATCAACGTCTGATTGAAAAACTAATTGAAGAATTTCAAATTCAACACCGAAAAACAAGATCGTACCACCCACAAGCAAATGGTGTTGTCGAGGCATTTAATAAGATTATGGAGAACGCATTGGAAAAGATCTGTAATGTTCAAAGAGATGATTGGGATAAGAAAATCCATGTGGTGTTATGGGAATACCACACCACCTGTAAAATGTTTACATTCCAAACACCATTTTGACTGGCTTATGGGCAAGAGGATGTTATGCCAATGGAATATATTGTACCTAGTCTAAGAATAGTTGTGATTCCCGAAATGACTCATGTCGGTGCAGTCGAAGAAAGATTGTTGCAACTTATACAATTATAAGAAGATAAATGCGTCATAGGATATCATAAAAATGTTGAGAATGCGTGATAGAAATCTTGTCATGATCGACATATCAAGCATAAGCAGTTTCAGATTGGATATTTCATCCTCTTCTATGAAAGTAAGTTTTTGAAGAATATTGGAAAGATTCGAACACATTGGATAGGACCATACATTGTCATTCATATCACTGAAGGAGGAGCAATACAATTGTAGAAATTAGATGGTACTCTGTTCAAAGGATTAGTGAATGGTAGTCAGCCAAAGCCTTTTCAGGATAGCCACACTTCGGTCGACCGATACTTAAAAAAATTTAAAAAAATGAGTGTTGTTCTCACACCATTTATAAGTGTTAGTTCTGTCAGTTTATGAGTGTTTTTTAAAAGGTTATGAGTGTTTTGTAAAAAGAAGAATTGATATCACAAAGTATAAAATGTTGTCGCAGACCATGGGTCTGTCACACATTAGATTTTATTTCACAAAATGAATAAAAGTGTCGCAAACTCTATGTCTATCGCAGAAAGAAGAAAACTATCGCAGACTATCTCTTTGTCATAAGAGGATAATTCTGTCGTAGGCTATATGCCTGTTACAAAAGTGTAATTTCTATCGCATGATGGATTTTTTTCACAGATAACAGTTAGCTTCCAGCTAATGTAAAGTAACATAAGATTTTGGCGGCATGCTTCTTGGTCACATCTGCCATTAATGCATAATAACTATCGTTGAAATGACATGTGAAGTGATGGTTTAGTTGGAAGTTTCCTTGAGATGAATAGAAAAGTTTCCCCATGTGATGGAAATCACTGCCACCTTTCCATTTATTGTAATATTGTGTGAATGACTGACTAATCAAAGGAGTAAAACTATTTAATCTTCCCGTTGAGGCTTCACCACTTCATTGTATCCAACAAACTGGCCCTTGTGATGAACTGTCTGCCTACAACTATTGAGCCGAAGCTATTTTCACAAAGCATGGTTATTTCCATCTCAACTACAAGTACCATTCAAGAATAAGGTCTTGATATTCCCCCACCTACAACAATTATGGAGGACACTACAGAAGTTGTTTCACAGTCACCAAGAATTGCAGAACTCATTTCGCCATCACCAGTAATACCTATAGTTGTTTCATGACCAGACCCACTCAACACATCAAGAAGGAAACAATGTGGTTGTGGAATTGCTCTCAAGAAGCAAACAACACCTCCACTTGAGGATGAAGCTACAAGGTCAGCATCCATGTTTCCCTACTATGTTCCACCAAGGCCATCTGAAGCATCGAAGGTTACTATCTGTAAGATTGTGAAGTATTAGTTGGTATCACCGTCCATTCTTAAAGGAGTTTGGTTACCGCAAATATTATCCCAAACTTGAAGAAATTGGGATACATTGACCATGACCTGTGCAAGTTCCTGAAAATTTCCATGGATAGATATGACTACTATCAGGAAAATAGAGGATCGTTCGATTCACATTATTCCATTGGAATGGGCTAGAGAATTGGATAAATCAAGTCTGTTGTCATCAATGCGCATGCCACATTTTTGTCACACAACATAAGTTAATGCATGCGTAAAAAAACTATTGGTGTGATTTCATGATAGATGTCTATGGTTCGACATAAAAATATTGGCTGATGTTGAGTTGATAGCATCAATCACATGACTCTCCCTATCAGGACTCGACCCAACACCCTTTTTCGCTGGCAATGACCAGGATACAACTATGGCCACAGAATGAAGGAGAAATATGATTTGAAACGAGACAAGAGAGGCTTTTCTCTCACCTCCATCAATGACACTATTGTTCGGTTCACAACTAAGGTCCTATATAGAAAATTGTTGCAAAAGGTGCGATTGAACTAGTGTACAACTGGTACAATCGCTGCGGTAGAGCAGCGTGCAACCACAGTCCAGATGAATTGGTCCACATATTCGTTGAATGTGTTATTATCCGATGTCGTCGATGCACAAGATGAAGGTAACCCATTTAATTACTCATGGATTTTATTTCTAATCTAATTTGTCTCATGGGAAAAACCACCAAAACATCAAGGGGTATATATCCCCGTGCCATTAAGAGGAGACACATATCAAAATATACGGTTTGACAAGGAAAACCCACAGAGACAGAAGGATAATAATATTGAGTTCTATCTCCAAGCCGAAGCAATCCTACATTTTGTTAAGAAAAAATCATGAATAATGGATGAAGCCATCAAGCGGTTTCAGAATATTATAATATTTTCGGTCGGGGCACACCATATCTTTTTGCAACCCCGATAAGACCCCCTAAACCAATGGTTAGAAACACAATTTCAGTTAACTGATGAAGAAATTGAATCCATTGTTCAGGACTGGACTAAAGAGTGGTGGGTACCTGACGTAGAGGACCAACTCTTTGTGAAATAATCACAACAACATGATGGCACTGTTATCACTCAGAATGTATCCAGGTTGTGGAAGGTAGATCCCAAGGTAACATCATAACCACTTTATACTGTATTTCTGACCTAATACAATCAGAGAGGGATCTCTCACTATTTACAAAGCCTTCTTACTCAGGATATTCAATGAAATATATTCAGAAGGTCAGATTTATGATATGACAAGTTTTTTTTTAAAAGGTTTGGTAGGACAATCATAGAGGAGGCCATTGGGCAATGGAGTCAACAATCACATCTGAGTTTGGTTGCAATAGGTGGTGTTTTGAAAAGTTTATGGACAAAGGCAATGTACACACCATTTCCTTAGTATTGAGGTATTTGTAGGTTGATTAGAAGACAAAGGGAGACAACCTATCAAGTAGAGCACCAATATTGGGTGAGTTCTGTAGTGGTTCTGCATGACTTTAGCAGAAAATTGTTTTGAAATGCTTGAGCAAATGAACCTAGAGCATGCAAGATGAATTCTAGCCCATAAAATACTTTTCAAAAATGAAAGCAAGAAAAAATGGAGTGGTAAAGCAGGATAAATAGTCACATAAGGAAATCACTTACTGAGAAAAGTAATGGCACAAGAAACTTCTCTGCCATGGAAGCTTCAACATTCCTCCTCTACAATTTTTATTCATTCAGGAAAAATGAAACCTATTACAATGAAGAGCCTCTATGCTCTTGAAAATACAACCCTAGATATATATATATTACATCTCATTTTAAATTAAAACAACATCTACCCGGCCTTGAATTCAAAATCTAACTGAACTCTAAAAATAGAAACAGTTACAACAAATTTCCTTCATTCCCGGGATGCATACTGCTGAAAAATAGACTTCAAATCCCCAACTGTATATCTCAACTGGTGATAGGTGTGTGAAATATAAGAATGGTTTTTGTAATTGAACATGTTTCCGACAAAACCCATGTCTTCATTTTCTCATATTCACCTCCATCTACTCTGAATCTGCTTTTGAAGTTGATGACTCAAACATGATTGCAAAATTATGGAAAAATACCTTGTGAATATGGATTCTATTCTCTCAACATATAGCACCTGTGCAAACACTGAGAGGGGTTATTATAGATTTGTCCCTTCTATAGAAAAAATTCCCTCAGTTTCTGAAAATTCTTTCTCATTGAGCGGAAACATCTCTCGGAAGTTAATGACTAAAACAATCATTTTCATTCAAAAAACATGCTCTATTGCTTCAATTGACATTTGATATTCTATTTGTGTGGATTTTCTTGATGATATCTAACTATGAAATTCTCTTTCTCCTCTTTGATTCTGTATTTACAATATTTCCCTCTGCCAAAACATCTCTAGTATGAGCCACCTGTGATTGAGAAGGTTTTTACATGGAATTTCCACTGTGACAATGAAACTTGTACGTTGATAATACTTCCTTTTTAAGATGAATGATAATGTTGGATGCTGGATGAGCATTCACAGCTTCAAGACATGATTTCAATGCAACCTATTCATCCCCATATATATACCAAGTATTGTTTACTCTTTAACAACTGGTATACAAAAATGGCGGGAAAGAGCTTCAGTGCTCAAAACTATACAACAACGTCTGTCACAATGGAAACTATGTCTTTCAAGTCTATTTCAGAATCACTACCAACAACTTCTATTTTGGAATTATTTATAGGTGTTGTATATTTAATTTGTTCTAGTTTTGGATTTATGTCTCCTTTCTTGATGGCTTCTTTGGTTTCCTTAGGTTTATTTTCCTCGATGAAATTAGCGACTATTCCACCTCCATTACTCTTTGATTCAGTTCCTTCTAAGGCTCGTGAATTATCACATGATATAAGAACACCAATAGATCCATATTCAACAATGCCATTCTCAATATTGACTTCTGAACTCCCACACATCTGATTTGACTGTTGAGGCTCACTTTTCTCTTTTACAGCTTCAGATTTATTCATTTTTGCTCTCTCTTCATCACTTACACTAGCAGAAGAATCTTGACCTACCTTGGATAAAGTGACTCTGACATTCTCAGCTAACTTGTTAACAGACTCCTTTTAAAATTCACTAAGAAATTAAAAATTAAACAACCAAATTTTAACATTGCGAAATTTCTCCCATCCGTTGATTTGTATTGCTTTTGAATCTGAGCCGTCAAAACATTTTGACCCATACCCAATTTCGTAAATTTTAAAAATTATTTTATCCTCGCATGTTGCACTTACGAAATCCACCTAATTCGTCGATGTCTTCTATCTGCTGATCTTATCATTTATTCTATCCCCCGTTTAACATTATTTCACAAGCCATATTTTTAATTACCTCATGCATCTTTACAATGAGAAATTCAACTATGGCGTTGGATGCTACTGTGGTTTTTATCATTTATTCTATCCACCGTTTAACATTATTTCACAAGCCATATTTTTAATTACCTCATGCATCTTTACAATGAGAAATTCAACTATGGCGTTGGATGCTACTGTGGTTTTGTCATAACCCCAAAATTTCATAAAAATTTAAAATTTTTAAGATAACATAAAATATCTATATACGCAGTTTACTAACTGCTAGCTTTTAGCGAAAAATGAAACAGTTTAACAATTAGTATTGATTAGTTTCATTATACAATAACTAATACAACTTTCATTTACATAAGGTATACAAGAATGACCTGCATTCAGATTTCTTTTAGCTTTACTATTAAATTTACTTTTTGGCAAGTAGGTGAAATCTATCTTTGAAAACTTGGGCTTACTTAGCATTATGCTAACGCAGATGGACTGCTGGTTCTTACAGGTTCAACAGGTAACGATCGATCAAGTAGAAGTTTAATTCATAAGGTAGCAAGAAGTATTTTTGTTGCATGTTAATATGCTAGTAAATAAACTATTTATGCTAAAGCAAGCTCTGATGAGGTAAAGTAATTGTCTTCTATAGACTTTGTTTCTAAGACATTATTCAATGTTTAGTCATAAAGATTGTTAACTTTATTATACTTAGCTAAACAAAATATACTTACTGTGAACTTAGAGCTCAAGTTCTTTTCCATACAATTAATTCTATTTTAACATGATTATAACGCTAATGTTATGTTTAAATGTACTGTATTTTATTCATGAAAGTACTCCCATCAATCTCGAAGGTAAATATTTCCAACAGAGTACATGTTTCTATTTTGTCTCTATCTTACTAGCCACATAAATTATTAAGCTGTTGTTTGTATGTACACATGCTAAACATCAAGTTATAAACTTTAGTACTTAAATTATCGCCTTGCTGCATGTATTATTGTAACAACATAAATACCACATTATTTTATAATGTGCCAATCTAAATGTTACTTGCATCATGTAGAGATCTTACTACCTGGAAATTTCCATGACATTATAAATTTGGTTCTTGTAACTAGATACATCATCTTAAGATGGAATACTACCTACCACTACTTTTATAAAGTTTAAATCATAGGTAAATACGTTATCAGTGTTATTCCTATAATTTATAAACCTTGTGCATGGTTTACACCATAGTAATATTACTATTATAATGTTGCCCCACTTATAATAAGTTGTAGTTTATAGTAACTTCTATAGTAGATTTTACTACCTAGAACTTTTAATCTAAGGTATATATCAAGTGAAACATTATAACAAAGGTTCCTATACTATGCTAGAACCAAGTAAGCACAATTGACTTTGTAAATAATGATAAGATTCATTATTATTGTCATTGGCAAGTTGAGCATACAAAACATTATTTGTAAAAGTTTACACTAAGGTCAAGCCTCGTGATTGTTTATTTGACATGGTTTAAAACACCTTACTCTATAGTCAAAAGACATATATTAGTTATTAGCAATTATAACTAACCTTAAACCATCGATTTCCAATAGTATAGTTGAGCTTCAAATAATATGTAAATATTTTAAAGTCGTTTTGCATGCAATTTATTATTTAGAAAAGTGTAAACTATGGTCGACCTTGGGATTGTACCGATGGCAAGGTTTTTACATCCTTACTCTATGGTCAACGTTATCAAATCATTGTTAACAATTAACACATACCTCGATACTTATAGATAAAAATGATATAGTTTAAGTTTTCATTAGTGAATATATATATGTACATTCCATAGTCGATTACATAATTGGTTTATTGATCATTGCAATAATAAATTGATAATTGGAACGCAGATTAACTATAGATAAGACCCTTGCATGGTTGAAAAGATTTGGAGGGCACGTGGTCTGCTCTCATCCATGCATTGGTGACTTAAAAGACTGGAAAACCCTATTCACCTGTCATTTTTACTCTGAGGGTTTCGCTGGCCTGTGGGTTGCTCTGTGTATTTTTTTTTCTTGGCGGCCATGAGAGGCTGTTACCCTGCTTGCTTGCTCCGTAGCTTGTGTTTGTTGCTGTTGTAGTCTCATTACTCAGTCTTAGGTTGTGAACCTTACTGTGCGAGTGGTTATTTGTTTATGTGTTTGGCTCTTGGCCTGTCCATGGTTACAGTTCTGTTTTTCTTGTGGCTCGTCACGGCTTGTGAAGTTTAAGCTTGTTGACACTGTATCTACTCCAGGGTCGGCATAGGGGTTTGAATAATTCTCTATGTAAATTTCTAAAGCTGGTGACAACTTCTTCGTTGCTTGAAAACTCTTACTCTTGCAGGTAAATACAACTTGGTTTTTAATATGAAAAAATCTTTGTTAACTTATTTTTATAGTTAGGGTTTAAGCTTAAAAGTTGAGCATTATTCTAACGCTCGGTATCATGCTATTTACAGGAACCCATGACAGCTCCAATCTTCAGTGGAAAAGAAAACCATGTCCGGCTTCAATGGACTCGTGGCCCCAACCGGTAACCCCTGATTTCAAATATGGGTTTTTCCCTACTTGCAATGAGGGCCGTTGAAGGAGAAACACATTGTTTGGAAGTTTGTCTCGGTTTCTTCATTAGTTAATAGGTTTTAGTATGATGTTTACTCTAGTTTACTGTAAAACCCTTGCTGTTAATGCTGGGTAATACCGGCCCTTGAGCCGTGATATGTATTTTTGTTCAGTTTTAGCCTTACGACCCGACAATGTAATACAGTTGGTTTTATAAAGAAAGACTTTGTAAATCTTGGAGTTCTGTCTTATTTTTGTAGTGATTTTGTTAACCTGTAAATAATGTATTACTTTACTATTTTAAAAGGTTTATTTATAGAAAAAGACTGTAAACAGTCCAAAGCATAAATCGTAGTCTTCTTGTTAAGTTTGCTTACACAGTTAACAATGTCAATGGTTAAAAATTAAATAGGTTAAATTTATAATTGGATAAGTTAGTTGTTAGGGTTTCGACCCTCAGGTTTTTCTTTCACAGGCTATAAGCCTGTTTGTTAAATATAATTAGCTCCTAAATATGTAATTCTTAGTTCTATTTCATTTAATATGTATATTTACATTTATTTTTATTTACTATTCTATAACTTGGAATTATTCAGAGCTCTGTAAAGAATAGAAGGTTAAGTTCGGAACTCTATTTATTTTTCATAAAAAAAAGGGTTTATAAACATAATCCTAATCTGGTTTTTATTAAGTAATAGTTTATGATTTATTTAATAGTTTAAAAGATATAATGGGTGGTTAATAACTTGTTTATATACTTAGCTGTTATCTTCTATAAACTTTTATTTGTATCAGTATACTATTACCGTAACTCTAGTGTAGTTTACTATTTCTTTTCCTGCATTTTTATTTAGTTACATTAAGTAAAATAGTAAACACAAACAAACCCTAACACTACTTTTTCATTGTATTCTAAACATTTGAAAATAAAATTTTACTCTGCTATCTACAGATATAAATTCATATCTACTATTTTCATTCTCTTAAAAATTCTTTCATCTACTTAAAGCATTCTAACTATGCTAGAGTACGACCTGGTTTCCAGGTGTGGAAAAACACAGTTTAGAAATTTATTTTCATTGTAATTCTCTATTCTCTAAACCAATTTCATTTCTATAACAATCTAATAAGAATACTAAATCTAACATTTCACAAACTCTGAACTTTTAACATTCATATAGCAGTTAAACTAATATTTATTTAACTAAAACAGTAAAATAAAATAACATAGAACTTGTAGAGGACAAGACGACAACAACTTTAGGAGGCCGTTCCTCCCTACCAATTTCCTAGAGAGTGCTCAAACAACGTTTCCTCAGGACCCCCGAGCCTGTTCCTGGTCTTCTTGGCTGAGAACTGGGTGGAGAATGCAACTGTAGAACCCTTTGTCAACTGACAGTTCAATACCTCAATAAAACACTCTGTTCTCAGCAGTATGATCTTCAGCTTAAAAGATGCAACTAGATCAATCAACAGTTATCCCCTCAAACATTCATTCACCTTGAATGATCACTTCTGCAGAATAATGAGTAGCCTTAGCTCTCTTCAATGGGAATTTTTATAAATATGCCTAGGTCTTCTGGGTCAGTTTTCATTAATTGAGCCACCTGCTTTGATTCCACTTTCTTGGGGAATCATGACCACAAATATAGGTAGGTTGCCACCTGCAACAGTTGGAAGTGGTTTGAGGATGCTGCCACATGTCAATTTTCTCTCCACCCAGTCTCCTCCACCAATTTGACCAGTAAACACTCTTTTAACAGCTCTCCTAAGCTGTTGTCTCCTCATTTATTTATTTACAAATAAAATATCCTGAATTTACAATAAATATTCTTGACCCCACTGGTCATTAATTACAACTTAGCATAAAATTTAACATCATGTACCTCAAATAATATAAAATTGTTTTTGCAAAATCAGGGCATGTGACAGGTTTTACCTGTGTCGTTGATTCATTTTTGTTCTACCGTTGTTGCTATTTGTCCATGCGTTCAATACATTCACGGCTATTTTTTTTGAATGCAACTCTTGAGGAAAATGCCTGTTGCAATTGGCTTCAAGAGGTGGCAACCCTTCATCACTAGAGTATTCTTCATATTTTTCTTTTTCAGAAAGTAAATCAAGTTTGTGCACTTTTGAATCACTCCCACCAACATGATCAATCACTGGAGACATTTTATCACTATTGAATCATTGAGACCAACTGGAATATTTTCGAAGGGTACACACTTTCTCTTCAAAAATAACTTGTCAAATCACATAAGTGACTTTGTTACCTACTTCTAAAGCCTTCTCTCTGTCACTTTCTTCCACCAATACATAATTACCTCATTTTATCCAGAGGCTTTTGTGAAATTTAGTTGGAAATAGAGCCAAGGTTTTGAAATCCTTATCGTCCATCACCTCTAATGTCATTTTCAACTATGTTACTAGAAACGTGACGAAAGCTTGTGTTTTTGGGAGAAACAGAGACGTAACGAAAACAACCATTTTCTACTCCCATTTCAGTTTCTGGAGTGAAAAATGGTTTCTTGTGAAACGAATCGTTTCGCACAATGATTTCACAAGAAACGATTGTTCGTTTCGTTGGGAATTGGTTCTGTTGCTAATCGTTTTTGAGTATATTCTTAATATTTGTGCCTGGATGGTGGATGACATTGGTGGGTGGCAAGTCAACTCTCAGATAAATGTGAACTTGAGTGTTGAGGAAGACTACCTCTTAGATCACCGGTTTTCTGCATCCAAAACTTAAATGCAAACTTGACTGTTAGGTCGTGGAATTTTGGCCCCTTATCCCCGCCGATTATCCTGCATCCAAAAGGTTATAATTATGTTTTTACCTTTCACTAGGTAATTTCGCTGAGCTCCCTCTTAAGAAAAAAATGAGTAGAGAAATTGAGAAGAGTGTTGGAGTGGTGATACCAGTTGACGGATTGCTAGTTTACCAGGTATTTACATCTTAGTATCTTATTTCTAAATTCTGAGCTTTGAGTTTCTGTAAATTTAGTTTTCTCAATGACAGGTGAATAATGAGTGTAGTTCTATTTTAATATGCAATTTTATCTTGAATTTCTGGATTGAATAGTGGGTTTGTTTTAATACTTTAGTAAAACTATCTTCTGGTGATATCGAACACCCAGATATCATATCTGACTGCTATAACTTGTCTCTCTCTTGCCCTCCCTGGAAACAAAGAAAAATCCACCGTTTTCCTTGCTTATACGGTCCAACTGACGAAACTGACGAAAGGGAAGGAGCACATACACATATAAACCTACAGCTCATGGTTTGCCTTGTCTTCCTCCACTCATTTGCAAAGCATTAGAGGAAATTTCAACTCAAAATGGGCCTTTTAACTTTAACTCAAATTCCATGTCATCATGTGTTAGCCAATGAAATTGATTTAAATTTGAAATACCATATAGGTCTTAAACATTTTTTTAATATAAATTTGGGGATAGGTATCATAAAAAAAACTACTTTTTTTGTTTGTATTTTCGACATATCTCCCTGTGTTTTTACTCAAATTTCGATCGGGAGAGCTCGTTGGATGTGGAATTAAATTCCGCATCCAACGAGTACCCACTCGACATACTTTTGACGGACCTCGCTACCCAAAAAATAAGAAATACTTGAAAAAATGTGATGATGATGTCATCACATTTTTCCAGGTATTTCTTGTTTTTGGGGTAGTGGGGTCCATCAAAAGTATGCCGACTGGGTACTCGTTGGATGTGGAATTTAATTCCAGATCCAACAAGCTCTCTCGATCGAAATTTGAGTAAAAACACAGGGATATATGTCGAAAATACAAACAAAAAGTAGTTTTTTTCTTTTCTTCCTCCAAAATTAATAAATATTATTTTATTATTTTAACTATTATTTTATTAATTTTT